>CM050169.1:154057680-154372680 GCA_027410445.1 Discoglossus pictus
CTCCCTCCCCTGGGTCTCTTTCCACCCTCTCCCCCCTCTCCCTGCCCTGTGTCTTTCATCCCGTTCTCCCTCCTCTGTGCTCCTGTGAAAGCATTTGCGGGCTTGAGAAATTGATCATTTTCCCCAAGCCCAAAATAGTTTTCCGACTTACGGGCTTGAAAAAAAATTACGGCTTTACAGCTCGCTTAGCCGTTCTGAGACTGGCATAAAATGCCAAATAAATAGCAAATTAGCTGTAGGTTGTAAGCCAAATTTCTAATGAATTGGCTTTTTGGGGCGGCCCCCGAATGGCTTCCAAGTTACGGGCTTAAAAAAAAATGGTGTCCATTAAAGCCATAATTTTTTGGAAGCCTGTGAGTTGTATGCCATTTGGAGCCTCTCCCCCCCCCCCCTCAAGCCAGTCACGTACGGGCCTCGCGATGAGCCCCAGTCAAACCCGTAAATTTTGGGCCTCGCTCTCATTGTGTAAGCCCGTAACTTTTGACATAGCGTTAACAACAAACTCGCAAATACAACAACTATATATGTGACTAGCGACTTGCACAACAAAAATTACGGCAATAAAATTTTAAGTCTGGCAATGCTGATTGCCACACAATGCAATGTTCTGCCCCCTCTGAGAACCTTTGGCGCTCATCGCGAGCTCTGTGCTGATCGCCGTTGGCAGTCATCTCATTGCGAGCCTCTCCTTCCATCTACTTCCGCGCTCATTACAGGCTTGGGAATGCCATGTGTCTCTCTTCACCATCTCCCCCTGTCCCTTCCCTGTGTCGTTCTGCTCTGTGTCTCTGCTGAATCTTTGCGTGGCGCGCGTTGATTGCCGTTGGTTTTATTTTCAAAGTCCCGCGTGCCTCGCATTGTGGGTGTAAGTGTTACTGTCTGAATTTTTTAATTGTTTCGCCCGCCATTTTTTTCCCGGTTTGGCAATTTTAGATAGTTAAAAAATATAAAATATGCCCCAAATTAACTTACAACCTCAGGCACCCTGGCTCTCCCCCTGTGCTGTGTGTAAGTTTGTAAGTGAATTTGAGGCATATTTGTATTTTTTTGCCTCCTTTTCCAATTCTTTTCCAACGGCTCGCCTCGCTTCGCAGTTTGACAACAATTATATGTGATTATAAAATCAGTATTTGTGGGTAAAAACTTGCATTTATTTGAACTTTCACATTACAGGTTCAGACAGAATTGCTTTTCTCCACCCCCTATTAGGTGACCTATAGAGAGGATCTGGACAGCAGGATGTTCTTACTGGAGCCTTTATCTGCCCTCTCTTTGCAATTGCCAGAAAAACATAGACCAACTAGAAATAATTTAGGAAATCCTCCTTGGCAGATTCTATCTAACCCTTGAACCCCTGAAGACTAAAATTCATATATAAATTTTAAAAGCTGTGTAGAGTTTATGTTCTTCAAATGTTGATTATAGTGCTAATCAGTTATCAAATAAATAAAACGCTATTATATGACATTAGAGTAGCCATGCAAGCGCTGTTGGACCGTTAACAAGACACCTATACTAGAACACCAACTCTGGGCTCTTATTAATGGGGAAGATATGTTATAAGAATACATTATGAGAATGGTAGCCAGTGGAAGACAGGAAGGAAAGTCCTAGAGCAAAGTCTGAGATTGTCAGGCAGGACAAATGAGTAGAGGCATCCACTGGAATAGAACAAGAGGAAATACACAAATTCAGTCCACCCTAATCCCAGTTAATGAACAGGATTATTTGCTAGCTGAGTACATAATCCAGTTAGGTTTCATTTGGAAAGTTACTACTGTATCCTTCATTTTACAACATTATCAGCTATGTAAACAATTAATATGAAAGCATTTTTAGCAAAGTTGCATTGAACCCTATTGTTCAGTACCACGCCATTGTGACAGTCTTTCAATTGAGCTGAATACAGAACTCACCTACATCCAAGGGTCCTCCCACATTTCTAATGCTGTTAGTAAAATGAGGACATTAAGGTAAGATTAAGCATATTAGTTACAAATCAAAGGATGCATTTACTGGTTTTAAACTTTTAAAAACATTTTTTGACAATTATCAAGTCAAGATCTTCAAAATAACATGCTACAAATATGACTCTTTAGTGGCTCTTTAACTGTTTAAACTGACTAAAAGGCAGGAAACCTGTACCAGAGAAGTCACGAACCATCATATTTCAAGTATATTTCAAATAAATCATCATATTTAACAAATATTTTTGATAATGCAATATAATAACTACTCTAACTGACTGTTAAAAATTTAAAAAAAATAAACAAAGACATTGCTAATGATATCTACAAAAGCTAAAATATATTTATTTACATCTTCCAAAAATTAGATTGGGTAAGGTGTCCTTTTTTTGTTATATAGTAGGACACAACTACTTTTGCACCACTTAGAGCCTAATTTCTGATTCTCGTGACAGGCGCCTAACTTGCGGGCCCGGCCAATTGAATAGCAGAATAAAAGTAGAGGAATGGGAGCACACAACTCAATCTCAGGAAATAGGCTACTTGTGATTGAGTAACGGCCCTGAATTGAATGAGGCTCATTGTGGCTAATACGTTAATTGATTTTTGTATCTGTTCATTAAACAATGTTGGAAGCTGGAATTTAATGCATACTGGCGAAGGGCCATACCCAAAAACTCCATGCAGGAATGGTAAATACATTGCACTATATTCACTGTACCCATATACAATTTTTATTTTATTAACAAGAAAACAAGCCATAGTAATATTTTAGTAAACCTTAAATGACAATGTCTGCACATTTCTGCAGTCTTTTGACAAAATGTAGGTCTCATTTAGCTGCTTGTTGCTTCCACCTTGTGGTAAGAAGAGATAGTTCTATGACATTACAAAAGCACGGCTTCACTAAACCTCAAACACACCTACATGTTAAAGGACAACTATAATGCATTTACAAGGCAGGCTCATATGTTTGTTTGTTGGGCATAGATCATTAAAACAGTTAAAACATATTAAATAGAAGTTAATGTTTTCCTACTATTGAATGTCTCAGTTTACTCTCACGTATCAGAGGGTTGCCAGCTCTGCCTGGAAACTGGAATAAAAGAAAAGTCTGACCAGTCAATGTCTGTTTCACACTGAAAATGCTCAGTAAAGGGGGTGGTGCTATGATGCCTCATGCACAGTCACTTGACAGGGCCTATGGGGCAGTTACAAATAGGTTACAATACAGATGTTACCTCTGTATACAGTAGAGGCAGAACTCTTTGACATCACAGGGGAGTGCAGTGACATCCTAGCCAGGGGTGTAGGAGCCAGAATGTTTTTTTTTTGGGGGGGGGGGGATAAAGCTCATTGTCGAAAAATAGCTTATATATACATACATACAAACATAGAAAAATCTGGGGGGATTTGCCCCCCCCAGTTCCTACACCCATGATCCTATCCCTACCTGCTTTCAAGCCCCATGAAGGTCCAGTCCCAGGCACAGCTGGCCACCCCACTGATAAGGCACAGGGAGGAGGTGAAAAGCAATTCTGCTTGGAGGGGAAACTAACAACTTTAAAAATAAGAACAAATATTAACTTGTATTTACTTAACAAACACACATAAGAGCGTTACTTGTAAATGCATTACAGTGGTCCTTTAAGTATACAATATAATAATTATGGGTACATAGGGACTTGCTCTGTATTGTTTCATTATTTATATCAACAGCTTTCTTATTTTACTAGCAAGGCCATGCTTTGTAAATAGTTTACACCATAGACTAATGTTTTTTTAAAATATTAAGCCATTAAAAAATATTTTGTTGATATATAATAGTTATCAAGGGTTTGTAAACAGAATCTATGTTTTGTAAAGCTTTTAGGGTAAGAATCCAGTAAAAAGGTAATGTGAAGCACCCTCTTCTGGTAAGGAGGAGGAATTATTTTCTATTATAAAGGTTTGTATTTGGAAGTATTACATGTTATGTTCTCTTTCATTGCTTTTTATTTCAAAATGAGTTAACTCATAGATTTATAATACTGATTTATGTTTTCTTCTATTTATTTATTTAATTTACAACAAATCAATAACAAATAATATGCAAAAAGCCTAATGTAAAGGGAAGCCTAAAGACAAATCTACTCAAAAACACCCTTGTTGGTTAACGTCCAATGTGTTGTAGCATAAATACTATTAGTCTTGGATAATATCACTAGTAGTATATGTGTGAACATATATTGGAAAGAAGGAGAAAGGATACTGTTAAACTAGTCAAAAAAACATAAGAGTGATTAATATAGTAAGTGACTGAGCAAAACCATTATCCTATATGCTCAAAAGGATTAGACACAAATAAAGAAATAGAAGTTTACTATTTTAAAACATAACCTTTATTTATTTATTTACAGTTAAAAATATGCTTAATAATGCAAAAAGTATATTTACACTTGTGTATACAATGTAATTAAAAGAAAATGTTGGGTGCAAGAGAGGCCAGAATTGAATATATAGTATACGTATAGGGACACTTCCCACAAACTAGTAGGGTTTATTGGTACATATGATTGCTATACAATAGAATACTTAATTTAAGGGAAAATTAGGGCCAGTGTTTGTCTGCTTTGTCACAAACAGACATGACCAGGTAAGACCGTTAGGATCAAAACCAGTGTGCAAGGGACCCTTAATTACATTTTCTGTTGCCTCAACCTTAAATGAGCAAAATTATATTGTATATTGTTGATAACCTTTCCCCCCAAAAAGGGGAACACCAATGCAAATGTAAATCACATGGTCCAGCTTAGTTATTAGATATGAATGTGCAGAACAAGTGACCCTTAAACCAGCCTTCTGTTAGTTAAAACTCAAATGAGCAGAAATAGTATTTTATTGATCGAACCAAAAAAAGCACCAATTTCAATTTAAATCAGCTTGTTCAGCTTAGTTTTTAAATATAGATGTGCAAAATAGGTATATTTTTCTCATAATCTTAATGACTTCCACCTTTATCAGCCATATAGGAAGGGTGGCTGCTGCATAGGGGCAAATGGGCAACCGCCCTCCCAAAATTAATGCACTGACTTAATCTCCCCATTACTTACTTAACTGTATAATTTATATAAAAAATAATAATAATTTTATCATGTTCAATATTCTGTTTTTTTAATAGCTGCTGCTGTCACTTTAAATTTTAAAACCCTCTGTGCTGCAGTTAAACACACTGACTTATCACATGTAGCCCCCTGCTGGTGACTTGTCTAGTACTACAGATCAGGGTACATGTGAGTATTTAAAAATAACAGTCAAAGTGCCTTTGCCAGATATGTGCAATAAATGATAGGACTGAGCCTGTCTGTCAAACGCAGCATCACCCAATCAGAATGGCCGGGAGGAAAAAGTCCCGGATCCTGCAGGGACAGCACTCTCACATTGGTGCAATTCAATAAAGTTTATTGAAAAAGAAAACAACTCCAGCTCACAGTGCATGCCGATAGAGGGAGCTGCATGTAGAGCATCAGCTTTGTCAATACTCTGATGGTCGTATTGATGCTGACCACCCTGATCCACACACTAAGTTTATGCCCTGTCTGTCACCACCCCATATAATGGGTGTGTGTATAATAATACAGTGGGGGGAAAAAGTATTTGATCCCCTGCTGATTTTGAACGTTTGTCCACTGACTGAAGAAATGATCAGTCTATAATTTTAATGGTAGGTGTTTAACAGTGAGAGACAAAATAACAAAATAAAATCCCAAGAAAAACGCATGTCAAAAAAGTTATAAATTGTTTTGTAGGTCAGTGAGGGAAATAAGTATTTGATCCCCTATCAATCAGTAAGATTTCTGGCTTCCAGGTGTCTTTTATACAGGTAATGAGCTGAGATTAGGAGCGCTCTCTTAAAAGGCTTGTTACCTGTATAAAAGACACCTGTCCACAGAATCAATCAATCAATCAGATTCCAAACTCTCAACCATGGCCAAGACCAAAGAGCTGTCCAAGGATGTCACAGACACGATTGTAGACCTACACAAGGCTGTAATGGGCTACAAGACCATCGCCAAGCAGCTTGGTGAGAAGGTGACAACAGTTGGTGCAATTATTCGCAAATGGAAGAAACACAAAATAACTGCCAGTCTCCCTCGGTCTGATACTTCCATGCAAGATCTCACCTCGTGGAGTTTCAATGATCATGAGAACGTTGGGGAATCAGCCCAGAACTACATGGGAGGATCATGTTAATAATCTCAAGGTAGCTGGGACCATAGTCACCAAGAAAACAATTGGTAACACGCTACGCTGTGAAGGACTGAAATCCTGCAGCGCCCGCAAGGTCCCTCTGCTCAATAAAGCACATGTACAGGCCCGTCTGAAGTTTGTCAATGAATATCTGAATGATTCAGAGGAGAACTGGGTGAAAGTGTTGTGGTGAGATGAGACCAAAATCGAGCTCTTTGGCCTCAATTTAACTCGCCGTGTTTGAAGGAGGAAGAATGCTGCCTATAACCCCAAGAACACCATCCCCACCGTCAAATATGGAGGTTGAAACATTATGCTTTGGGGGTATTTTTCTGCTAAGGGACAGGACAACTGCACCGCATCAAAGGGACAATGGACGGGGCCATGTACCGTCAAATCTTGGGTGAGAATCTCCTTCCCTCAGCCAGGGCATTGAAAATGGGTCGTGGATGGGTATTCCAGCATGACAATGACACAAAACACACAGCCAAGGCAGCAAAGGAGTGGCTCAATAAGAAGCACATTGAGGTTCTGGAGTGGCCTAGCCAGTCTCCAAACCTTAATCCCATAGAAAATCTGTGGAGGGAGCTGAAGGTTCGAGTTGCCAAACATCAGCCTCAAAACCTTAATCACTTGGAGAGGATCTACAAAGAGGAGTGGGACAAAATCCCTCCTGAGATGTGTGCAAACCTGGTGGCCAACTACAAGAAATGTCTGACCTCTGTGATTGCCAACAAGGGTTTTGCCACCAAGTACTAAGTCAAAAGGGTCAAATACTTATTTCCCTCATTGACCTGCAAATCAATTTATAGCTTTTTTGACATGCGTTTTGTTTTGTTGTTATTCTGTCAAAATTCTGATTCAAAATCAGCAGGGGATAAAATACTTCCCCCCTCCCCCACTGTATATGAGTGTGTGCATATGTGTATGTATGTATATATATATATATATATATATATATATATATATATATATATATATATATATATATACAGTGGATATAAAAAGTCTACACACCCCTGTTAAAATGTCAGGTTTCTGTGCTGTAAAAAAATTAGACAAAGATAAATCATTTCAGAACTTTTTGCACCTTTAATGTGACCTATATACTGTACAAGTCAATTGAAAAACAAACTGAAATCTTTTAGGTGGGGGGAAGAAAAAAAAAAGAAAAATAATGTGGTTGCATAAGTCTGCACACCCTCTTATAACTGGGGATGTAGCTGTGTTCAGAATTAAGCAATCACATTCCAAATTGTGTTAAATAGGAGTCAGCATACACCTGCCATAATTTAAAGCTGGAACTGAGGCCTTAGTTAAGATAGAGGGAATTATGAACTGTTCCAAATACCAGTCAATATTGGCACAAAACCTTCAGGCTTCTGCTAGAAAACTGAACATGAAGAGGAACTTCATCTTTCAGCATGACAACGACCCAAAGCATACATCCAAATCAACAAAGGAATGGCTTCACCAGAAGAAGATTAAAGTTTTGGAATGGCCCAGCCAGAGCCCAGACCTGAATCTGATTGAAAATCTGTGGGGTGATCTGAAGAGGGCTGTGCACAGTAGATGCCCTCGCAATCTGACAGATTTGGAGTGTTTTTGCAAAGAAGAGTGGGCAAATCTTGCCAAGTCAAAATGTGCCATGCTGATAGACTCATACCCAAAAAGACTGAGTGCTGTAATAAAATCAAAAGGTGCTTCAACAAAGTATTAGTTTAAGGGTGTGCATACTTATGCAACCATATTATTTTATTTTTATATTTTTTCTTCCCTCTACCTAAAAGATTTCAGTTTGTTTTTCAAATGAGTTGTACAGTTTATAGGTCATATTAAAGGTGAAAAAAGTTCTGAAATGATTTATCTTTGTCTCATTTTTTTACAGCACAGAAACCTGACATTTTAACAGGGGTGTGTAGACTTTTTATATCCACTGTGTATATATATATATATATATATATATATATATATATATATATATATATATACATATATATATATATATATGTGTGTGTGTGTGTGTGAAGGAGCAGAATTAGAAATGTACAGTATGCTTAATTAACCACTCAAATATGTTTTTTGCAACTTAATATTAATTATGTATAGGCAGCCTATAAACTGAATAAATATAAAAAAAAAATAGATTTATTCAAATGTATTTTTTAAAGATAATAATGTTTAAATTTGAGGGAGAAACAAAACAGTACTGAATCACGGAGAACCAATTGGGGTGCAACTTTTTTGTTGTGGTCTGTTGGTGGCGAATTATCACCATGATGCAACATGTTCCTCCCACGTGCTGTTTAGTCTCTGTTTGCTTAATGAATCTATTTGCTCATTTAACAAATGTATGCAGTTTTACTCTTTCTCAGTATATTTGCTGCTATCATAGAGCCCGATTCAATAGCAAGCCTGCAACTCGATTGTAGGCCATATGTCTGCGGGTGTGTTGTGGGCTCCCATTGGTCTCCGATTATGAAGCTATTTGATTGCTCAAGGCCGCATGTTACTCTCCCAAAGCCGTAAACGTAAACCATGCACTGGTTCGTAGCAGTTCAGGGCCAGAACATGATCAATTAAGCAAGCCTGTAACCTCCCATTTCGAATCAGCCAATAGAAAATGAGACTCATTATTATGTCAGTAAAACATGGAGGGTACATGTCAATCAATTAGGATTGGGGGTCCGATATGCGATCAGACTAAAAATTTTGCAAACCCGCAAAATAAAGAATGATGAAAATGAATGATGAAAATTAAGTCCATATGGGTGGCCTGATATGTATTAACTCATTGATACCCAAGATTGATTTAGCCCCCAAAATGCCGATTTGTGATCTTGAGACTGTAATTCTAATGTCTTTCATTTCTTTCCCTGTTATTTACAGGGCAGGATTATTTTTTTATTTGCATTTACATTGCTACAAATAGGTGTTTAACCCCCTTGCAGGTCCTCTCTCTAGCACTCATAGGATTTTTTCCTTATTTTGCCATTTACGGGTGTGAAAACATTTGCTAGCTTGGGGAAATTGAGCAATTGAATAGCGATTTGTGATTTTAGCCATCCTAACTCTTGCCAAAGTGACAGATCAAAGGCTTTGGGAAGCTGTAACTTACGTTTTTTATCCATCGCAATGTTTTGAAGGTCGCAACCCGTAACCCGTTTGGACCCTGCAAAAAGACGCCAACTGAATAGCAAATGAACTTGTGCCCTCACTTAAGGGCTACAGTAACATGTGAAAGCTCAATTGAATCAGGCTAATAGTTATTATTATTATTATAGTTTATTTATAACGCACCAACATATTCTGTAACGGTGTACATAAATTAGGTTCAGACAAAGATACATACAGATTAACATTTAGCAAAGGAAGGACGGCCCTGTGTTTGAGCTAGGAATCCAATGTCCATGGTGAATTCCCAAAGTACTTAGGATAGAAACTCGCAGACTTACATACTAAGGTATAGTGAGTGGTAAAAGAGGGAGAGAGGTGATAAGTGTGTTAGGGTGGAAGGTGATACGCTTCTTTAAAGAGATGCGTTTTAAGTGAGGTTTTAAATGTTTTGAGGCAAGAGGATAATCTGGTGGAGAGAGGCAAGGAGTTCCAGAGACTAGGGGCAGCACGAGAAAAGTCCTGGAGGCAGGAGTGAGAGGAGGTGACAAGAGTTGTAGAAAGAAGAAGGTCATTAGCAGAACGAAGAGGGCGGGTGGGGGAGTATTTGGAGATGAGAGCAGAGATGTAAGGGGGAGCATTATTAATGAGGGCTTTGTAAGTTAGGGTCATGATTTAAAATGTTATTCTTGAGACTAAGGGAAGACAGTGGAGTGATTGACAGAGAGGTGATGCCGACACCAGCCGGTGCCGGTGAAGTTGGGTGGTGGGTAGGCCAACAAGAAGCGAGTTGAAGTAGTCTAGTCAAGAGATGATGAGAGAGTGTATAAGGATTTTAGTTGTGTCTTGTGTAAGATAGTGACGAATTCTGGAGATGTTTTTTAGATTGAGAAGACAAGATTTTGTTAGTGATTGTATGTGAGGGTTGAAAGACAGAGCAGGGTCCAGTAGAACTCCAAGACAATGGGCTTGGGAGGAGGGGGTGATGATGTCTTTGTTGACAGTGAGAGAGATGTGAGGAATTGACGCTGTGGGAGAGGGAGGGAAGATTAGGAGTTCAGTTTTAGACATGTTGAGATGGTGGGTGGACATCCAAGAGGATATACTAGAGAGGCAGTTGGAGACGTGTGTTAGTAGAGAGGGGGATACATCTGGTGCAGAGAGGTAGATTAGTAGTATCTGCTCGTATCATTATTAGCTCAGTTGTAAAATACCTGACCTAGGCTCAGAGGGATAGATAGAGAGAGGGAGGGATAACGGTATTGGGGTATTGAGGGCGGGGATAGAGGGGTAGAAGGAGAGAGAGAGGGATAGAAGAAGAGGCATAGGATATATATCTCTAACTTTCTATCTCCCTCTCTTTCCCTTCCTCTCTCTCTTTACCCCCCTCTCTCTCTCTATCCCTCTCTTTAACTCTCTATCATTCTCTCTCTATTGTCTTCTCTCACAATCCCACCGTTTCTCACTATCTCTATCCCTGACTTTCTCTATGGGATCACTTTTGTGGGTGGAGTCTGTGTCACTGGGCAGGGTCTATACAGGTAACATGTGAAGGGAGTGGTTTATACTTTTGGGTGGAGTCAATGTAAGGGGAGGGGCCAGATATCTGTCTTCTGCCCCACCAAGTTGGAAAGTCACCAGCCTCCACTGCATATAGGGCACACTATTGCAACAAGGCAACAGAATCAATTAGAGGAATAAAAACTAATAATCATTAATATAAATATACCTAAATGAAATTCCTGTAAACCCCAAATCCAACAAACCCCTGCACTTACTCACTAGTATATGAAATCATATAAGATAGCAGCATTCTTATAACTTTCTTGATGTAAGTGGTGCAGTAGCATCTTCATTGTCCCTTGCTACCAGCTGTTTCACTTTCCCAAATTAATACAGCTGCAGCTATATTCCCTCACTGATATAAATGCAGCAACATATACTGTCTATTCCATGACTAACAAAGTACTGGATAAAAACTCTGGCATCTGACGTCACCAAACAGAAGTGCCATCTACCGAAAATCAGCCCAATACACATTTAGCTAACAGCTTCTACAGAGGCCGAGAGAGGACAGCAAGCAACCTCTCTTTTATAAGGCAGCTGTAACAACTTTAACCTCTACTCTCAATGTATTCTAGGTTACTAAATCACATATTAGAATAACACATACTTATACATAGTGATAGGCCACAGCATACATACACCCCCTCCCCCATACCCGCACCTACCCCGTCCCCCCAATACCCATACTATAATACACATAATACACACATAATTTTTACCTCACATACAGTACATACACATATATATTATATTGATTTGATTTATCCTTATATTAAGTTCATAATTTCCAGGAGGGTAGAGGAGAGTGAGGAGAGAGAAGAGAGAAGGAGAGATAGGGGAACACCAGAGGAGGAGAGTGAGGAGAAAGAGGGGAACACCAGAGGAGGAGAGGTAGAGGTATGGAGAGAGGGAGAGGAGGAGGCAGGTCAGGGATGAGAGGTAGAGGTGCAGGGGGGGGGGGTGCAATCAGATGTCAGCACATAAGGAGTAAGGGCCGAGGGTCAGAGGGGGAGGAAGTGGGGATAAAGGACTGGCCCCAGTGACAGAACAGGGAAGCCAGGAACCCCAGGCAAAGTTGGGAGGGCAAGAGGCTGTGGCAAAGTACAGGACCCCCCAATTATAGCCCAGAGGAGACAGACATCCTCCTCTGGAAAATCAATGCCAGCTATAGCATTGTTGCAGGGATGTGAGGCCTAGGCAGAAGACACTTGCCTGGATTGCGGTTGCTTTAGCTGTTGCTGCTTTAGGGGTTGCAAACAGGGATGTCAAGTCTGTGAAACACAGATATGATGACTGCTGGGTGAAGGTCAAAAGGAATATGACAGTGGAGACCAGAGCAGCCCTTGCAACCAGTGGTGACCACCAGCCCACATTACATATTGTGTATGGGAGAGTATCCTGAAGGATAGCTGGACTTGGGTTTTCAGGCAACCCTGCAATGTGAGTTTCATATACACCAGTGCTTTGCAACCGGTGTGTCACAGCACACCAGTTTGCCGAGTACCAATGCTATGTGTGCCGCCGTGCTCATAGCCTAATAGTAGGTACAACGCAGGGGTGGCCAGCCCGCACGCCACATGTGGCCAGTCGTGCATAATTTTGGGACCTCAACACAATTTCACAAAATATGTTTATTTTGCGCATTATTTTTAGTGTAATGTATTGTAACAAAAAAAAAATCCCAATAAAAGGTTTTCGTGAGCCGGTACTTTCAAGGCTTTCTCTGAACTATTTTTGACTAAAACCAACAATACGAAAAGAAAATGCACAATTGATCAGAACGAATTGTATATTTCAATAAATCACATATAGTTGTCAAACTGTGCTTGGTCTTCACGCTTGCGACAAATCAGTTTGACAACTACAATTGCCGCAAAGGGGAACGCATGCGCATTGCTTGTCATAAGCTGCGCATGCGCATTTCCCAACGCTCCGCACATGCGCATTGTGCAATGGGCCGAGCATGCGCATTGCACAATGGGTTGCGCATGCGCATTGCGTGGCGTAAGCCTTGCATGCGCATTGCGACACAGTCTGCACATGCGCATTGCACGGCGTAAGCCTCGCATGCGCAATGGGCCACGCATGCGCATCGCGCAAAGGGCTGCGCATTGCGCATTGCGGTGGGGCGCACGTCCGTGCGCACAGGGTGGACCGCCTGCACATTGCACACCGCACAGAGACAGAGGAGGAGAGAGAGAGAGGAGGAGGAGGGGAGACACACAGGGAAGGAGGGGGAAGACACAGAGGAGAGGGGGGAGACACAGAGGAGAGGGGGGAGACACAGAGGAGGGGGGAAGACACAGAGAAAGGGGGAGAGACACAGGGGAGGGAGAGGAGGGGGAGAGACACAGGGGAGGGAGAGGAGGGGGGAAGAGACAGAGGGGAGGGGGGAGACACACAGAAGTGGGAGAGGAGGGGGGTAGACACACAGGAAAGGGAGAGGAGACAGGAGAGAGCCACAAAGGAATGAGAGGGGGGAGACACAGGGGAGTGAGAGGAGGGGGGAGAGACACAGGGGAGTGAGAGGAGGGGGGGAGACACAAAGGAGTGAGAGGAGGGAGGGAGAGACCCAGGTTAAAGAGAGGAGGGGGAGAGAAAAATGAGACACAAGGGAGGAGGGGGGAGAGACACAGGGGAGGGAGAGGAGGGAGGAAGAGACACAGGGGATGAGGGAGACACACAGGGGTGGGAGAGGAGGGGGGTAGACACACAGGGGAGGGAAAGGAGGGGAGGAGAGACACAGGGGAGGGCATGGAGGGGGAAGAGACACAGGGGAGGGAAAAGGGAGGGAAAGAAACGAGGGAGGGGAAGAGACACTGGGGGGAGAGACACAGGGGAAAGAGACACAGGGGAAGGAAAAGGGGGGGGCAAGAGACACGGGGGAGGGATAGGTGGGGAAAGAGACTCAGGGGAGGGACAGGGGGAAAGTGACACGGGGGAGGGACAGGGTGAGAAAGACACAGGGGGGAGAGGGGGTAAAAACACAGAAGGGAAAGGAGACACAAGGGAGGGAGAGGAGGGGGGAAAAAGACACAGGGGAGACACGGGGGGAAAGGGGTAAAAACACAGAGGAGGAAAATGAGACACAAGGGAGGAATTAGACAGAGGGAGAGACCTGAAATGAGCACCGAAGGCGCTCATTATAAGGCCCTTGATAAGCACCAAAGGCGCTCATCGCGAGGCCAGTAAAGTAGAGGGGCAGAGGCTCCCATTGTGTGGCAAAAAGCATTGCCAGGATTCACATTTTATTGCCATCATTTTTGACGGGCAAGTTGCTAGTAATAAAATAAAAGAATAATAGTGTGGTGCCGCTTTGGATCATTCCGACTTTGAGATAAGAAATACATTTTGCCAGTGTACATCAACATTTTCAATAAAAGCACTAAAGGTGCGGTGACGCTTTGTATCGTTCCAACACCAACATTGAAAATGGTAGAAGATTTTTTTATTGAGTGAATCACATATAATAGTTGTCAAACTGCGATTCGTCACCACGCTTGCGACAAATTGCAGTTTGACAACTACGATCGATCCCAAAGCCCCGCCCTTGCGCATTGTGCATTGCATCGGGGGGTGCATGCGCATTGCGCAGCGTCAGCCATGCATGTGCATTGCGTCGGAGTTGCGCGCATGCGCATTGCACAGCGTCAGCCGCGCACGCTCTTTATGTCAGGGTTGCGCCAAAGGACATGGGAGGCAGAGAAGGGAGGAAGAGACACACAAGGGAGGGAAGAGACACACAGGGGAGGAGGGGAGAGACACACAGGGGAAAGACACAAAGGGGAGGAGGGTGAGGGGGGAGAGACACAGGGGAGTGAGAGGAGGGGGAAGAGACACAGGGGAGGGAGAGGAGGATGGAAGAGACACAGGGGAGGGGGAAAGACACAGGGGAGGGAAATGGGGAGAAGAGACACAAGTGAGGGGGAGGGAACAAGACACGGGGCAGGGGGGAAAGAGACACAGGGGAGGGGGAAAGAGACATATGGGAGGCAGAAAGGGGGAGAAACACAGGGGAGGGAGAGGGGGGGAAAGAGATGAGGCGGGGGGAAAGAGTGACACAGGGGAGGTGGAAAGAGACACAGGAGAGGGGGAAAGAGACACAGGGAAGGAGAAAAGAGACACATGGGAGAGAGGGGGAAGAGACACAGGGGAGGGGGGACAGACACAGGGGAGGGAGAGGAGGGAGAGGAGGGTGAAAGAGACACAGGGGAATGACAGGAGGGGAAGAGACACAGGGAAGGCAGAGGAGAGGGAATATACACAGGGGAGGGGGGAAAGACACAGGGGAGGGAAATGGGGGGAAGAGACATGAGGGAGCGAGGAAAGAGACACAGGGGGCAGGGGGGAAAAGACACACGGGGAAGAGACACGGGGGAGGGGAAAAGAGACACAGGGGAGGGGGAAAGAGACACAGGGGAGGGGGAAAGAGACACAGGGGAGGGGGAAAGAGCCACAGGGGAGGGGGGATGAGATGCATGGGAGGGAAAGGGAGGAAGAGACACATGAGGGAAAGAGACACAGGGGAGGGGGTTAGAGACACAGGAGGGATAAGGGGGTAAAAACACAGGGGGGAAGGAGACACAAGGGAGGGAGAGGAGGGGGGAAATGAGACACAAGGGAGGGCCTGTGATGAGCGCTGAAGGCGCTGATCGCGAGGCCAGTAAAGTAGAGGGTAGGGGAGGTAGAGGGGGGGAGTGGCTTGCAATGAGTGCCGAAGGCGCTCATTGTGAAGCCAGTACAGTAGAGGGGGGAGAGCCTCCCATTGTGTGGCAAACAGCATTGCCAGGCTTCACTTTTTATTGCGGTCATTTTTGACGGGCAAGTCTCTAGTAATGTAATAAAACGCATTTTTCAAACATTACACTTCCAGGCATCTCGGTCATACCGCTATCGCACAGCCTGAACATTTGGACAGTAGTTGCAACGGCCGCTGGTTATATTGCTGAAGTGTGTAAAGTAAACGTTTGTGTTTGTTAACGTTGTGATTTAATTTTATGACCCTTTAAATATGGATGTTTTTTCGTGGAAAACATTCGACTTCACGGACAAGATTGTGCGAATGAAGTATAACAAAGACTACATTCGTTATAGATTTTCATGGAGTAGTGAAGAAACTGCTCCGAAACCACAATGCACATATATCCTAGTACTGGAGACCACCATGAGTAGGCCCAAAACTGCCACCTGGTCAGATGACATGGATGCCTTGGCCGGACCTCACCACTTCTCCACTCCTAACCTGACCTCAACAAACCTGGGCTACATCACCACGGCCCACACCAACGATGCTGACAGCATCGCCACCGGCAACTCTGGCATCACTATCACCACGGGCACCTCTGGCATCACCACAGCCCATCGACAGTCGTAGTATGTGCAGTGACAGACCTCACACAGACCTAATGCACAACATCCAGATGGAGGACGAGAGCAATCTCACCTTCATGGAACTACTGGCATCCCAGCTGGAATGTCAAAATGAGATTGCAACCATTCATGTTGATAGCATCAGATTGCTATATGGTGATGTGAGGAGGCACAATCGAAGGATGGAGAGGTATGAGCGAAAGGCTCATAGGGACAGACAAGCGCGTGAGTATGGAAGGTGGGGGCCCAGTGCTGAGAAAGAAGAGGTTGGCGAGAACATTCCCTAAGTCCTCCTCATCCACACTACTCAATGAATATTAATTTGTATTAATATTGACATACTATTGGCTGGCTACCGAGTGTGTACACATATGGTTATGTTTAATACTTCAGCAATTGATGTTTAATGTGGATTGCTGTTGAGATGAGGTGTTGAAGTCAATCGAAATAGTGTTCTTGATTCTGATTGATATCTTTTTCTTGTCTCTGTAGGTGTCACAACCATAAAGAGATGTTCCTCAACCTTCTTTTTCTTTTTTCCTGAATCTGCTCATCCATTTGGGATTATTCCTTAATATCTGAAAATGCACTGTGTGTGGAATAGATTTGTATGACATTATCCATGATTTATTGCATCTGATTAATTGAGCAGATGCTAACCAAAAGTAAGTGTTATGAGCATTACTGGCTACTTCGATTAAATGGAGAAATTTCTGATGATCCCTTTTTCCATCAGATTCCCCATAAAAATGACATTACCCCATTTATGTATCCCATTTTTTCCCAAAAGTCTCTTGCCGTTCTGGGATCCACCCACACCACACCATGATATTAATGCACAATCTTGTACATTTCTGAGTGTGGTCTGTGTATGAAATAAAGCGGTGTTGTAGCATTATCACCTTGTCAGTGTGTTTTCAATGGTTGGGCTCACAGTTATGCCACAATCCTTTATATGTAAACTAATGAGCCCTAGTTACTACTCAATAGATTAATACATATAATAATAATATATAATAATATATCATATAATAATATACATATATATATATCACTAATATAGTTGTCATACTGCAAGTTTGACTGTAACGCTTACAAAGTTGCTGGTTTGGAAAGAGACACAGGAGTGGGAGACGGGGGAAAGAGACAAAGTGGGGGAGAGGGAGGGAAGAGACACAGGGGAGGGAGGAGGGGAAGAGACACAGGAGAAGAAGAGAAAAATCAAATATTATCCCGTCATTTGTGACGGGAGGCCTGCAATGGGCGCCAAAGGCACTCATTGTGAAGCTTGCAGAGAGGAAAGAGAAGGAGAGAAGAGAGAGGGAGAGGACACAGAAGGGGGGAAGAAGAGAGAGAGAAGCAGCGCATATAGCTTACAAATATTATGCTGTCATTTTTGACTGGCAAGTGGCTAGTATATATATATATTAGTATTTAATAATATAGGGTTAATACACATGACAGGTCAAATTTGTGATACGGTGGAGTATCAACATTCCACTGAAGGCCTGATAACAATATAACAGGTGATACTGTAAATTGATTGATAGCAAAACACGTAATGGGATTTCACCAAATGATAATGGGTATAGATCTTTGCACATGGTCACCATCAATGGCGTGGGACTTTCCAGGATGGGCATAGCAGAGATTGTCCCTGATGGAGGTGAGTTGGCTGTTGCTCCATGCGCCTCTGCACAACCTCCATCTGTGTTTGCGGCCCTTCCTGATGGGTTCGATTAGATTAGTGTGGTGTATGTTCCCCTGTTCCCCTTATGGATCGCTACCTTATCGTGGTGAAGGGGCTTGTGTACTTCAATGAAGCTGTGAGCTATACCATGTAGGGTCACACTAGGTGGGCAGGTCATAGCAGAGAGGTCAGACAAATTGCAGTTCACTGGAGAAGGAACTGTCAACCCACTCCAGTATCTTTGCCATGAATACCTTGTTGATAAGCAAAGAGACATGTGTGCTGCAGTCCATAGGGTCTCAGAGAGTTGGACACGACTGAAGGACTGAATAAACAAAAATAAAATGTTCCCCTGGAACTTGATATATGTCATGTGTCAGGTGTAATTTGGCCACTATTTATTTTCCCAATGTAGATCTGATGAGTGAGATGTATATAAGATTATCTTTGTATTTTAGGGGCTACATTGCCTCTGTGAGTGAGAAAGGGATAATATTGGAGGCAGTTTCATGTTTTTGTGTTGCAATTTAATAAGGAAGTGTGTCTTTCAGCATCTTGCAGCCACGCTTTTCATATTGGCATATGCATGACTATTCCAACATATGAGGAAAAATATATATAACATTTTTAAGGACTGTTTGTTAATTGGACTTATTGTGTAATTAATTATATGCCTTCCATTGCTTTCCCCATATTTTAAAATCCATTGGTGTGTTTTTATTGTCTTTTGCAGTGTTACAAACAAGTCTGTAAACCCTTTGCGTGTCCCATTTGGAACCCGTGATATTTTTGGCCGACATTTGCCATTTGCGGGTTTGAAAACAATTGCGGCCTTGGGGAATTGTAGCAATTGAATAACGATTTGCGATTTTAGCTAATGTAACATTTGCGACATTGACAGATCAAAGGCTTAGATAGGTTGTAAGTTACGATTTTGGCAATTGCAGTGATTTCCAGCTTCTAACCCATAGATTGTTTGCGACTATCTAAAAGACGCCAATTGAAAAGCAAATTAGTTTACGGGCTACATTACAAACTCCAGTATTCAACAATTGCTTAATTGAATAGGAGCCCATGTATATTATCATAAATCTATTATGTTATCATGGATTTATTTAAGAAAACATTGTAACAAAAAGTGCATAT
This sequence comes from Discoglossus pictus, assembly GCA_027410445.1. NCBI lineage: Eukaryota > Metazoa > Chordata > Amphibia > Anura > Alytidae > Discoglossus > Discoglossus pictus. The sequence goes on from CM050169.1 coordinate 154,076,764, forward strand.
ATAAATAAACAGATAATAGTGAATAAGTTAATAAATGTACTACATGAACTATCAAATTGCTGATGAATGCATATTGTTTCAAACTGTGATTCTCCTCTCTATTCTTTGTTGTGTTTCTGACACTTTTGAGCTGTACACAAAACACAGGAGGCTTCCATCCGTTTCTCAATTTCACTTAAAATGGAAGCCAGTTTTACAAAACAATTAATTCAAAACAAATAAAAGAAAATAACAGGCCTAGCTCTGTCAGAGCACTACCTTCATAACTGATGTTAGTTCCCTCACTAATAAGACCCACTCCCAACTAATCCTTGGAGGAACAAACACAAAATACTCAGTTTAGTAGTTTATATACAGTCACTAGCCTGTAATCCTGAAGTCCAGACTTCAAGTTTTCTTAAACAACTTTGTCTAACAGTTGTTGTAGTCTCTCTCTGTGTCTTTGACTCTAGCACACACCAACATGGACAATTACTGATTATTATCCTTTTTGCAGCTCCATTTAGACAACTGTTTGCAAAATCCTTGTGTCTTCCTCTGTCTGTCAATTACAGACTTCTGTCCTGCAGTCCATATCACAATCTCTCACTTAACTGTTACGAACAGTCCTTTCAGTTGCTTTTCTGTCATTAACCAGGCCTCAAACATGCCCTCAAGCCTAAAAGCCTCCTCACAGCTTTCAGCAATACATCTCTCTGGGTATCTTTTAAAAGCTGTGCTCACCTGAGCTTATCAGAGCTCTACCAGGAGTTAACTCTTTCATCTCATAAAAAACCCCTGTAGTTTCCACCAATCATGGGAGAGGGAAGAACTTTGTCACACATTCCCCCTCAGCATTATGTTAGCTGTCATGTACTTGCAATCTTCCTCTCGTCTGCACCAGTTAGATTCACTTGTGGCTGCTGAAGCTTCTGATTTTCCAGCTTTCTTACTAACATCACTATTCTTTTCAGCAGGGAGCTCTGGTCTCCAAAACCATGGTAGTGGAGATGTGACTGTAACTCCAGGAGTAAATAGTGCCTTTCAGTTTCCAGTAGCCTCTGCACACCGTGTAACAGCTCCCCCTCCAGTCCTTTCCAGTATCATGCCCATCATTTTTCTTCTTATGTGCCATCTACATCAAGGCATTACATATTGACTGGGTGGCATTTTGTAGATTCAGCTTTTCTTTATGCTGAATGTCCAGCTTCTCAATTAAGGAATCATCCTTCTGTTTCCTGACCATCTCTGGGAGACTCTCTGTGAAGCTTTGGCCTAGAGGATTCTGGTCAGAGGGTTTCTTCTGCAACTCTTGTGATATACAAGTGATTGTGGCCTTCTGATTCATAAGCACACAGTGAAACTTCAGAATTTTGACTTGTAATTTGGCATTGTTGTTCTCACTCTACTTTCAGCCCCACCAGCTCTTGCCTCAAACTGCTGAGAGCACTCTGCATTTTATGAAGTTCGGCTTCTTTCTCTCTTGCCAACACTTAAAACATTCAGTTGTTACTTCAATTCAACCAGATGTGGGTTGGTGTCTGGCTCAGATAACAACTGACTTTCTGCTACCAATCTATATAACTCTTGGTCAAACTCTGTGACACTTTGAGCTTGTCAGGCTACCTTTTTCAAACCTTTAGGTAGAGTCTCAAACTCTCTCTCTCTTTAGGGTCATCAACATAATTTGCATTATCTTTATTATGGTACAGTGACTTCTCAGGCTGTTTCTCTTCCCATATTTCATCACTATTTACTACATAGTTTTGCAAACTGTCATGAACCTAGGTTTGCAAGGACAGATAAAATGGCTCTTCCATGTGCTCCAGGCTGGCTGATAATTCTCACAAAACATTGCATTCTCAGCTTTCACTCACTTTTCTTCCTCTTTCTTTCTGTTTTTCTTCTTGTTCTGCCTTACAGCTTTTCACTTTCCTTTGCTTCATTTAGCCACATCTTCTCCTCCTTAAGTTACATATTTACATAGTAATTAAGGTTGAAAAAAGACTTTCAGTCCATCAAGTTCAACCTTTTAAGATCTCCTCTGATCTGCAATATGCGGATTAAATATTAATGAGTTAGTTGTTAATTCATTATTAATCAATTATTTATTTTTTTTAATTTGTATTTATTTTTAATTACTAATTAATTCAGAGGAAGGCAAACAGAAAAAAAAAAAACAAGTGAGACTTAGTCAATCGTCTCACCGAAAAAAAAATAATAAAAAATTCCTTCCTGACCCCAGATACTGGCGATCGGATTTCTCCCTGGATCAATACTGTCTCTCTAATAATCCATGGTAACCCTGAATTCCATTTTTAATTAGAAATAAATCCAGTCCCCTTTTAAAGTTATCTATCAAATCCGCTGTCACCACCTCCTCTGGTAGAGAATTCCACAGATTAACCACCCTTACTGTGAAGAACCCTTTTCTTTCTTTAAGGTGGAATCTTTTTATTTCTAACCTCAAGGGTTGTCCTCTTGTCAGATGAAAACCTCTTGGCACAAAAAGTTCCCTTGACAAATCTTTATACTGACCCTGGATGCATTTATTTTAAATCCCCTTGGAGGGAAAGCACATCATTTTCTGATTTAATTACCTTGCACAACTTTGTGTCATCAGAGAAAATGGAGACCCCACACTCCAATCCTACCTCTAAGTCATTAATAAATATGTTAAAAAGGAGAAGACCTAATACTGAACCCTGAGGAACCCCACTTACCACATTAGTCCAATCGGAGTATGTTCCATTTACAACAACCCTTTGCTTCCTGTCTTTTAGCCAGCTCTCAATCCATGAGCAGATATTTACTGCAATTCCTGTATCTATTAGTCTGCACAATAGTCTCCCATGTGGCACTGTATCAAAAGCCTTTGCAAAATCCAAAAAGACTACATCCACTGAGTTGCCTTGATCCAGGTTCCTACTAACCTCCTCATAGAAACTAATTAGATTTGTTTGACATGACCTATCCCTCATAAACCCATGTTGACTCCTACTTATAATCCTGTTCAAATAGACATATTCTTGTATATTATCCCTTATTAACCCTTCTAAAAGCTTCCCCACTACAGAAGTGAGGCTCACTGGTCTATAATTCCCTGGATTTGCTCTTGCTCCCTTTTTAAATATAGGTATCACATCAGCTTTTCTCCAGTCATCTGGTAGAGACCCTGTGTTGAGTGAATCTTGAAAAATTAAATATAATGGTTTGGCTATTACAGAACCCAGTTCCCTTAGTACCCTTGGATGTATTCCATCAGGACCCGGGGCTTTATTAACATTTATTTTTTCCAACCTCTTTTGGATTACTTTCTGTGTTAACCAATTATTTGGCAAATGTATTGTAGCCCCATTATGTTGCAGTGTCCCAACCACTGGTACCTCCCTTGTGTATACCGAAGAAAAGAACCTATTTAGCTCATCTGCCTTTTCCTGGTCACTAATTTTCAGCTGGCCTGTTTCACATTCTAATGTTCCTATAGCTTCCTTCCTCGCCTTCTTCCCATTAATATACCTAAAAAATATTTTAGGGTTAATCTTACTCTCTTTTGCAATTCATTTTTAATTTTCTATTTTAGTCAGTCTAATAGTGCTTTTGCAAGCCTTGTTGATTTCCTTGTACTCCCGTAAAGCAGTCTCTGTACCCTCTTGTTTGTATAATTTAAATGCCTTTTTTTTACTCTGTATCTTGATCTTTAAATCATTGTTAAGCCACATTGGATGGGATTTACTCCTTTTACTTTTATTCCCACATGGTATATGCTGAGGTGTATGTATATTTAGTAAGGATTTAAATGTTGTCGATTTATGTTCAGTGTTTTTACCTATCAGTTCTCTGCCCCAGTCTATACTTTGTATTGCTGCCCTTAGACCATTAAAATCTGCCTTTTTAAAATTCAAAGTTTTTGTTGGCCCCATAAAATTTTGTTTTTTTAATTCAATCTCAAATGAGACTGTGTTGTGATCACTATTTCCCAAAGGTTGCCCTATTCCAACATTTGATACTATATCAATATTAGTTGTGATGACTAAATCTAAGATAGCTTCATTTCTAGTAGGCTCTTGTATAACCTGGGCCAGATAATGATCCCTGAGTGTACTCAAGAACCTGCTCCCCTTAGCTGAACTGCTGGTTTCATTTATCCAGTTTATTTCAGGGTAATTAAAATCTCCCATTATTAGAACTTATCCATGGTTAGCTGCCTTTCCAATCTGTAACAATAATTGGATTTCCTCACTTCCAGCTATATTTGGGGGTTTATAGCATACTCCTACTATTCTTTTGGAATTTGCTGCTCCGCTATTTAACTCTACCCACAAACATACAACTTTATCAATAGGTCCACCATAAATATATTCTCTGACTATAGGCTTAAATTCAGGCTTAACATAGAGACAAATACCTCCTCCTCTTTTACCATTGCCTCTATCTTTCCTAAATAGGTTATAACCATCCAGATTAACAGTCCAGTCATGAGATTCATCCCACCATGTTTTGGTAAGGCCTATTAAATCCAATTTTTCATTAATTGCTAATAATTCTAACTCTCCCATTTTTCCTGGCAAGCTTCTAGCATTAGCAAGCATACACCTAATGTTATGAGTCTGTAGTTCTGAAGTGCCTGCCACTGTACTTGAGTTACTTAGTACTAAATCCCTATTGACTATACTACCCCTCCCCCATCTCCTCCCCTATTAGTTGTTATACCCTCTACACTTTCTTCCCCATTACTTATATCTAGTCCCTCTCCCCCACCTACTAGTTTAAAAACTCCTCCAGTCTTTCTACCATCCTTTCCCCTAGAACAAAAGCTCCCTCATCAATAAGGTGCAATCCATCCCTGCTGTAGAGATTGTACTGAAGTGAGAAGTTAGCCCAGTGCTCTAAAAACCCAAACCCCTCCTTAGTGCATCACATCTTTAGCCACACATTAACCTCCCTAAGCTCCTTCTGCCTCCCTGAGCTAGCATATGGCACTGGTAGTATCTCAGAAAATACTACCTTTGAGGTCCTTGCCTTCAGCTTATTACCTAGTTCTCTAAAATCATTCATTAGGACACTCCATCTTCCACTAACCTTGTCATTGGTACCAATATGTACCAAGACGGCTGGTTCATTTCCAGCCCCTCCCAATAATTTGTCTACCCGATCCACAACATGATGAACCCGAGCACCTGGGAGACAGCAAACTGTTCGATTGCTGAGATCTGGGTGACAAATCACCCTGTCTACCTTCCTAATAATAGAGTCCCCTACAACAAAAACCTGTCTGTTGCTCTGCCTATTCTGCCCTCCCACTCCTCCAGTAGAACTGTTCTTACGGCTGTTAGAGGGAACAGCACTATCTGCTATTGCCATTCCTGAATGGACATCCCCAACAGTTTCACTCAATCTGGTAAATCTGTTGGTGTTTGCCAACTCAGAACTGGCCTGCCTCCTCCTGTTCCCCCTGATTCCCCTTCTAACTGTAACCCAGCCACCTCACTGGACATCCTCGCTAGCCCCAGCTCCACCCTCCATGATAGGCCCAGCTAAACTGTGCTCAGTGAGCACCAACCCCCTTTCCAGTGGAGCAATATCACTAATTCTCCTCTCAGCAATTCTCCTCTCCAGATCTCCAATTTGAGCTTCCAGAGAGGCAACATGCTCACACCTCTCACAGAGGTATGGACCCTGGATCATCTGAGTGAGGTTGCCACTGGACTGACTCATAATTATTATTATTGTCTACAAAATTTCAGTGGGAAAAATAAAGAATATAAAATAATATATTTGTATAAAGTTTTCCTCCTTTGCACTATAAATCTGCCCTCCCTTTTCTTTGAAGTCCCTCCTTTTATTTAAACTCCTACGCTTTTTCTAGAATTGCACTTGATACTGAAAATGTTCGCAAGCTCACACGTTCGCCCCTTCTCCTGTTTATATTAACTTCTGCCTTCTCACCTGGACACAATTAGTGCACTCTGCAATTTATAAGCCTTTACTTGCAAGGAAAATCCACTTGCAAAACATAACCACACTGCTTGCACTGATCTCTTGCTGTATATTTAGCTTAAGAATCTTCTCTGTCTTGTTGATCAGGTCCCCCCTTAATATCTCTTGCTGTTAAACCATACTTTCTTCCTCCTTTTTTTCCCTCTCCTGTACAAGCTCTTGCTCTATGCTTTGCATATGAGCTTCCTGTAGACATTGCTCTGCACTAAACGCAGCATCTTGTGTATACAGATCCTGGAGATCAATGTCAGTCTCTTCTGGAACATCTTCCCTCTGAGCCCACTGTGCCTCCATATCAGGTAAATCGGCCACCCTCTCATATTGTAGAGTATGTAACTGCAGATCCTTCTCTATTATAGCTATTTCCCTCTGCTTTGGGGATTCTTCTATCTATCGTAGCTGAGAGGTGGGATTGGTGATTTCTTCATCTTTCTGAGATATACGATTAGTGAGGTGATCTCAAATCTCCTGTTTATCATTGTGCTGTAGCTCCCACATAACTGACTCTTGCAGCTTATACTTTGGAGAACTCTTTCTCTGCTCCCAAATAGACATCTGAATCTTCTTCCTATAGGCCACTTATTGCCACCAAACACATGCTTCCTCCTCCACTCAGGAATGTAATTTGCCATCATCCTGACACGCCTCATATTAGTAGCAATTTACCTGCCTTCCATTTTGTTTTGTTTTTTTGCAGTCCCATTGGGATAGAGTCCATCTTTACTTCTTGCTGTACTTGTTTCCCATCTTGCCTCTCCTTGTCCAGAGTGCTCTGCATTTTGGCTGCCTGAGAAAGAATGCTGTTGGGATACTTCACAATTTTAATGGGGTCCATGTCCATGCTCTGCTTCATATGTCTTCTCAGGGACAGTGGTTCCTCTTTCACCAACTGCATCTCCATATCCTCATTTCCTCAACAAACATAGGACCACTAGTTGCAATCATCTGTTTGATCTGGGTCAGAGATCTTTGTCAGGCATTTTCTTTCTCTAGCATCATCTTCCACCTTGGGATTATTCAGCAGGGACAGGTGACTGACTGGGTATGTCCAGGTTCCTTATGGAGGCCTCTTCATTGCTCTTAACTATAAGGTGTCTGCATCTGTTTGGGTTCAAATCTTCCCCAGCGTCTTGATCAACATCCTTCATACTGAGACTGCTTTTCCACCCAGTTATTGACAACATCTTGTCCTTTACTCTTTAACCTTTGCTCACAACATCAGTCATCTTTATATCATTGCTTTGCTCCAGGAGAAAAGGCTCTTTAGCTGCTCCAGCCTTCTCTTTTGCTCCCTTAGCCGTCTCTTTTGCCGCCTAAGCCATCTATTTTTCATTCTCATTCTCAGCGCTGTGCTTGCTGGCTTCCTGAGCTTTCTCTGCTATAACTAACTCTGATTTACTTCTGCATCAGGTTCCTTTTGCAATCAGCATTTTGAACAGCATTTTAAACTTGGGTAGATAAGCATGCCCATGGGTAGAGATAAGCATGTAATTTGTCAGGATCCCATACACCATCATGGTAAATTTTTTCCAGAAGACAGGAAAGTTGCTGTCTTGAATATGGAAGCTTCTTTATGTCCAAGAGATTTTCTTTGCCATAACAATACAGGCACTTCTTGTGATAGTCTTTACTTGTCATTTTCATTAGGAAGAGATCAGGATTCATGCTTCCACGTGTCTCTGTATTCACACACGCTCTGTCCTGTCTTTTGGAATTGCTGTGACCTGTCCCATATAGGCCTGTTGTGCTGGCCAGTACTGAGCAACTTCAGTAATCAGTAATTTGTTAAATTCCTCCTACTGCTTATTTATTTATTGATTTACCACTGTAGCCAGCATTAAGGACTTTACTGCCTCTTCCATGCTGAGACATGGGCTGAATTCAAAACGAAGATCAGCTGTGGCAAACTGATATTCTCCTCTCTAATATTGGCTGTGTTTCTGACACTTTTGAGTGGTACACTTTACTTAAAAAGGTAGACAGTTTTACAAAACATTAACTAAACAAATTAAAGAAAATAACAGGCCTAGCTCTGTCAGAGCACTACCTTTATAACTCACTAACCAGACCCACTACCAACTAATCCTGGGAGGGACAAACAAATGTATCAGTTCAATAGGCAATCCTTAAGTCCAGACTTACAGTTTTCTTCAACAGCTTTCAAGTTGTAGTCTCTCACTTCCTCTCTGGTGTCCCTTTTGGAGCTCCACTCAGGCAATTGTTTGCAAATTCCTTGTGTCTTTCTCTGCTCGGTCAGAGCGCTACCTTTATAACTGATGTTAGTTCCCTCACTAACCAGACCCACTCCCAACTAATCCTTAGAAGGACAGACAAATTTCTCAGTTCAATATTTTGTATACAAAGTCAATAGCTTGTAATCCTTAAGTCCAGACTTCCAGTTTTCTTCAATGGCTTCCACGTTGTAGTCTCTCACTTCCTCTCTGGTGTCCTTTTTGCAGCTCCACTCAGGCAATTGTTTGCAAATTCCTTGTGTCTTTCTCTGTCTGTCAATTCCAGCAGTCTTTGCACAGAAAACGGCTTCCAAGTTTCAAATGCAGCTTGTTCTTAGACTTTTGTCCTGCAGTCCATAGCACAGTATTTCTCTTAGCAGTTTAACAGTTCTCTCATTGGCCTTTCTTTCACCAACCCGGCCTCAAACAAGCCTCCAAGCATCTTCACAGCTTGCAGCAATCCATTAACAGCTGCCCATGCCCCTCTCTCTGGGTCTCTTTTAAAAGCTATACTCACCTGAGCTAATCAGAGTTCTGCCAGGATAAATAAAATATGTATGTAATTTAGTTTGGTAAAGTGCTTATTAAACATTTATATTGCATAATTAATCACCATAATGAATATAAGTGATTAAGAATTACTTAGTTTACATAATCACAGGGAAAGAAGTGTAACAGAAAAATTGACATAATATGTGTACAATCTTCTTACAGTAAGAAATTTATAAGAATGCTGCTATCATACATTAATTATTGCGTGCAGGGGATTGTTGAATTTGAGGTTTACAGGAATTGTTGCAATAGTGTGTCATATATGGCTGATGTATGTGGAAGTCATTGAGATTACGATAGATATATACCTATTTTGCATATCCATATTTAATAACTAAGCTGGACCAGCTGATTTAAATTGAAATTGGTGCTTTTTTTGATTTTATCAATTATATATGTATATCGCATCCAGCATGATCCCCTGCGAGGATCGATCTCACCAATGGTCTTTTTAGCCTTCTCCTTAGCAGGTAGAGATTCCCTGAGAGTAGCTGGAAGTTTTTCTCTGGTGGATGTTAGTGCCAGTATATATTTTAATAAAGTGACACTATGTTTTAACCAGCCTATGTACTGGTGTGTCCTTTTTGGGCCAAGAGCCTTGTAAGCTACTAAGTATTGGAGTGAGACATATGACAGATTTGTTTCATTTCATTAGGGCTATTTGTTATTAAGGTCCTTGAGGAAGTGTTATAACACGAAACGTGCGCGTCGACCTGTTTGTTTCGCAGTTCTGACGTCACTGGTGTTCGTTGAGGATACTGGCGTCCATCGGTGTACCACGTTGGATATCGTGTTTCCAGACTACCTTATAAATATGATAAGTGTCTTTCTAACTATTCATATATGTTGAGATTTATACTATCCCTTGACTGTACAAATCATGCTGTCTAAATGTATAACTTTAGAAATAATAACATCGTAATAGAGAGAGAGCTTGGGATAGTTAGTATAGTTACATGGTGCCAATTTATAGTGTAGTGATCTAGAATAGATCATTATGTTTGCCTGAAAAATTACCAGATTTATTATTAAAGGTTACTTCTCTGCATACAACACATTTCTATTTAGAGTACCCTAGACTATACATTTATCATATAGTGATATATTATCAATTACTGGTAATATATTTATTTGTTTAGATATCCCAGCACTTTATAACAAATTGTACTTTTGTATATATGAATTCTATATAGGTATTGGTCAGTCTATTGTTCTGATTGATTTATATTGCACTTTGTTTCAGCACACTTTGCACTTTTCTCAGCTATGCTGCTTCTGTATTAGCCCTTTAGTCACTTTAGAGTAGGTCAGCTTTAATTGTTTAGGTTAAGGGGTAGTTGGGTGATCCCCAGTTCCACCATTGGTATTAGTGTATTTAGCATTTTTATTATATTATTTTTTCATTTATATATATTTTTTTGGATAGTTTATTTAGTATTAGTGTAAAGGAGTAAATGGTGGGCCCGGCTACCACCATACCATCATAGGCATTTATAGAATAACGGTATTGTAATAATTTATCACTCAATAATTTTACTCAATATAATTATAGACAATTTGTTGGTACTTTAGCATTGAATGTATTTTTCATATGCGCCGGTGACGGTCATTGCTGATAGAATTATTTTTAATCATGTTTTTATACTGTGTATTGTTGATTGAATTGTGTACAATAAAATACTAAATTTTATTATTTTGTTTGATTGCTATTGGACTTATATTATCATATTTTCTACTTACATTAAAGAGGTTAAACTGGTATGGATACATATGTGTTCTTTCTCCTCAGTCTTTTGCTATTTGTTATTAAACCTGATATGGTTCTTAATTGGTATATTTTGGATTGGGAGATTTTAGATCTAAGACTGCAAGCTACGAGATACAGGTTTGTTCACTTTGGTAAAATATTTGTGTTGAGTTAATCTCATTGCCTTTTCTGCATGATTAGAGAGGATTAAGCAAGGATTGATTCTGATCTTATCAATAGTATTAATAGGTTTATTTTGATTAACATTTTCAAGTTCGTCTTTAGCTCTCTTTGTCTGAGAATTTGTCTCTTTTTATGATTGGAGGCCTCTTATAAAGGCCTTGTGTGAGTCTGAAGTGTTATTATTAAAATACAGTTTAATATCTTGAGCTACTTGATCTTGGATAATTGATCTACCAAAAGTGATTAATTGAGTCTGCATTATTTAAGGAGTCTAGGGCATAAAGTTAGATCTAGTGAAACTTGGACTGAGGAGTGATCTGACCAGGGGGGGCATGGAATTAGCTCTATGGATCTCATAAAATCTAATAGGGAGGTATCTAGTAAGAAAGTATTTAACCTGGGATAACATTTGTGAATAGATGAAAATAAAGTGTATTCCCTGTCCTGAGGATGGAGAAATCTCTATGCGTTTATAAGATGCAGTTTGGCCAAAAGAGAAGTAAATCATTTAACTTTGCCTGAGTTACATGTGTCAAGGAGTGTAGAAGATCGGTCAAGTTTGGAATCGTGAGTTAGTTTGGAATCGTCCCATATTATTATTTCAGGCTTTGCAATAGGTGTAAAAGTGTATTATGAGTGGATATAGTAGGATAATATAGAGACATTAATGATGATTTAGTATCCAGGAGATGCCTGGTCAGGATGAAATAATGGCCTTCTGAATCAGTGAATCTCTGATCTAGAATAAATGGAAAGCCTCTATGCAAAAATAGCTGACTCTGCCCTTTTCGAGTCCTGGCTAGCTGTGTAGAAGTTAGGATAGGTCTCATGTATACATTTTGGAATTTTACTTTTTGCAAAATATGTTTCCTGAAAAACTAGTACTGAAGGGTGATATGATTAGTAATAAAGGATAGCTTTCCTTCTCTTGAAGAGAGAGTTGAAGCTTTTAACATTATGTGTGATAAATGTGTAGTTTAAATTAGTCATGGTTTGTTCATGAAAAAGATGTGATAATGAGGGGCAAAACCAGGAAAAGACTCAAGAGGAGTTTCTTGATAGGTGGGTTGGGATCAAAATTCTCACATTGTAATGACTACGGTCAAAGTATTAGCCAGATTATTTTTACCGGCCATAGTCTAAAGTACTAACATGGGAAAATAGTAGATAAACTTGTCTCTCGTTTAATCCCTGTAGGGGGGGACTAAGCTTTTTTAACTGGGAAAAATATTGAAAAAAAATAACTAGAATTTCTCGAAGGTAAGAAATTAGCATCACAGACTATATTGCCTATATGCAGTATTATGAAGAGTTTGTCCATATAATATATGAGTACATGTCCATTTTTCATCATGTAGTCTTATGAACTGGACTGATTCATTTTAGATTCGAAGAGTGGGTTAAATAAATCCTACATCTGGGGGTGATTTTAGAAAGTGTTCATAAATCCCAATGGCTTTGGATTAAGGTCCCTAAAGTTAGGTTTGTTTAAGCTTAGGTAAAATAGGTGGAAGTTGTATGTGGACATAAGCTGCTGCCAAGGCTTCAATGAGTCTGAGAGGATGAGATCCACTGCTCTGGGTAGTTGTTGTCCTCTTTTTGCATATTTCTTTCAGGCTTTCTGTCGATTGTCTAATAGGTCAAGGAGCAGATATAGGTTTGTTGAATTGCTGTAGGTCATCGTGAGGCTTCAGTTTAAGTTGTAAAAGGAGTTCTTGTCCTTCCTCTAGGTTGAGTATTAAGAATGGGACTCGTATTGAAAGAAAAGGCAAAAGGGAAAGTCCCACTTATATTTGATATTATGTCCTGGTGGTCCAGTGGTTAGGATTTGGTGCTTTCACTGCTGCATCCTGGTTTCTATTCCAGTCAGATAACCAAGAGGTCACACCACCCTGAAACCTGAAGCATGTTTGGGCCTGGTCAGTACTTGGATGAGAGACTACCTAGGAATACTAGAAGCTGTATGCTGTGGCCAACTGGAGAAGGAACTGACAACCCATTTCAGTATCTCTGCCAAGTGGATCAGCATGGTGTGTTGCGGTCCATGGGGTCACAGAGTGTCAGACATGACTGAATACACACACACACACCAGTGAGAATGGATAAGTTTAATTGTTCTCTGTTTTTTGTTAACGTTGAGGAAGTGATATCTACATAAATGTGGAGATGGGATCCATTTGGTCCATTGATCATCTCCATTTTCTTGGAGGAGTTCAAGAGTAAGGGCCACATTCAATTTGAAGCCTGTAACTCGATCGCAGACAGCCGAATGTCTGTGAATGACTTGCGGGCCATGTTCGTCTCTGATTGAGATGCTATTCAGTTGAGCAGGGATGCGAGTTACGAGCCAGCACCTAAAGCCCGTAAATCTCTCCCGCGGCGGCCAACTGTTAAGGGGCTGGCTGAAATGCGATCGGCAGTTTCTAGCCAATTGCAGTAGAACGTAATAGATAGCGGTCTAGACAAATATAAATGACAGTGGGAGCTTATAAATTTGAGTTCCACACGACCATGGAATGACTGTGTTGTAAATTTAATTTGAAGTAGCATGCAGGTCCCGGAGTTGGAGTTTCGGTATTTTTGATTGAGAGTAGGAGCTAGGTGAGAGAGGTAGTTTGCGTTGTTATTAATTTATATTCTATTCCATACGGATTTACAATTAAGACTTACTTATATTTACAGATTACGCATATTTGCAATACACATAGGTTAAAGAAGACACATAGAGACATATGGAGTTAGTTCTCACTACACACACAGTAGTGCTTGCAGATGGGAATGAGGTGAGTTGGTATATTGTTACAATATTTAGCACTGTATTGTACTTGCATGATAATTAGTTTTTTTTTATCCTCCTCCGCCATTTTTTAGTTGACCACTTTTTTATTTATTTTTTACTTTTTGTCACCACACAGTATGTGTGAAACTGGATTGGATTACACATTCCAGAGGATGACTCATCTGTTTTATTGAGCAGATCTAGACAAGTTGTAAGTGTTATGCATCATGGTTATTCTAGACTATGACATTACCCCTTGTAGGTATCCCCTTTTTTCCAATAATAGCCTCTTGCTCTCTCGGGACCCGCCCACACCACACCCCTGATATTAATGCACAGTCTTGACCGTTTGTGATTTTGCTCTGTGTATAAAATAAAGCTTTGTTATACCATTCTAACCATGTCAGTGTGTTTTCACTAATGGTTACTTCAATTAAATGGAGTGATTTGTGATGATCCTTTTTTTCATCAGATTCCAGATGCAGTAGTAGAGTGATAGGTGCTATGCATCATGGTTATTCTAGACCATGACATTACCCCCTGTAGGTATCCCCTTTTTTCCAATAAGAGCCTCGTGCTCTCTCGGGACCAGCCCACACAACACCCATGATATTAATGCACAGTCTTGACCGTTTGTGATTGTGGTCTGTGTATAAAATAAAGCTTTATTATACCATTCTAACAATGTCAGTGTGTTTTCAATGGTTGGGGTTATGGGACATCTACATGCATCACATTAGTGTCACATTCCTATAGATGTAAACTAATAAGACCTAGTTAACATGCAATAGATAAATACATATAAAAAGAATAATAGTCATAATAGCATTAGATGTCATATAATACTAAATATCATATATACTAATAATAATAATAAAGAGTTAATACACAGACCAAGTCTAATTAATGATACTGTGGAGTATGAGCATTCCCCTGAGGGCCTGTGAACAATATGACAGGTGATACTGGAGTGGGTTGCCAGTTCCTTCTCTAGTAGAGTGTGATTTTTCTCTGCTATGGCCCTACATGGTATAGCTCACAGCTTCATTACAGTACACAAGCACCTTCACCACCACCACTTAGCAATGCTGAAGGGGACCAGGGGAACATACACCACACTAATCTACTTTAGCCCATCAGGAGGGGCCCCAAAACACATGGAGGCTTTGCAGAGGCACGTGGATCAACAGCCAACTCACCTCCATTAGGTGTAATCTCTGCTACACCCATCCTGGAAGGTCCCACGCCATTGCCGGTGGCCATGTGCTAAGATGTCAAGCCATTCCCATTTTGTGAGCTCCCATTTTGTTCTGCTGTTCATTAATTTACATTAGTGGTGGTGGTAAAGGGGCTTGTGTACCTGAATGAAGCTGTGAGCTATACCATGTAGGGCCGGTGTAGATGGGCAGGTCATAGCAGAGAGGTCAGAAAAGTCCAGTCCACTAGAGAAGGGTTACTATACTGTAGTTTGTTCCACTAGAGAAGGAACCCACTACAGTATATTTGGCATGCAAACCTTGTGGATACGCACATAAGTAGGTGTGCTGCAGTCCCTAGGGTCACAGAGTCGGACACAACTGAAGGGCTGAACGACAAATAATAAAATGTTCCCTGGGTACTTGATATATACCACGTGTCGGTGAAATAGTGGTATATGTATATAAGGTGATCTTTGTATTTTTAGGGTCCACATTAGAGCCTCTGTGAGTGTGAAAGGGTTAATTTGCCAGCCATTTGCATGTATTTGTGTTGCAATTTAATGAGGTAGTGTGTCTTTAATAGCTTTTAGCACATTGCAGCATGGCTTTTCATATTGGTATATGCATAACCATTACAACCTATGTGGAAAATCTATTTTTTTTGTGTGCAATATTTGATAGTTAGGAGTTGTCGTGCATGTAATTGTAATGCCTTCCATTGCTTTCCCATGTTTTAAAGTGTATTGGTGTCTTTATATTTTCATTTGCAGTGTTCCCAATTAGTCTGTAAACCCTTTGCGGGTCCTATTTTGAACCCATAAGCTTTGGGCCACCATGAGCTTCATTGCGGCTGCGGTGTGGAGCAATTTTGGCAATTGAATAGCAATTAGCGATTTTCAGAATCTGAATTTTTGCTGCCTTGAGAGATCAAAGGCTTCTGGAGGCTGTAATTTATGAATTTAACTAGTGCCATTTTTTCAAGGGTAAACTCGGAAGCCGTTCCATGCCCAGAAAAAGACACCAATTGAATAGCAAAATAGCTTGCAACCCCCTTACGGGCTACAGGATCTCAAAATCGCTTAATTGAATGTGGCTCTAAGTGTCTGGCATTTTGGTGGAAGAATCTGACAATAATGTCTTTAGGTTGATCTGTTCTTGACAGAGAACCCAGAGCTCTGTGAGCTCTTTCAATTTCAAGCATTTGCTTGAGTATTTTAGTTAGGATAGAACTAGAATTTGTTCAAATAAGGTATAATATCTGTAATAGATTTGGGGACGCTTCTTATTCAGATGGTATGGAAGTAGGATCTGTTTTTTAGATCTTCTAGTTTCTCTTCGAGGGTTTCCAATCAGCTTTATCTTTTGTTTGTGCGTCAAAGATTTGTTCAGTAAGAGATTCTAGGGTGTGTGTCATTTGGCTCAGGTCATTCATCTCTTCCATGATTTATTGTACAGCTGAGAGTTCAGTTTTGAGGAGTTTTTCAAATTTCCCAAGTAAAAGGTCAGATTGTGTTACTCTGGGTACAGTCACAGGATGATCTGTTTCATGGACAGAATCATCTGAGGAGCCCAAGGTGAGCTATTTTGAAACTGAAACCCAGAAGTTTGGGTTTTAGTAAAGTGTTCAGGAATACTCCAAGCAGGCAGATTTTTTATTGTACCAGAGTAGGATATTAAAAACATATTGCATAATATAGAGGGATGGACCCATTCTCTAGGGCATGTTAGGATTAGGCAAAATATAGCCAGCACAAATGGGCTTCAGTTACATTTCTCTTAACAGTATCTTGTATATTATTATGTGCAAGGTTTGTTCTTGTTTTGTATTGCACTATTCTTAGGAGCCCTAGATGGCAGTGGATCTTGACAGAATAGAACACAAGAGAGTGTCTGACGTATCATCAACTGTTGTTATTGTATATCTAATTTGATCTTGTTTTAAATTGCATAATTCTTGATGGCCACAGGGTGGCAGTATAACTCAGGCGAGTACATCCCATCAAGTTGGGTAGAAAAGAAATTCAAGCAGCCATATTCTGTTGCTTGCAACGTAATATCAATGTCTCTTGCAAAGTAATATCAATGTCAGCTCCCTATGAGTAAAAGTAGATTAAATTAGGAGCCCTTGTTTGATGTTCCAATGACTTGCTCCAGACTCAGCCTTGGTGTACTGTCCTAGTGTAAACAATGGTGCAGTGTAGCCCCATGAAAATCTGGCAGGGATGGGCAAATATAGTGAATCGGAAGTAAGTCCAGACCGAAACTCTTTCAATTCAGAATTATTTTGTAGGTGGGGAGTCCTCTGATTTATATGTCCAATTAGATATGAAGCTTTACCAGAATTAAACGCATGGGGCACAGGGCAGATCTCCATGTTATGGCCTTGATCTTAATTCCCCTGGAGCTGCAAGTTGCAAAGGCTCTGGTCTTCTCACAGTCAGACTATCCATTCCCTAGTATGGGTTGTAAAGTTTCAAGTGGCAAATGTTTTCCCTAGGCCCCCTTGTGGCCTAGTTGGGGACGGGGTAGTGGCGTTGTCGCGTACAGATTCTCCAATCGGGGCACGATCAGCAGCCAATGGCAGATCCCATTATCTACATTTGGTAATATATTTATACTCGGACCGCAGGACGGGTCACCAGTCAGGGGGAAGCCGAATGGTGCCTAGTTCCGAGAGATTGTTAAGGATTATAAGTCCAGAAATTGTGTGCTGCTGTAGGTAAGTCTCCTTCTGAGGCACAGCCATGCCCATTTCTTTTAAGTACGTCAATCAATTGTCACAGGGTACATTTGCTATTTTTATAATTTTTTAGCCACATTAAAGGTTTTCAGGGCAGGAGCTCTAAATACCTGTGTCTGTCGTCTACAGTGTCAAGGCATGACACCCATTCACATTTTTTTAAGCATACTTCACCATGTATGAGTTTTTGCTCTCTACATGTTTCTTCTAGTTTTCCGGTATGACACAATGTTGCTTTTCTGAGCCTTTAGGATCTAGCACAAGATCACAAGTTTTAATTTACAGCTTCAAGTCACCATCATTAGACTGTTCTCAACACCATTGAACTGTTTACCATACTGGAATTATTCATTACCTAAGAGCTTTTTTTTTTTTTTTTTTTTTTTTTAAATAGTTTTTATTAAAGGGAACAAAATTGTGACAGTACTGAATATACATTACAAGAAACACATAAATAATACACACATAAAACAAGCAAAGGCTCATTTCTATTTTCCCCATTTTTTTGTTTTTTGTTTCTTATGTCATAATTACTTTAGTTATAAAATGCTGTTACAAATTAAGAAAAGAAAAAAGAACAGAAAAGAAAAAACAACAAGTAAAGAGGGAATGGCGGGGAGGATGAAGCTTGGTGTCATGTCACCTCTAGGTATTGTGCTTGCTACTCTTTTAGACATTATCATCCAATTTGTGGTTCCCAGACATCCCAACATGAAGCCCACTTTCTATAGGAATTGTCTAGTTCAGCAGATATAGCGCTCATTGAGTGTATGAATTAAATTTTTTTCATTACCTTCCCATCTCTCTACTCTTGTTGTAGTCTGTTTTCTTGCGCCATCTCTTGAGTGTTCCATGTCATATTTGGGAAAACAATAGTGCATCATGCCAGAATGATGTTATGTGACTCAAAGCAACACTTCTCAGACCAACATAAAAAGCTTTTTTTTCCCTGCCAGCATAATATTAATTGGCTATTTTATACATATATAACAGTCAAAATCTTAATTTTGATTAATTTTGGCAGAATTGTTTTATCAGAATTGTCAATAAGATTGAGGATTACATATTCAACAATGCTGTGTATGAGCTGTATTTCAACATTTTTTCTGCACCAAAGAGAATAACTAAAGTACAGTAGAGTTTTAGCAAACTCTAGTCACAAATGATTTTCTTATACTGCAGTCAACAAAAGAGTTGTGTTGAACTTTATAATTGACAGCTGCATGATTATATTTAAGCACCATACAGTCTGCTATAAACAGAGCTTGACTTTTCGAAGTATCAAACATATAGTATCTGACACACACAGAGAGCAATTATACCTTTCAGTCTGTAATCAAGCTAACATACATGTGACAAATAAGCTTATAAAGCTTATTATAAGCAATCAAAAACCATTGTTAGATCATAGGTAAAATCATCCCTAGAAAACAGTCAATAACTGCATAATACAAAAGATATTATAATTAGTATTCAAAGTAGTGTAGGGTGCCAAAATGTTCCTTCTGCAATTACTGTACTCATTTATAGGAAACAACTTGTTAATCAATATAACTAATCTACCAGCTAAATCTGGGATTCTAGCCATTGTGCATATATTTAGAATGTATTTTACAATACCATGAATTAGTTTAAAATTAAGGGAACCAATTAAAGTCTGTTTGAACTGATATGAAAGTTTTCACAATGTTGGTAGATATGTGAAAGACTATCAGATGTATTATTCACAGATAATTTCCCATCCGTGGTAATCCTGTACCCCAAAAGAACATGATTTACAGATATTTTAGCTTTTTCACTCAATGTAAATGTGTTACTTTAATTGCTAACCAGCAGCTCAGCCATTTTGATGGTATAAATATCCTCACATTCTGAGCCGATTGTCTGTCTTGTGGCTTAGGCTTTGTTGTGGCTCACTCATTGTAAAGTCCCCACAGCTAATTGTAAATAGGGAAAATGCTGGATCCTCTAGGTAAGTGGCGGGGAAACTAACATAGGAACTAATGACATCTTACTTCATCAGATAATTTTTCTTGGAGCAACTAAAAAAAGATATATTAAAAATACACAATAATATACTGTAGGTATCACCTCTGCTTTTCTCCAGTCATCTGGTAGAGACCCTGTGTTGAGTGAATCTTGAAAAATTAGATATAATGGTGACTTCAGTTTTTTAGTTTTCTGTAATTAGAGTGTTGGAAGGGGTTTATTAGGGGGTAGGTAGGCAGTGTTGGTGTTAATAGGTTAGTGTAGAGGGGGATTAGTTGATATTTAATGTTTTATTGGGGGGGGTATAGTGCAGAGTAGTGTTTATACTTCGTGTCATGATGGTCCTTGAGGACCGTCATGGCACTTATGTGGTTAATGTTGGGTTGTAACAGGCCCATAATGGTCATAATATATCCTTATGGGACTGATGGGGTTAAATAGAGGCTTATGAGGGTCTCCATTGACCCCCATGAGTGACAGGGTTAATTATGGGTTTATCGCGGTCTGTATGGACCCCCATGAGTGCCAGGATTAATTATGTGGTTATAGGGGTCTGTATTAACCCTCATGAGTGCAAGGGTTAATTATATGTATTATGGGGGTCTGTATTGACCGCCATGTGTGACAGGGTTAATTAGGGGTTTATGGGTATCGGTATTGACCCCCATGAGTGAGGGGGTTAATTAAGTGCTTATGGGGGTCTGTATTGACCCCCATGAGTGAAAGGGTTAATGAAGGACTTATGGGGGTCTGTATTGATCCCCATGAGTGACAGGGTTAATTAAGGGCTTATGGGGGTCTATATTGACCCCCATGAGTGGCAGGGTTATTTATGGGCTTATGGGGGTCTTTATTGACCCCCATGAGTGACAGGGTTAATTATGGGTTTATGGGGGTCTGTATTGACCCCCATGAGTGACAGGGTTAATTATATGTATTATGGGGTCTGTATTGACCCCCTTCAGTGACAGGGTCAATTAGGGGATTATGGGTGTCTGTATTGACCCCCATGAGTGAGGGGCTAAATTAAGTGCTTATGGGGGTCTGTATTGACCCCCATGAGTGACAGGGTTAACGAAGGGTTTATGGGGGTCTGTATTGAGCCCCATGAGTGACAGGGTAAATTAAGGGCTTATGGTGGTCTGGATCGACCCCCATGAGTGACAGGGGTTTTAGGGGTATTTTTTTTTATTAGGGGTCCTTTAAGGACCTTTACTGTCCTTTAAGGACCCATAAGGCGGGAATTTAGAATTTTCATTGCAGCGGGGGTCCCCGATCGCATGCGATCGGGACCCCCACTGCGATGGTTAATGTGGGTTAATGCGGGTATCCGTGGTTATCTCAGGTTCCCTTCAAAGGTTAATTAAGGATTCATGGGGGTTTGGACTGACCCCTATGAGTGACAGGGTTATTTAGGGGTTGATGGAGCTCTGCATAGAGCCCCATGAGTGATAGGGTTAAAAAAAAAATATTACGGGTCCTTTAAGGACCTTTACGGTCCTTTAAGGACCTGTAAGGTGGGAAATTTGAATTTTCATTGCAGTGGGGGTCCCTGATCGCATGCGATCGGGGCCCCCCACTGCGAGGGTTAATGTGGGGTTAATGAGGGTTTCCGAGGTTATCTCGGATCCCTTCTTGGGTAAGTTGTATGTGGCTGGGCGGTCCAGGGTCGTGGAGCCTCATTTTCTTTGGCGGCCATTTTTTCTCTTGCTTAGTGGATTTTCGTGTGTCTAAACTCGGGAATTGGGACTCAAATTGAGGTGTAACTTCACTTGCAGAGGTCCTGGGTGCCCCCACTTGCTGTGGGTAAGCTTTTTATATATTTTTTGCAGGTATTTATTGTGTTTTTACGGCAAAGGTGGAGAGATGCACAGTCACCTGAAACTTCCCAGCGCTTAAGAGAAGACCGACAGAGGCTTTTAAATAAAAGAAAAATTAGTAAGAAAGCACAAAGTGAGTGTGCTGGAGCTTCAAAGAAACACAAAAGTGAACAAAAACATGTCTGTGGACCATTGCCCAATGATACAATATTGCCTGTTGACACCAATGTTCAGATACATGACACCAATGTAGATATAGAAAGTGAGCGATCCAACATTTCCAAATTATACCAATTAAAAAACATAAGGTCTTATAACAGTGCAATTTCATTTGCTTCAATGGGTGCTACATTAGCAAAAAATGTCCCAGGACATGTTCCCTACTGTTTTAGAGTTCAAGGACAAATTTACCACCAAACTTCACATTTATACCCACAAAAAGGAGAGCAAAGGGAATTTGCCCAGTTATATGTCTTAGATACAATGGAAGCTGTTGAACAAAGAATGACGCTTCCAGAAAATAAACAGTGTTTGTGCATAGTCTTTGAACAGCTGGATAAAATTATGGCCAACAACCCATACAGTCAAGCATACAAACAATTAGCACAGGTTGAAAAAGAACAACAGCGACATGCTCAAAGACATCAATTGACAATACCAAGAATAAATATGGTGTTAAAAAGAGATCACAACACTGATCAAAGACGGTATAATTTACCAAAAGTAAATGAGGTTGCCATGGTCTTTAAAAATGAAGATGGTGAACCACTTTTTCAGCGGGATATTAGACTATATCCACACAATGAAGAACAACCTTTTATAAACATAAATATATTAAGTTGTAATTTAGATCCAATGACATATCTTATTTTCTTTCCAAATGGTGAACCTGGATGGGAACCAAAATTACAATTGCAAAGTTATCCCAATAGTAAAGTTTGTGTTAGATGCAATTTTTCTATGCTGGAATATATAGTGGCACAAACTGCTATTCGGGATTCTTTTAATCCCATTTTATGTGGGGAAAAACTCACATAACAATGGATTATTGATTCCTATCTACAAGTCGAAGCAAATAATCTAAATTTTATCAAATTTCAACAAAATAAGCTTTGAGTAGAACAGTAAAGTGGATTGATGGATTATGTTGCTGAATTGGCTACCAACAGAGACATTCCACCTAGAAGGGCAATCATTTTGCAAACCACTTTCCAAGGATCTCGTCGCAATATGCAAGAAAGATATAATGATGCCATGGCTATTGTCACAAAATTTGGAAAACCAGATTTATTCATTACATTCACATGTAATCCACAATGGCCTGAGATCAGGGGAAATTTGAATCTGGGACAAACTACTTCTGACCGACCAGATTTAGTGGCAAGAGTATTCAAAATAAAAGTCAATTCATTAATACATGGTATAAAAAAAGCATAGTTATTTGGAAAATGCGTGGCTTTTGTTTATACCATTGAATTTCAAAAAAGAGGACTGCCACATGCTCACATACTTTTAATCCTACAGGAAAACGATAAGTTGAATACTGCAGAGAGAGTGGATTGCCAGATCCAGAAAAATATTCCAACTATTTGAGATTGTAACACACAGAATGATTCATGGGCCATGTGGAGATGTGAATCCAAATTCACCATGTATGGAAAATAAGGTAGATAATAGATATGTCGTTCCATACAATGCACACATAAATGTTGAAGCTTGCACTTCTATTAAATCCATCAAATATGTGTATAAATATAAATACAAAGGATATGTGCAGCAACTGTTGTATTGCAAGGTGCAGCAAACAAAAAAGAAAATCCAATTTTATATGACAAACTTTCTAATTATTTAGATGCTCGCTATGTCAGTGCTCCGGAAGTAATGTGGTGGCTTCTGAAATTTGAGATGCATGATCGGTCGCATGCTGTGTATCGACTAGCTGTACATTTGCCACAAAGTCAGTTTGTTTGCTTTACTGCAGGCAATGAAGGAACTGCCTTAGCTCAAAGTGAACACAGAGATACAACACTTACTGCATGGTTTAAATTAAACTGCCAGGACACGTAGGCCAGACAATTTTTATACATTGAGATTCCATATCACTATGTATTTGTAAATGGTCTATGGCGACAACGAAAAAGAAATACGCATAAAATTATACCACAAATTTATACCGTCAGTCCAAAAGACATTGAACGTTTCTGTTTAAAATTACTTTTACATGTTTCCGGTGCACAAAGTTTTGAATATTTACACACAGTGAATTGCATAGTTTATGAGACTTTCCTATTAGCTGCAAGACATCAAAACTTCATAGCAGATGATACAGAATGGGAGAGGTGTCTGGAAGAAGCAGCACTATGTCAAATGCCAAAGCAAATGAGAGAACAATTTGCGTTCATTTGCATCTTTTGCAATGTACCTGGTGCACCTTTGTTGGAAACATTTAAATTAAATATGTCGGAAGACTTCTTGAAACGTTACAATGAGCCAATAGCACTGTTAAAAACTTTAATGGAAATTCAAGAAATATTTCTTGCTCATGGATTAAATTGTGCAAGTTTTAATTTGCCTGATCCAGGACTTATAGATGACATCAACTTGATGATTATGACACTGACCGACAAAAGCAAAAAACAGAAGAAAAACTGTCAACTTTAAATACTTTACAATTGCAAGCATTTAATGCCATCACAAATGCTACAGATGATGAAATGGTCAAAGACCATTATTTCTATCTAGATGGCCCTGGTGGATCAGGAAAAACTTATATGTACACTTGTTTGACGAGTCACATTTGAGCACAGGGTCAAATAGCAATGCCATTTGCAACAACTGGAATTGCAGCACTTTTGTTAGAAGGTGGTAGAACTGTGAATAGTGTATTTAAACTGCCTGTTCCCATATTAGAAACATCAGTGTCAGATATTTGACTGAATTCTTTACAAGCCAAAAATGTTTAAAAAAGTAAATTATCATAGAGGAGGCAACAATGATGTCATGTCATGCTTTGCAATGTATTGATTCTTAAAAAAAGTAATGGATAATAATTTGCCATTTGGTGAAAAGGTGATGTTGTTAGGAGGAGGTTTTAGGCAAACATTACCTGTTGTGCCACATAGAAATAGAACTGATATCATTGAAACATGTATCAAGACAAGTAAACTGTGGAAAATATTTACACATCTCAAAATAGAATTAAATTTGAGACCTGAAGGCCAAAACGAATTTAATGATTGGCTCATTCAAATTGGAGAAGGAAAACATCCACAAATACATGATTTACCCAATGATACCATCGAAATTCCATCAACAATTGTTTGCAAGGAATCACCCAGCTTTTTATTTTTAAATAATTATAAAATTCGTTTCGATTGTGTTTCTCGTGAAACTGGTTAAAAGTCATTAGGCAACCTTCAGTGAACCTAACCTATCTAGGCCTTTAGAGGTCCACCAGTGTTTAGATATTGCTCTAGAATCTGCCAATAATTTGGGAAGAGAGAGAACCGACAACAGAGGGGATGTATCTATGTCCAGCCTCTTTTTGGATCTAGCCAATTTCCAGGAGGTTAGGGTTATGTGTATTATTGGGTTTTGGTGTGATTTAACCGGGCATAATCCTTCTGGGATCCAAAGTAACGTCTCCTAACTGTGGGGAATCATTTGCTGGTGTTCCAAGAATACCCAACTTGGCTGATGTTTGAAGGAATGCACCAGGGGCAGCTGAGCTAATCGTGCCGCTTTAAAATAGTACCGTAAATTAGGGCACGAGAGCCCCCCTGTTCTTATGCCTATACATTAATTTTCTAGGAATACAGGGTTTTTTATTTTCGATATAAATCTGAACATACTAGACTGAAACTGGTCTAGCTCTTTCAGGGAAATCGATATAGGGAGAGTTCTGAAAAGATCTTTGGTAGTATAGTCATTTTGATTGCTGCTATATGACCAGTCCATGAAAGTGGGTATTTCCTCCAATTTAACATGTATTCGCTCAATTTTTTATACATGGAGGGATAATTTGCCTTGTATAAATCCGATATTTTGGGTGTAATGTTAACTCCTAGGTACTTTATATGTCGATCAGGCCAAGTAAAAGCATATATAGATTTCAGGTATTCCAAGTCAAATTGGTCATGCCTCTGACTTTTCTACATTCAGTTTAAGTCCCGAAACTCTACTGAATTTATCTATAACAGACATAAGTGCTGGTATTGAAGATATGGGATTAGTTAAAGTACATAAAATATTGTCAGCAAAAAGAGAGCACTTATAATGTTGCAATCCTACCTGGAACCCTTGTATCTCTTTATATGATCGGATTGCTTGCGCCAGTGGTTCTACCGCAAGGGCAAATATCAGGGGTGAGAGTGGGCATCCCTGTTGAGTGCCTCTCTGCATTTGAATCTGAGCCCTGTGTTCGCCCGGTAACCTCAGATTAGCTAGCGGGGAGTCATAGTACGTTTTTAAGTAATGTAACAAAGCGCCCCTTAAATCCAAATTTTTCCAATTTCTTATATAGGTATGGCCATTCAACAGTGTCGAAAGCCTTCTCAATATCCAAGGCCAATAAGCACATCAGAGATTTTGCTCTGTGTGATAAGTACTGGATATTCAGAATACGTCTGATATTGTCCCCCGCCTGCCAGTACGGTATAAAACCTGCCTGATCTATGTGTATAATTTCGGGTAAAAATTTGGATATCCGTAATGCAGGGGCAGGGGGCAATGTCAGACTCTCGAACGCTGTCAAAAAGGAGGGAATCCATTATAAAGGTATAAATCCTCGAGTAATTTGCCTGAGTGGGTGAGTAATAAGTATATTACCTACGATCTGGATGAAGGCCCCTCCAGGTATCTACCAGGCTCATTCTTATCATTAGCTGATTAATTTGACCTAGTTTTTTATTTTTATTTTATTTTCCAGGGTGCTCCCAGATCTATCTATTGTTAAAAGTGAGGTTGAAGTCACCCCCAATTACCAACCTGCCTAATTCTAGTGATTCTAGTTCCTTCAGTAATTTAATCAGAGTTTTGTGGGGTGAGATTGTGGGTGAATAAAGGGAGATTAATTAGATTTTAATACCCAAAACTGTCCCGGTTACTAATACGTAGTGTTCATCTTTATCTATAGTTCTATGTTCTAGTTTAATCGGGATTTTTTTGTATATAAGAACTGCTGCTCCAGCTTTCTTTGTGCGTTGGGTGGCCGTATATACTATAGGGTAATCTTTATGGAGGAAAGCTGGCTTTTTCTTATGTAGAAGTAGATTTCTTGCATGTAAATGACTGAGGGTTTAAACTGTCTATAGTATTTAAAGGCTTTCCGTCTCTTAAAGGGGGAGTTGAACCCTTTTACATTATGGGTAATAAAAGTGTAATCTGATTCACTCATTCTTTTTTTTTTTTATTATTCTTTTTATTAGTTTTCATATAACAAATGAGACAGTAAATATATACATAAACAATCATCCCAAAAAATAAACATTCCATTCATTCACATTCAGAGGCAGGGAATTTTTAACCGTATTCTCACCAACAGAGGATAGGAGGTCGAATATACAGGAGAAATATCAAATATCAAAACTCGCATGAACAGAAGGTGTAGAGGGAAAACAACGCTCATCAACAGAGAATGCATTTTTCTTTCCCTTTACACCCTACCTATTCCTTCTTTCTTTTTTTATAAAAGAATCCCATATTAGCCATTGCTTGTCTATCCCCCTTTTTTTTTAGCTTGCTTGACCAGATGACCTTAAGTCAAACTCTCTATTTTTAGTAACCACCCGAGCTATTTCTAATATAGATGGAAGTACATTTTCTTTCCAATATTTACACATTAGCACTTTAATTACCAACAGGATATGAGATAGTAAAAAGTATTGTTTTGGAAATATCTCCTTGAGATAAATGTGGAGTAATAGCACATCTGGATTAAAGGGGATTTCAGTTTCTGTTATCATCTCCAGCCATAGGCAACATTTCCTCCAAAAGGCCTTCACTTTGGTGCATTCCCACCAGACATGTTTAACATCCGCTCTAAAACCACAATCTTTCCAACATAATACTATATCCTTTTGGGAAAATGTATTAATTGAGTCCAGTGTACGGTACCACATTTTAATTATTTTGAAGTATGTTTCATAATTAGCAGAGGATCTAGCCGATATTTTAACCATTTTTATAGTTTTAACCCACTCTTCCATACTAATAGATAATGATAAACTTTCCTCCCCTCTCCCCCCCTTCCCCTCCACTTCCCCTCCCCATTACAATCCTTTAAATTACTATGTGTTCCAAAATTTGTGCATTATTACAATTGTGTTTGATAAGCTCTGTAACGGATCTACTGGCACCCCGACTGGGTACCTCCGTTGATGGACGCGTCCTAGCTTGCGCCGAGGACTACAAGCACCGCACCGGACACCACAACCACCACAGACTTCACAACCGCCGTTGCTTAACTGGAACCGCGCCGTCTTCCTTCCACCCTGTATGAATCTCCAGCATCCAGGATCGTGTGGGGAAGACCTCTCTTCCAAGGAGAGTACATCAGGAACAAGGGTTCAGTAGTTACAGCTCAAGGGAGTATGCCAAAGCATAGCAATCCCCAGTGTGATATAGCAATCCCCTCCAAGAACGAGACAAGGCTACGTTTTGAAGGCTCAAGTAGAACTGACTTGCTGGCACACCCAGCCTGGTTTTTATTACAGTCAGGTAAACAGAACACACCCAGGGGAAGGTATAAACAACCAATAACACAATAGTAACGCCCACAGTTTCCCACCCCTCCTGCTTGGGAGATAATGGAGTTTATTACTGTATCTACTCAATTATCTCCCAGCTAAAACTTACACATTTTTATCCATTTTTATAACTTTATGATTTTACATAGTACATAAATAAATCTTACATTTTTATGAACAACATAAATTGTGGAACAACATATTAAAAAATGGCATGAATCAGACCAGGGGTTCAAAAGTTAGTAAAAGTATCTTTTACACATAACACACAGACATTTCACATATCCCCCATAGTTGGCCACACAATACACATATAGGGACAATAGGTGGGTCACACCTCCCTGAGGCTACCTGGCAACTTTGATACAATCAGACATGGATTAGATCATCCTTCTTTGTTCTTATGTCTGAGAATGAAAACACTTTATACAATAGACTTCCTTATCTTAGGAGGAGTCTCTGTAACAGGATTATCTCCCATGCCAAGGTCTGCACTAGTCTGGGCCAATATTCTGCAGAGCATAAACCAACATACATACAGTATAATAGTAGGATCATATTTTAACCATAATAATCATAAAACAGGGTAAAACAGTGAAGGGTTCCGTTACACACCTCCCCCGTGACCATACACGGTCTGATCCCAACGGATCGGCCTGGGGATGTCCGGACAAAAGTATTTGTTGGTCAATTCTCTAGTTTGACAACCCATCAGCATTACTGCAATTCACATTTACTCACATTTCACATATCCCCAGATAGCTGGGATCTGAGCACACAAAACTACTGAATAGTGCTCAGATCCTATTCACACAGTTCAATTGCCATGTAGCTAAAGTCTTTCCCATAGTCTTTCATTATATGAATGGGCTCCATGGCATAGCTATCTGTGGCATCATGGTTCACACAGGGCAAGTACCGAATGACCCCCCTGTATGTAAAGGTCCAGAATGAGTGACATACACTCTGGTATGGCCGAATACTGTGTTTAAAGGGCAATATGTCCCAGGGCCATAGTCGCAGGGCAGGAGGCTGGCAAACAGTCCTCTCCAAGACAAAGTGGCGATGGGCACTTCGTCACACATCTCCCCTTTGGGGGGAAGTCTAACCAGGCACCTGACCTTCTGCCGGTCAGTGCCTCAGTTAGATGATCCACCAACCCACATTAAACCAGTGCTAGAGCATCCCCCCCACAACAACAAAGTGCAAGAGCAGCCCACCCACAACAAACAGTTACTGCACCTGGATATTTCGCTGTGGTGATGGGGCAACACGCTGAGGGGACTTGAGGGGCAGAGGCCAGTGGCACTCTGCCCTGATGCCAGCTCTTCTGCTGGTATAACCTGCAGGACATCCTGCTCTGTACAAGGGACAAAGGGAGGGCAGAGGCCGACTGCACGATGCCCCGCTGTCAGCTCTTCTGCTGGGGTACTTGGGACATATTCCGGCTCAGTAGCCAGGGAAACGTGGGGGTCAGTGGGGGTTAACATTTCCTCTATTAACCCTGGGGCCACATTAGAAGTTAGCTGGGGAGGGGAATTTGTACTTACCCCCTCCTCCGGTTGTCCCAGTGAGGGTAGTTGGGGATCTGGACAGGCTATGGGCGCAGAGACCACGGTCCCATCTGCGCCGTCTGGGAGATTGGTGTCTTCCCTTGTTAGGGTAAACTGTCGCTGGGGAGGAAGGACAACACCTTCTGCCCCCTGTGGTTCACACTGCCGCTGGGGGGGAAGGACGACACCTTCTGCCCCCTGGGGTTCACACTGCCGCTGGGGGGGAAGGACGACACCTTCTGCCCCCTGGGGTTCACACTGCCGCTGGGGGGGAAGGATGACACCTTCTGCCCCCTGGGGTTCACACTGCTGCTGGGGGGGAAGAACGACACCTTCTGCCCCCTGGGGTTCACACTGCCGCTGGGGGGGAAGGACGACACCTTCTGCCCCCTGGGGTTCACACTGCTGCTGGGGGGGAAGGACGACACCTTCTGCCCCCTGGGGTTCACACTGCTGCTGGGGGGGAAGGACGACACCTTCTGCCCTCTGGGGTTCACACTGCCGCTGGGGGGGAAGGACGACACCTTCTGCCCCCTGTAGGGCCGGTAGAGAGACCTCGGTCCCATCTCTACCTGCCATCTGGAGGTCACCCCAGGACCAGTCAATGAGGTCTGGTTCTGCTTGTCGAGTAGGTTGGGGCTGCACAAAGCTGAGCAGGTGTTGGTAGTCCTGCTCCAGCTCCCACTCTCTCGTTACCAGGTGGGTCATGTCTTTGTTCACCTCGCCTTCGTCACTCCAGACATACATGCCCATCCGGTAGTCGTAGATGTCCCAAAACCTAGACCCCTCCATGCTGCCAAGATCAATGTCGTCTTTCAAGGCATCCCATAATAAACCCGGGCCATCATAATCATTACCCTCAGGTAAGTCGTGTTCGGACGTCCAGGGGGTAAGTCGAACGGTATGCCACCAGAGGGCCTGGTATGCGTTGTCTAGCCAGATCTCTCGCCATACCAGGGTCTCTAGTCTTGTCACCCACTCATCCAGGGGCTGCGCTCCCAATAGATACATCCGCATCGCCACACGCTTCTGTAGCCGCTGCTCATCACTGGGGAGACTCTCACCTCGCCGCCATTGGGCATCTTCCAGGGCATCATACCAGAGTTCCTTTCTGTCTGCATCCCTGTAGTCCGCGGCCGCCTCCTCCTCATCCTGGAACGCTGTCCGAAAACTAGCCGGTTCCATCCTGCTGTAGCCAGGGGCGCTGTACGGATACTAGCGTTGCCCTCAATTTGTAACTCCAAACGTTACCAGTGTCTCCGGGCTGCTTTTCCTCTCACTAGGACGCCATCCCACCACTGCCAGCCAATGTAACGGATCTACTGGCACCCCGACCGGGTACCTCCGTTGATGGACGCGTCCTAGTTTGCGTCGAAGACTACAAGCACCGCACCGGACACCACAACCACCACAGACTCCACAACCGCCGTAGCTTAACTGGAACCGCGCCGTCTTCCTTCCACCCTGTATGAATTTCCAGCATCCAGGATCGTGTGGGGAAGACCTCTCTTCCAAGGAGAGTACATCAGGAACAAGGGTTCAGTAGTTACAGCTCAAGGGAGTATGCCAAAGCATAGCAATCCCCAGTGTGATATAGTGTAATGATATAGGAATCACAAGGTTGTGGAGACCAGTAGCCAAGGTCAGCCATAATCCAGTTCAGCAACTTGTAGGTGAAACAGGAACAAGCTTTATTGAAGGGATCAGGAACCAACAATAATCTGGCAAGGATACAGAGACAGGAAGTGCCTTATATAGGCCAAGAACCAGACAGCTGACCAGACACGGCTAAAGAGAGTTGTCACTGATTGCATTGCTTTTAGAGTCAAGGTATCAGATCGCAGGTAAATCTGCAAGAGGCAGGCTGGCGTACCGGTAGGGAAGAGGTCCAGAAACACGCAAACCAGGGTTCGAATCCCAGCAGAGTCAATTCCTCACATTACCCCCACCTCTATAGGCGCAGCCTCTGGATGCCCTATTCCCCGGTTTAGCAGGGTACTGTGCATGGAAAGACCGAAGAAGATCAGGAGCGTGAATATTGTCCACTGTTTCCCACGATCTATCCTCCTCACCATAGCCTTTCCACCGAACCAAATATTGAAGCTTGTTACGGAAGATCCTGGAGTCAAGAATTTTTTCCACTTCGTATTCATCTTCGCCATCCACGAGGACTGGAGGTGGGGCAGGTAGGGCTCGGCCAGGGAAAGTATTTTCATGAAAAGGTTTAAGCAGTGCAACGTGAAACACTGGATGTATTTTCAGGGAATTTGGAAGTTGCAAACGGAAAGTGATAGCATTTATCTGAGCAATGATCTCAAAAGGTCCCATGAACCTTTGACCCAATTTATGAGAAGGAATCCGAAGCTTAAGATTCTTTGTTGACAGCCACACCTTGTCACCAACATGATAGACTGGGGCCTCCTTTCTATGCCTATGAGAAGCTCTTTTGTAACATTCCTGAGCCTCCAAAAGAGTCTCTTTCAACAGTGCTTGGGAATCACGTAAGGCAGTTAGCCGGTCAGTAACTGCAGGAACGGGAGTAGTAATCGGGAGACTCACTAGAAAGGTTGGATGGTAACCATAATTGGCAAAAAATGGGCTCTGAGAAGTGGAGCAGTGTTGGGCATTGTTATAGGCAAACTCTGCAGTGGGTAAAAAATCCAGCCAGTCATCCTGCAGGTAACTAATATAGCACCGCAAATATTGCTCCAAAGTCTGGTTGGTTCGCTCAGTCTGTCCTTTACTTTGTGGATGAAAAGCTGATGACAGATTTACATTAATACCTAGGTTAGAACAAAAATGTTTCCAAAAACGAGATGTAAACTGCACTCCCCTGTCAGAAACAACTTCATCAGGCACTCCATGCAAGCGAAATATTTCCCGAATAACCAGGTCAGCAGTCTGTTTAGCTGAAGGGAGACCAGGAGCTGGTATGAAATGACCCATCTTAGTTAACCTGTCCACAACAACAAGAATGGTAGTGTGTTCCTTAGAGGGAGGTAGTTCCACAATAAAGTCTATGGATATAGATCCCCAGGGACGATGAGGAATCGGAAGAGGCTGAAGCAAGCCAACAGGGGATGAGCGAGGAGTATTATGTCTGGCACATACATCACAAGAGGACACATACTTCTTAACATCCTCATAATACTTGGGCCACCAAAAGGATCGGGCGAGTAGCTCTTGTGTCTTTCGGATTCCTGGATGACCTGCTGGTTTTGAGTCATGGTAGAGACGTAAAAGGTCCAAACGCACTGACTCCGGAGCAAACAGACGTTGTTGAAAAATCCAAAACCCATTAAGCATCGTCATATGGAGATCACGAGGAGGATCACGAAGAACTTCAGCGTAGCCCTTTTTAATGCGAGACATCAGATCAGAAGGAAAAGTAACTCCTATAAATATATCCTCCGGCAAGATGGTGGTCTTGGTTACGGTAGCATGGAGGGGGTCAGCTATTCTAGACAAGGCATTCGCCTTACCATTCTTGGAGCCAGGACGGTATGTAACCAAAAAATTAAACCTCGAGAAGAATAGGGACCAGCGTGCTTGTCTGGCTGACAGTCTCTTAGCTGATCGAATACATTCCAGATTTTTGTGATCTGTGAGGACAGTAATTGGATGGGTAGCTCCCTCCAAGAGATGTCTCCATTCGGTGAAGGCAGCTTTTATAGCCAATAGTTCTTTATTCCCTATGTCATAGTTTCTTTCTGCTGGCACCATCTGGCGGGAATAAAAGGCACACGGATGTAACAGCATCTTAGGTCCAGTCCTTTGAGACAGTATAGCACCAACAGCTGAATCAGAAGCATCAACTTCCACAATAAATGGTAATTCCGGCTGAGGATGGACCAGGACGGGGGCAGATGTAAACAGAGTCTTTAAATCGGGAAAATGCGGTATCAGCCTTATCGGACCACTGAAAAGGAGTCCCCTTACGTGTGAGTTCAGTGATCGGTGTAATAACGGCAGAGAAATTCTTAATGAAACGCCTGTAAAAATTGGCAAACCCCACAAATCTCTGGACATTTTTTTTCATTCTTGGGGATGGGCCAGTCCAGCACAGCTTTAATTTTACTTGCGTCCATAGTTAAACCTTTAGGAGTTATGACATACCCCAGAAATTGAATTTCTGTTTGTCCAAACTCACATTTTTCTAGTTTAATGTATAGGTGGTGGGTACGAAGGCGCTCCAGAACTATACAGACCTGTTTTCTGTGGTTTTCAAGATTATCAGAGAATATTAGGATATCATCCAAATATGCCACAACAAACTGATCCAGGAGATCTCGTACTACATCATTGATAAGATGCTGGAAAGTTGCAGGGGCATTACAAAGCCCAAATGGCATTACTAGATATTCGTAATGCCCGTACCTGGTTCTGAAAGCTGTTTTCCATTCATCATTTGGTCTTATGCGAACCAGATTATATGCCCCCCGAAGATCAAGCTTCATAAATATTTTAGCTGAGCGAAGTCTCTCCAAAAGTTCAGGAATGAGAGGCAAGGGGTAGCGGTTTTTAACAGTGATGTTATTAATGTCCCTGTAATCAATGCATGGCCGTAGGCTGCCATCTTTCTTCTCTACAAAGAATATAGGAGCTCCTGCTGGGGAAGTAGATGGTCGAATAAAACCTTTGGCAAGATTTTCTTGTATGTATTCACGAAGAGCTTTCAATTCAGGCTCAGAAAGGGAATATATACGGCCAAATGGGATAGCAGCCCCAGGCAACAGCTCTATTGGGCAATCATAAGGCCTGTGGGGTGGAAGCTGATCAGCATTCTTCTTATCACAGACATCTGCAAAATCACGATATTGTAGAGGAAGCTTAGTCAAGTTTGTAGCAACCATTTCATTAATTGTTGTGGCAACAGGTGTTACCTTAGTGGGTTGACAATTCATTAAGCAGTGTTCTGAAGGAAAGGAAAAAGTTCTGATCTTCCAATCAATTTGTGGGTTATGCAGAGCAAGCCAAGGTACCCCCAAAATCACTGGAAACTGTGTTGAGGAAATTAGGTGGAAAGATATAGTCTCATGGTGATTCACTTCCAGAGTCAACTTTAAGGGCACAGTCTCATGTGTAACCGGGCCCGACTTAAGTGGAGAACCGTCCACTGTCTCCATTAACACAGGTGAAGAATTAGGGATAGACTGAATTCTATTTCCTGCTGCAAATTTAATGTCCATAAAGTTTCCGCCTGCTCCAGAATCTATCATAGCTGTAGTTGAAATTTTATGATCACCACATTGCAACGTGATAGGTACCACAAAATGAGGATGTTGAGTCAACATACCCTCTTCACCATGAGCCAGAGAAAACAAGGGTTGTGTGACAGAATCCAGTTGATCTGCAATCTGAGATTGGTGTCGAATCTGTGCGCCCTCAGCAGCCATAGCTATTGTTCTTTTGGATTTGCTAGGGCAATTGATGGCATAGTGCCCTGCACTACCACAATACAGGCATAAATTGTGAGTGCGTCGCCACTGTTTTTCTTCATTGGATAATGGCCCTCTTATTAGATTTACCTGCATAGCCTCAGGCTCAGAGTCTGAAGGTGTTTGTGGGGTTGGAGTAGAAATTCTTGAATAGGAAATAGGAGTAGTACTTGGTCTAAAAGAGCCCTGTCTTTCCAATCTTCTTTCAGAAAGCTAGCTCATCTTTTATAGCTTCTGAGAGACCTTTTCTGAAGTGGAACCTCTGAGCTGATTGGTTCCAGGTAGTATCAGCAACCCACTGTCTGAATTCAGCAGCATATTCAGCCACAGAGCGCCTCCCTTGATGCAAATGAAGGAGAGTGGCTTCTGCTGTAGCACATCGATTGGGGTCATCAAAAACTAGGCACATGGCCTCAAGAAAATCATTTAGATTACCCAAGCCTGGACTGTCCTGTTCCAGAAGAGGGGAGCCCCAAGCCAGGGCTTCATCTTTGAATAGTGAAAAAATAAATCCCACCTTCTCTCTTTCAGATGGAAATTGGTGAGGTAACATCATGAAGTGCAAACGGCATTGATTTAGGAAACCCCTAATTTTTTTGCGATCTCCTCCAAACTTTTCTGCCAGGGGCAAGCGGGCATCTTGTGCAGTTGTAACAGTAGCAGCCGCAAGATCACGTGCCCTGTAGCTGGTATACTCACTGTGCATTGACTGAAATTTATTTTGCAGTTCAGCTACCTGGTCTTGCAGCACTTGAATGGTCTGTGCCTGGGTCTGCACACTTCTTGCAGTAAAAGCAACCTGTTGGGCCTGCAGTTCAGCTACCTGGTCCTGCAGCACTTGAATGGTCTGTGCCTGGGTCTGCACAGTTCTTGCAGTAAAAGCAACCTGCTGGGCCAATGCAGAATCTGACCCGGCGGTCTCCATGAAAGTGGCCAGATTATTCTGTAATGATATAGGAATCACAAGGTTGTGGAGACCAGTAGCCAAGGTCAGCAATAATCCAGTTCAGCAACTTGTAGGTGAAACAGGAACAAGCTTTATTGAAGGGATCAGGAACCAACAATAATCTGGCAAGGATACAGACACAGGAAGTGCCTTATATAGGCCAAGAACCAGACAGCTGACCAGACACAGCTAAAGAGAGTTGTCACTGATTGCATTGCTTTTAGAGTCAAGGTATCAGATCTCAGGTAAATCTGCAAGAGGCAGGCTGGCGTACCGGTAGGGAAGAGGTCCAGCAACACGCAAACCAGGGTTCGAATCCCAGCAGAGTCAATTCCTCACATATAGCAATCCCCTCCAAGAACGAGACAAGGCTACGTTTTGAAGGCTCAAGTAGAACTGACTTGCTGGCACACCCAGCCTGGTTTTTATCACAGTCAGGTAAACAGAACACACCCAGGGGGAGGTATAAACAACCAATAACACAATAGTAACACCCACAGTTTCCCTCCCCTCCTTCTTGGGAGATAATTGAGTTTATTACTGTATCTACTCAATTATCTCCCAGCTAAAACTTACACATTTTTATCCATTTTTATAACTTTATGATTTTACATAGTACATAAATAAATCTTACATTTTTATGAACAACATAAATTGTGGAACAACATATTAAAAAATGGCATGAATCAGACCAGGGGTTCAAAAGTTAGTAAAAGTATCTTTTACACATAACACACAGACATTTCACATATCCCCCATAGTTGGCCACACAATACACATATAGGGACAATAGGTGGGTCACACCTCCCTGAGGCTACCTGGCAACTTTGATACAATCAGACATGGATTAGATCATCCTTCTTTGTTCTTATGTCTGAGAATGAAAACACTTTATACAATAGACTTCCTTATCTTAGGAGGAGTCTCTGTAACAGGATTATCTCCCATGCCAAGGTCTGCACTAGTCTGGGCCAATATTCTGCAGAGCATAAACCAACATACATACAGTATAATAGTAGGATCATATTTTAACCATAATAATCATAAAACAGGGTAAAACAGTGATGGGTTCCGTTACAAGCTCTATAAATTATAAAGTGCATCATGCAATTATCAACTATTCAGTCTTCAAAATATTATACCAAAATAAATATCCATTAAAATACATTTGTGTTAGGTAAACATATTAACTCTATAATTTGTAAAGTGCATCAGGCTGATTCACTCATTCTAACTTAGGGTCTATGTGTGTGAACTGTTTTCTATTACCTGCTTTTTCTCATCTTTTGGGGTTCCCAGAGGAGATCGGGACAGAGGAGGGCTCAGGGGACATCTGCAAATGCTGGAAAGTCAGTTCATTATCATCATAGACTAGGAGTAAAGCAAAAACATAGAGCATTAATAATAAATTTTTTAGAAATGTATTATATGTATAAACAGTGGGAGCGACATCACTCCTTAGCACTAGAACTGCAGTGTTCAAGGGAACTGTTCTTCGACTACCTTCCGTTAAGCAGACAAATCAATAATATTAAATGGTAGAATTTACCCAAAGGAGTATATTTTGAATCTATTTTTTATTGCACTTTTATGCCACAGCAGAAGTCCCAGGTACTGTAGAATAGTAAAGTACCAATACAATCTGGAAGTTAAATGTAATTTTGGTTGTCATTCAGCTCAGGGTTCCTCCCACCAGTATGGTATTGTTATCAGTACCTAATTGATGATTGGCTTCCTAGATTAAAGGACCACTCTATATCAAATCAAATCTATATGTTTGATAACTTTGAGTCTGTGAGGAGGGAGGAGTTATCCAATTTACAAAGTAGAATAGAGTACAGTGGAATTCCCCCCCCCACCCCTCCAACCGACCCCCCCACTTAACAAAAAAAGTTTTGTTGAACAACAGTGGTCCTTTAATAGCTTCCATTTGCATATGTCTTCTGATATTTCAGTTTGTTTTGTTTGACTTACTCAGCTGTTGATTTTGATCATTTTCATTTTAACATCTCTGTTTAAACTTTTCAATCTTTTGATGACTCCTAAAATCATAAGACTCCTCATCTGAAGCAATTTATTTTTACTTTAGCATACTGTTTTGGAATACACGTTTAAGTGCCAGTGGCTGTGAAATCTATATTTCAAAATCATATTATTCAGTCAGTTTTTTTCCAGTATAAACCATTTTAAGTCTATTATTACAAACCAATACCCTAACATCAAGGTAGAGAATTCTGTTTTTATTAGTCTAGGATGCATTTAATAGTACCATGACATCAGCTGATAGGTGTCTTTTCATTTATCTTATTCATCTCTCCACAGCATAACTACTTTACATCACATACCTATAGTACATCTCTGTGTCTTAAAAATGTAGGATGTATCACAATGTACCTTTTTTTCATAATTACACTTAAATACATTTTCATATGAGGGTGCCATTAGGGCATCCATTCCAATTCCTTGCTCCTGTATAAAGCAGTAATTCCAAAACTGAAGTAGTGCTTATAAAGTGCAAATGCAAACAATATCATCAGAATAATAGCATACAGTTAGTTAATGTTTCATTATTTCTTTCACATCCTCTTGCAATTTAAAGTATATCAATTTATGGAAGCCTTGGGCTGCACCAAACTCCAATCTCTTACACACTTTAAAATGGTAAAATTAAGTTCTTAAAAGCACAGCGACAGGACTTAATACATGATGATAACTTAATTATGTCTTTCTACACCATTTATTAAAAAAATATTAATAAAAGTATATTTAGTAAAGTGGATTATTATCAAAATAAAACACTGACTTATCAGATAGCCGCAAATTTTACCTAAAAAAAATATTTCTTCATATTGTCGGTATACACAGTCTTTCTATCTCTCTCAGGAGCCAGGTCTCCAGCCATCTCTGCTCTGTCTGAACTGCACACCAATCCCATTTCTAAGCCATCTCACCAACCATTTCTGCTATATCTGAACTGCAAACCAATCCAATTTGTAAGCCATCTCTCCAGCCATCTCTGCTCTGTCTGAACTGAACACCAATCCCATTATCCCATTTCTAAGCCATCTCCCCAAGCATCTCTGCTCTGACTGAACTGCACACCAATGCCATTTCTAAGCCATCTCTCCAGCCATCTCTGCTCTGTCTGAACTGCACACCAATCCCATTTCTAAGGTATATTGAAGACACTTGAGGAGGCTGAATCTACTTCAGCCATCTGTGCCATCTGTACCATCTGCACTTTTATTAATATTATTTTGCATTTATCTGTTATTACTTTTGGGGACATTGTTACTTTTTAGACCAATTTTATTCTATGGTATTTCTCTGTAACCCCTCCCCCTGCTTTCTTTGTTACATGTCTACCCTCCCTATCACACTAGAATAGCATCCTGTTTATCTATGAATAACTTCCTATTTACTCACAGTCTCTCTCTCTCTCTCTCTCTCTCAGCAGCCATCTCTCCTCTGTCTGAACACCAATCCCCTCCCTCTCCCGCCTGCCCATTGTTACTCTTAATTTATTATCGCACAAATGTCTTACAGCTGATCAATTGGCAACACCTGCTAACTATTCCTAACTAATCCCTTACACAATATTTCTGCATGCCTTCTCCTTACTCTTAACCCCTTGCATTTTCTGCAGGCTTTTCTTCTCAACTTTTCCACATCATGTCGCCAACATAACCATTTCACCTTCCATGCTCTCCTCTTTTATGCTGCCATGAGCTACTCTCCTTCCTACAGTCACTATCTCCCCCCTCTTCTAAAGCTCACAAACAGAATCACTTTTGCAAGTCCCATTCCTATCTCCTCTCTCTCTCTCTCTCCTTATTCTGTTGGCCTCTGGAGAAATATCTCCATACCCAGGCCTTCCCCTGACATTTCCACTTGCAGGTTATATTATCTGATCACTAGGGACATATACCATATTACACACTGGAGCCATTCACCTCAAATGACTTCTATCAGACTCACTCCCTCTCCAACTAAATGAAAAATCTTTCTTATTTGCACACCTTCACTTTCACTGCTTTCCTAACCCTTCCTTATCTGCTCTTCACCAGGTTTCTTCCATTCCCTTTAGATTGAAAGTAGCAAGTTTCAAATCTTGTAGGGCACTTTGGAAAAAAGCACTTTCTACAAAGATTCTAAGCTCAAAACTGGTCCCTCCATTTTCTGCAGTTTGTTAACATTGTATTTTTCCTTGTTCTCATCCCCTGTTCAGCACTACAGAATATGTTGGCGCGTTACAAATAAAAGTTAATAAAGTTAATAATAATAATCTGAGTTGCTCCAGCAGCTGGAAAATATGATGTCTGCTGGTGCCATTGCCACCATTCATTCAATCTCATGTTTGGTTCTGCAATCAGAGCCCCTGACAAAGAGTACTGTTGTGTGAGTCTGGCAGAGAATGGAGCCCACTTCTAGCTAATAAAAACTATTGTGATACCATCACTTCCTTCCAGTTGCTGAGTGGCAAGATCATATCACCCTTTCTCACCTGTTGATACTTGCCTTAATCAGTTATTTTACATATTACATTTAGAAATTTAACTACTGATCTTTTATAACCTGCACAGTGCAAGGTGTCTCTTTTTGGTGTCTCTTTATGTGAGTGAAGGAAGTATGGTATAAATAAGCACATGGGGGAAAAAGTGCAGATGGTACATTCTCCTGCTAATTAACGAACTAGGGACAGTACGGTGTAATATCTATCCCACCCACCCCCCACTCGAGGTTGAGCCTTTGAACACTGGCCAGCCTGCAAAATGACTTTCAAGCCAATGAAATACACGTTTATCTGTCACTATAAATGTATTGCTATGTGGGTCTCTTTCTGTCATTGTACAGCTGGCTATGTGCCTCACTATAACTATATATATATATATAGATAGATATATATATATCACATATATAGTTGTGAGCATGCAAGCCGTTGTTTACGCTTGCAGGCTCGCGCAGCGAGGGTCCACATTTGCGGAAGGTGGAGGTTCCAACGTCGGCTGTGTTTGTCCGCAAATACGACCATAACGGTCGAACCATGTGCACCTAAAAACAGTCAAAACACACCAAATACTCACAAAAATTACACAAAAAGCTTACCCATAGCAGGGGGGGGGGGCATCCAGGACCTCTGAAAGTGAAATTACACCTCCATTTAAGTTCAAATTCCCAAGTTCAGACACATGAAAATCCCCTAAGCGAGAGAAAAAATGGCGGCCGAAAAAAACGAAAACGAGGCTCAAAGCCCAGCCACGTACAACTTACCCAAGAAGGGATCCGAGATAAGCTCGGAAACCCACATTAACCCCACGGGATCCGAGATAAGCTCGGAGACCTGCATTAACCCCACATTAACCATCGCAGTGGGGGTCCCGATCGCACGCGATAGGGGACCCCCGCTGCAATGAAAATTCAAAATTCCTGCGTTACAGGTAAAAAAAAAATATATATACACTATCACCCTGTCAATATAGACCCCCATAAGTCCTTCAGTAACACCATAACTCATGGGGGTCAATACAGACCCCCATAAGCACTTAATTAACCCTCTCACTCATGGGGGTCAATAGAGACCCCCATAAACCCCTAATTAACCCTGTCACTCATGGGGGTCAATATAGACCCCCATAAGCCCTTCATTAACCCTGTCACTCATGGGGGTCAATACAGACCCCCATATGCACTTAATTAACCCCCTCACTCATGGGCGTCAATACAGACCCCCATAAACCCTTAATTAACCCCGTCACTCAGGAGGGTCCATACAGACCCTCATAAGCCTCTATTTAACCCCACCAGTCCCATCAGGGTATATTAAGACCATTATGGGCCTGTTACAACCCAACATTAACCACATAAGTGCCATGACGGTCCTCAAGGACAATCATGACACTAAGTATAAACAC
Organism: Discoglossus pictus; assembly: GCA_027410445.1. Lineage (NCBI taxonomy): Eukaryota > Metazoa > Chordata > Amphibia > Anura > Alytidae > Discoglossus > Discoglossus pictus. Next base: position 154,118,578 of record CM050169.1, read on the forward strand.
TACACTGCACCATACCCCCCCCCCCAATAAAACATTGAATATCAACTAAACAGCCTCTACACTAACCTATTAACACCTACACTACCTACCTACACTACCTACCCCCTAATAACTCCCACAAATCTAATTACATAAAATAAAAAAGCCTAAAGTCACAAAAAATAAAAAATCTACATTACATAAAATAAAAAACCTAAGTCACAAAAATAAAAAATCTACATTACAGAACATAAAAAAACCTAAGTCACAAAAAATAAAAAATCTACATTACAGAAAATAAAAAAACACATTACAACCTCCCCCCACAGAATTTTTTTTTTACATACATGAAAAGGAAATACATACAATACAAATACATACAATACAAATACATAAAATACAATACAAATACATACAATATAATACAATACAATACAATACACCCCTATCTAATATACAATACATCCTATCTATCTAATATACATCCCCAATCTATCTAAATAAATACCATAATCTAATATACATCCTATCTATATAATATACAACACACAATCTATGTAATATACAATAAATACTATATATGTAGTATACATCCTATCTAATATACATCCACCAATCTATCTAAATAAAAATAAATAACACAATCTAATATACAATACATGCTATGCTATCTATATAAAACACATACCCCTAGCTAACATACAATAAATGCTATCTATATATAACATAATCTAATTCTAAGCTAAAATAAAACAATTAAGACCACTTACCTTTGCAGATGTCCATTCAGATCAGCCACCTAGGAAAAAAAAAATTAGTGCCACACATTTACAGTAAATAAATAAACATTCTAAACATTCTAAATATTCTGCTCACCTTTCTGGCATGGCCCGTCCATTCTTTTACTCTTCTCCGGCGCGGCACCTGTTAAAAAAAACATAACATTAATACACAGACATAAACACAAAAACAAAAAAAAAATAAACATAATCTACATTGTACTTACCTCCCCGCGATGTCTCCGGCCTCCTCCTCTTCTGCCCCGCCCTGGAACTGCGATCCCCCCCCCAAAAAAAAAAAGAACTCACATCCGCACTCACGGACATCCCCGACGCTAATGAGGCTCCCGGAGACTTTTCCGGAAGAAAATAGGCAATGGCGCCTTCTGATTGGTGGAAAACGCTGTCTATCAAATTCACCCAATCAGGAGGCGCCAATGTGTGAGACAATCAGAAAGGGATACACCCTAAAATCCCACTCTGATTGGATAATGCACCTGTCAATCTTTATTTAAACCAATCACAAGGCGCAGATGCCTTCAGCCAATCACAATGGAATACACCCCCAAAGGGTGATTGGCTGGAGGCATCTGCGCATTCTGATTGGTTGCACTGACAATAGCCAATCACAATGGAATACACCCCCACGTACTGATTGGTGAAGGCATTTGCACATTCTCATTGGCTATTGTCAATGTCAATCAGTATTACAGCCAATGTCTTCAGCTAATCACCGCGTGGGGGGTGTATCCCATTGTGATTCGCTGATGGCAATTCGGATTGGTTCAAATAAATATTGACAGGTGCGTTATCCAATCAGCGTGGGATTTTGGGGTGTATGCCTTTCTCATTGGTTCACAATTGGCGTCTTCTCATTGGCTGAATTTGATAGACAGTGTTTTCAGCCAATCAGAAGCCGCCATTGGCAATTTTATTCTGGAACACTCCGTAGGAAGCTCATTAGCGTCTAGGACATCTGCCAGGGCGGATGGGTGTTTTTTTTTTTTTTTTAAAGAGGAATGCTTCCAGGGCCCCTCCCGGGCAGAACACCAGGAGGCCGGAGACATCGCGGGGAGGTAAGTACAATGTAGATTGTGTTGATTTTACTTGGTTTTATGTTTATGTATGTGAACTAATGTAATGTTTATTTTTTAACAGGGGTCGCGCCGGAGAAGCAAAGATGGACATGACATGCTGGAAAGGTGAGTAGAATATTTAGAATGTTTAGAATGTTTATTTATTTTATGTAAATGTGTTGTAGTAATTTTGTAAATCTTTTTTACCCTAGGTTGGTGATCTGAAGAAACATCTCAAAGGTAAGTGGTCTTAATTATTTTATTTTAGCTTAGAATTAGGGTTTCTATATAGAGATAGCATGTATTGTATATTAGATAGATAGGGGGATGTATAGTACATAGATAGTATTTATTGTATATTAGATAGATAGGGGGGTGTATATTAGATAGATAGTACTGTATATTAGATAGGGGGATGTATATTAGATAGGGGGGTGTATATTAGATAGGGGTGTATTGTATTATATTTAATTGTATTGTATTGTATTTAATTGTATTGTATTGTATGTATTATATGTATTTCCTTTTCAGGTGTGTAATTTTTTTTTCTGTAGTGGGGGGGGGGGGGGGGGTTGTAATGTATTTTTTTATTTTCTGTAATGTAGATTTTTTATTTTTTGTGACTTAGGTTTTTTTCTTTTCTGTAGTGTACATTTTCTATTTTTGGTGATTTTAGTTTTTTTTTTTTTATGTAATGTAGATTTTTGATGACTTTAGTTGTTTTGATTTCTGTAATTGCAGTGGTGGGGAGGGGGTTATTAGGGGGTAGGTAGGTAGGTAGTGTAGGTGTTAATAGGTTAGTGTAGAGGGTGTTTAGTTGATTTGTAATGTTTTATTGGGGGGGCATAGTGCAGTGTAGTGTTTATACTCCTTGAGGACCGTCATGGCACTTATGTGGTAAATGTTGGGTTGTAACAGGCTCATAATGGTCTTAATATACCCTTATGGGACTGATGGGGTTAAATAGAGGCTTATGAAGGTCTGGATAGACCCCCATAAGTGACCGGGTTAAAATGGTGTAGTGCTTGCTTACACTTTGGGTCATGAGGGTCCTGGATGACCCTCATGGCACTTATAGTGTTATTACATGTGTTCATTAGTGTGTTAGAGGGGTCTATATAGTTGAGGCATACAGTACACTCACATTGTGTGGCAAACAGCATTTCAACACTTTCTTTTATTGACCGTCATTTTTTGACGGGCAAGTCGCTAGTATATATATATATATATCAGAGAGAGACATTTTGAATTAAGCTTTACTCATCTCAAAAAAGTAGATATAATCTCAAAAAGTAGCTAGCATGGCAACTATCATTTTGTTTTCAAATATTCATTGGAGAGAAACGTACAGAAATAATGAAATAAGATGCAATTGGCAATGTTAAGGGCAAAAAATGAAAAGTGTAGGTATATATTTTACATTAATACAAATAAAAAATTAACAAATTAACTTGAGAAAAAAAAATTTTTTATATATATATATATATATATATATATTGTTTCTTGTAGAATGGAACATTGTATTCCAATATGCTCAATGCCCTATATTAAAACTGTTAAAATTAATATTATAAATAGTAGCAACTTGCCCGTCAAAAAATGACGGTCAATAACATTTTAAAGCTGGAAATGCTGTTTGTGACATAATGTGATTCTCTAACACTCTGAATCTTTTTGTTATCTACAAAGAAGTACAATATGTATATTAAACATTTTTATTTTTTTTAACAATGTACTGTTAAACCATATCAAACTTTTGAATTGTCATGTATCGAATAATAATATAACAATCCATAAAATTTCTCAGAATACGTATTGTGAACCATTACATAAAGGTTTCTATTATGCAACTTGTATTGTAAACAGTGGGTAATGATTTTTTTTTTAACAATACGAACATGAAATCGTTTAACTTTCTCTAAATGAGTGTCTTCAACCATGACAGAATGCTTATTAACATACAACTTGTATTTAAACTGCTGGTGAAGCACATAGGTATTGAATACAGAGGAAGGCAAACTGTAAAAAAAAACATTGCAACTTAGCCAATTGTCTCAAAAGGGGAAAAAATGAATTCCTTCCTGACCCCATTGTCTACTGCAAATGACATAAATCTTTAGTAGCATTCAATAAATGAACTTTTTAAATCTTTTAACATACAATGATAACAATGCAAACATTAACATAAGATATAACATTTAACCTGAATTTATTTTAAACTATAGTGATCTTGAATATTGAATCCAGAGGAAGGCAAATGGCAGAAAATTAAATTTCAACTTTGTAAAGTTGTTGAAAGTGTTGTCAAAAAATAATTCCTGTGGTCCCTCCACAAAAGGGATTCGGGAACATTTCTCGCCTAAGGAGGCCAAACCCACGTCCCAAATAGACTCCGCCTCTGATCACTCGGATTCTTCGGACAAATATGACATCTCTAAAAAATCAAAACAACATATTGATCTCTCTGCCAAATCAATAGCCACAATTGAACAACTTTTAACCAAAGCGATAGAACCATTGCGGAAAGATTTAAAGGAGTTGGGACAAAGGACTCAACTACTAGAAGAATTAGTAGATCAGATTGGAGAGGCGCAACAAGAAGACAGGTCTTCTATTGACCAGAACACTTTCAACATCATGGAGCTTACGGACAAAATTGAGGATTTTGAAAATCGGTCTCGCCGCCATAACATCAGAGTACGATGAATACCAAGAGCTGTGCAGGACTTAACGGCATATTTGAAAGAGACCTTTGCTGTTATACTCCCTGATCAAGCAGAAATTACACTTGAGATTGAGAGAGCTCATAGAGCTCTTGGAGGTACAAGAAATCCTGAGGTCCCCAAAGACGTTGTTGTGAGATTTCTTAGACAACAAGCCAGGGACCTCCTACTCTCAGAGACCAAGAAATTGCAGTGAATTAAGGGCCCGGATAACTCCAATCTGCAATTTTATGCTGATTTATCTCCTAACACGCTGGACAGACGGAGACAGATGAAACCTGCTCTAGCAATTGTTCAACAGCATAAAATGCAGAACCGATGGAACTTTCCCTTTGCCCTTACATTTAATTATCAAGGTACTGCACATACCACCCGCACACTGGAGGACTGTCTAGCTGTACTGGGCCATTTACATCTCTGCCCAGCAGAAATTTTGGTAGAAAACCAAGATCATCCTCCCCCTCCTCCCATTCCTAAAGGACAATGGACTTTAGTTGGCTCACAATCTCAGGAGAACCCATTACCTCCTTGAGCCCCCAGGGACATGAACATGAACCGTAAGGGCCAATCTATCTATAGCTCATCAGGCGAAGGGGAATCTAGACTTACTGCTGATCCAATGTCTGCTGCAATATCTGATTGAACCACAGCATAGCAGTCGGATGGGAAACACAGGATACTGATTGATCTCTTGACTGATGTGCAAATTTATGTTATAGGAGGATAAAAGTAGAGAGTTTAGGTTTAACTTACGCTAGTCAAACCCTTAGTTCCTTAGAAAAAGAGAATCTATTTTTTGATTCTTATATTAGTTCTTTTAGTTCAAATTTTAAAAAGTTATAATGTTGTTTAGTTTGCTAACTACTGATTACAGAGAAAGAAAAGTGCTAAATTCACTGACGCAGCAGAATAATTGTCTGGCAAATGTAGTCGTTTTAGAAGAAACAAATGTATTGATTGGCTAATATTAGGAGAGGTTGAAGCATTAGTATACAAGGGTCAACTAAGAAACGTTAAATGAGAAGTCTATTGGAAACTATGGACCCAATGCTAATCAAGCTGTGTAATTTCCGGTATACCCTAAAATCGGCTGTGGGAGCTTTTTTTCTCTATGTTACATGTTCATTTTAATCTTTTCACTCGCAATATTACAGCACTCAGCCCACATTCGTAAATACTGCCTTGTCCGCTAGAGATTTCAGTGTAGGAAGTATGTGTTCACTCAGATATTACACCAAACCAGGCTTTATTGGTGAGAAACGGCTCTAGGAACCAACAGAAAATGAGAACATCATGATTATTATAATGACTAGACAATTGCCCATTATAAATGATGGGATAATATTTAATGTGACTCTTACTGCCCCCTCCCCTGTGTATCTGCCCCCACCTCCATTCCCTGTGTATCTCCCCCCGTGTCTCTTTCCCCCCCTCCTCCCTCCCCTGTGTTGTGGAGAAATACAAATATCCATACATATTTAGTTTATATATATATATATATATATATATATAGCATTTGTCTCTTTTGTATCATTTGTGATATTTGGCTAGATGTAAGCTCTCAACCAGCACTTTTACATTGCAGGACATAAGGTATGAGACAATTAATTTTGCTTTTCCATGAATTTGCAGTTTTTTTATATGCACAAGTTTGCAATAATGGAACTTTCAGCGAGTGATCTGTACATGTCTAACTATTAATTGGTCTACTAATATAAATAATTGTTTATTGACTTAGCAATGGGTGTGGGTGGAATGTGTCATTTTTCTAGAGGGTGGTAATGGGCTATACCGTTGTCTTTATGTAAAATACTATAAATAGTACATCTGTGTTCATATTCGAATGTGTAAAACAAGTAAAAAAAAATGTTTCCAGTTCAGAATTCCGAGAAAAACAGTTATTACACTGCATTCTGGGAAGCTGAGCAGGGACACGCAAATGTGCGCACAAATGCTTCGCTCTTCGATCCATAGCCCATATTGAACATGGTGTAACGGAACCCATCAATGTTTTACCCTGTTTTATGATTATTATGGTTAAAATATGATCCTACTATTATACTGCATGTATGTTGGTTGATGCTCTGCAGAATATTGTCCCAGACATTTGCAGCTACTTAGCATGGGAGATAATCCTGTTACAGAGACTCCGCATAAGATAAAGGAAATCTATTGTATACAGTGTTTTCATTCTCAGATAAGAACAAAGAAGTGTAATTGAATCAATGTCTGATTGTATCAAAGTTGCCAGGGAGCCTCGGGGAGGTGTGACCCACCTATTGTTCTCTTTATGTGTATTGTGCGGCCAAATATGGGCATGTGTATTGCCTGTGGGAAGAGATGGGTATAAATATTTCTGCAATAACAAAATAAAGTCAGTATTCATTTGACTCCCAAATTGTGTGTCGTCCAATATGGGAGGTCGGGAATGGTGAGACTGTAGTGCTTCTTGGATATTTTACCGTATACCAGCGGAGATATTGGACTGCGTGTTCCAGCTCCGTTACATTTAGTGGCAAGTGTCGGAATTGTTCCCACGGTCAGAAGGACAGCTACAGGAGACACCATTCAGTGGAGTACAAATTGAGGGCAACGCTAGTATTCGTACAGCTCCCCTGGCTACAGCAGGATGGAACCGGCTAGTTTTCAGACAGCGTTCCATCATGAGGAGGAGGAGGCGGCCGCGGACTACAGGGATGCAGACAGAAAGGAACTCATGGTTACAGTACCTCTTATTACCCCACAGACTGAGTTTGAAAGAGAACTCCAAAGCAGACTGGCCTTTTTCCCAGGTACGCTTCCCATAAAAACCTTGGAATTGTTAATGACAGATGACCACAAATTCATAATGGAAAAGCAGCGGGCACGGGAGCGGTCCATCTTGGGAGCTGCTAACCCACCTCCCACCATTAACCCCCCCCCAGCACTGCGTCCGGGTGGTGGGAACTACCCCTCCACGGTACATCAGGTGCCACACGTGTAACCAGCAGGGCCACATGCAGAGAGACTGTCCCAGAAACAGAAACCGCTCCACGTGGAATACTCCAACTAATTCCCCCTTCCAGCAGCAGTGTGTACCCCAGGGGGCCGAAGGTGTCGTCCTTCCCCCCCACCGGTCGTGTGAACCCCAGGGAGCTGAAGGTACGTCCTTCCTCCCCAGCGGCAGTGTGTACCCCAGGGGGCCGAAGGTGTCGTCCTTCCTCCCCAGCGGCAGTGTGAACCCTAGGGAGCAGAAGGTGTCGTCCTTCCCCCCCAGCGGCATGGTGAACCCCAGGGGGCAGAGGGGGGTGTCCTTCCCCCCCAGCGGCCGTGTGAACCCCAGGGGGCAGAAGGTGTCGTCCTTCCCTCCCAGCGGCAGTGTGAACCCCAGGGGGCAGAAGGTGTCGTCCTTCCCCCCCAGCGGCAGTGTGAACCCCAGGGGGCAGAAGGTGTCGTCCTTCCCCCCCAACGGCAGTGTGAACCCCAGGGGGCAGAAGGTGTCGTCCTTTCCCCCCAGCGGCAGTGTGAACCCCAGGGGGCAGAAGGTGTCGTCCTTCCCCCCCCAGCGGCAGTGTGAACCCCAGGGGGCAGAGGGTGTCGTCCTTCCCCCCCAGCGGCAGTGAGAACCCCAGAGGGCAGAAGGTGTCATCCTTCCCCCCCAGCAGCAGTGTGAACCACAGGGGGCAGAAGGTGTCGTCCTTCCTCCCCAGCAACAGTTTACCCTAACCAGGGGAGACACCAATCTCCCAGACGGCGCAGATGGGACCGTGGTCTCTGCGCCCACAGCCTGTCCAGATCCCCAACTACCGTCACTGGGACAACCGGAGGAGGGGGTAAGTACAAATTCCCCTACACAGCTAACTTCTAATGTGGCCCCAGGGTTAACAGAGGAAATGTTAACCCCCACTGACCCCCACCTTTCCCTGGCTACTGAGCCGGAATATGTCCCAAGTGCCCCAGCAGAAGAGCTGACAGTGGGGCAGAGTGCAGTCGGCCTCTGCCCTCCCTTTGTCCCTTGTACAGAGCAGGATGTCCTGCAGGTTATACCAGCGGAAGAGCTGGCATCAGGGCAGAGTGCCGCTGGCCTCTGCCCCTCACGTCCCCTCAGCGTGTTGCCCCATCACCCCAGCGAAATATCCAGGTGCCTGGTTAGACTTCCCCCCAAAGGGGAGATGTGTGACGAAGTGCCCTTCGCCACTTTGGCTTGGAGAGGACTGTTTGCGAGCCTCCTGCCCTGTGACTATGGCCCTGGTACATATTGCCCTTTGGAACTAGTGTTCGGCCATACCAGAGTGTATGTCACTCATTCTGGCCCTTTACATACAGGGGGGTCATTCTGTACTTGCCCTGTGTGAACCATGATACCACAGATAGCTATGCCATGGAGCCCATTCATATAATGAAAGACTATGGGAAAGACTTTAGCTACTTGGAAATTGAACTGTGTGAATAAGATCTGAGCGCTATTCGGTAGTCTTGTGCGCTCAGATCCCAGCTATCTGGGGATATGGGAAATGTGAGTAAATGTGAATTGCAGTAATGCTGATGGGTTGTCAAACTAGAGAATTGACCAACAAATACTTTTGTCCGGACATCCCCAGGCCGATCCGTTGGGATCAGACCGTGTATGCCGGCTTATGGTCACGGGGGAGGTGTGTAACGGAACCCATCACTGTTTTACCTGTTTTATGATTATTATGGTTAAAATATGATCCTACTATTATACTGCATGTATGTTGGTTGATGCTCTGCAGAATATTGTCCCAGACATTTGCAGCTACTTAGCATGGGAGATAATCCTGTTACAGAGACTCCGCATAAGATAAAGGAAGTCTATTGTATACAGTGTTTTCATTCCCAGATAAGAACAAAGAAGTGTAATTGAATCAATGTCTGATTTTATCAAAGTTGCCAGGGAGCCTCGGGGAGGTGTGACCCACCTATTGTTCTCTTTATGTGTATTGTGCGGCCAAATATGGGCATGTGTATTGCCTGTGGGAAGAGATGGGTATAAATATTTCTGCAATAACAAAAACAAGTCAGTATTCATTTGACTCCCAAATTGTGTGTCGTCCAATATGGGAGGTCGGGAATGGTGAGACTGTAGTGCTTCTTGGATATTTTACCGTATACCAGCGGAGATATTGGACTGCGTGTTCCAGCTCCGTTACACATGGCTTCCTTTAAGCTTATGCCGGCTGTATTACACAGCTTTTATGCAAAGCCAAGGTTGGATTATACACAAGCTGAGAATCTGGCTATCATCAGTGTGGAGCGGGATCCCAGGTTGTGTTGTGGACCCTATGAGTAGGTAGTTCACCACAACAATCATTTAATATATGGTGGGCAAAACAGCGATAGAAGCCCTCCACCGTACAGTAAATAAATAGTACATCTGTGTTTACATTTGAATGTCTAAAACAAGTTATAAAACCTGTTTCCAGCTCAGAATTTCGAGAAAAACAGTTATTACACTGCATTCTGGGAAGCTGAGCTGGGACATGCAAATGTGCCCACAAATACCTCGCTCTTCAATCCAAAGCCCATTATAAACATGGCTTCCTTTATGCATATGCCTGTTGTATCACAGAGCTTTAAGGAAAACTCAGGATGGATTATACACAAGCTAGGAATCCTATCCACGTACAGCTGTTTCAAGGTTAATGCATCTCATCAGTATGTGGCCGGTTCCTAGTTTGTGTAGTAGATTTTGTTGGGAGGTAGTTTACCACAACAATCATTTAATTCAAGGTGGGCAAAAGAGCGATAGAAGCCCTCCACTGTACAGTAATACAGTAAATAAATAGTACATCTGTGTTCATATTTGAATATCTAAAACAAGTTAAAAAACATGTTTCCTTCTCAGAATTCTGAGACAAATGGTTATTACGCTGCATAAATACTATAAATACTTGTGTTGTTTATGTTTTGTCACTTAGTCAGCAGCAGACATTGTAACTTTTTTTCTGTTGCTGATCCACGCGTGTCCTAATAAACTGTAGAACATCAGAGGCCTCTGTGTTTTGGTATCATGACTGGGTTTTGGAATAGAATGCCGGGTTTGTGGATATGTTTTTCTACAACTTTTGACGAGCCAAGCCAGGAGTGCATTAATTGTCCATAGATAACAACCCAAGCTTCAGGAATTAGTGGGGGAGACGCTTGACAACTAATCATGGCCAAAATTAGAGGTGAGCAGAGCCGCCTTGGTGAAAATCTGTGTGTAGTATTGATTGTCGTGCGTACCTTCCTGGGGGGACTGGAGCTTGGAGTGACGGGACAAAGCCGCACAAAATCACCTCATCCAGACAGACTTCTACCCGGAACCTGGTATGATTGCATTTTATGTTTGTTGTTGAAAAACCTAAAAATGCTGATTAGTGATATTAAGTAAAATAGTGTAATTAACAGAAGTAGAATTGATTAAGATATTGTGCCTGTGAAGGTGATAATTACTGAAACTAGATTAAGAGACATTAAGAGATATTGTACCTGACAAGGTGGTACTTTAAGAAGCACTGTAGATTTCAATTAAAGTAAATATAGATTAACAGAGGTGTACCTTACCTATAAAAGGTGTTAGATGTTTACCTTACCTAGGAAAGGTGGAAAGGTTTACCTTACCCAGAAAAGGTGGAAAGGTGTACCTTATGTATAAAAGGTGTTTTGTCTAGACTGTTTTTTGAGAAGCGGTGGTGATTGATGAATTGATATTAAGATTTGCTACCTACCCTCGCAAGACGCCGAAGTGGCAAAGTGGCTGTTGGCTAAAAAAGGCAAATTATTTGGGCCCATGTTTGTGTTGTGAGAACTGAGTGTGAGTGCCGTGTACAGTGAGGATTGTTTTATGTGTTTTTTTTCTTTGTATAGTGCATGCTGTGTGTTCTAGCTGGTTATTTTGCTTGTTGTTATATTGTTAAAAATGTGCTGTTTTTGCATCCTGCTGAAATTTTGCATGTCGCTTTAAGAATTGCTGACAAGCTTTGTAGTGAGAAAAACAAAGCAGGGCTGACACCCCTCTGTGCTGCCGCTAACCCCCCTCCCTCCCCCCGTATCCTCACAGCGTTTTCTGTTCTTGTGATTAATTGCTGTATGAAGTTTTTCTCTCCTCAAAGATTGTGTGTTTCTAGTTGAAATAAGAGAGCTAATTAAATTTTTGTTGAAAATTAGTCTTCTGATAAGTCGATATTTCTAGCTTCAAAATGTGTGCATATTTTTTGTAGTGGGAGCAAATGTATCCTTCTGGTAGTTTTTTTTTGTGTGAAGACATTGCAAATGGCTTTATTTTGACGATGGTGTGTTTTCTGTTTTTTGTGCTTAAAAGTGTTATTCTTTCCTGCCATTTTGTGATGTGTGTGGGGATGTCATGTATGTTCTGATTGTGATGTGGCTTGTGATGCTCTGAAGGGAGATTTGATATCTCTCCTGGAATATATACTGAATATTGGTGGTCATATAGAGAACCAATGTCCAGGTCATATTGTTACATTTCTGTGGAAGGATTATCCATCGTGTCTGACAGACAGTGTGAGAAAGTTGTTTATGGATAATATAACCTGAAATCTGATCAATTTTGGATTAATATTTGTGTTTATTTGCCATCAGCCATATTGGATCATTTTTAATAAAGGTTTTATTTAGATCTGGGTCCTATTTATGTTAAATATTTTTTTTATATTTACAAGTATATATAGTAATTGTTAAAAGAAATGGTTTATAACAGTTAAAACTGTTTTAAAGATTATATAATGTGTAAATTATTAAATTCCTTGAAGCTTTTTTATTTTTTTTAAAACATTGTACTGGATACTGGCCAAAAGTTCTGTGTTTCCAGAAGCTCTGTCTCACTTCCAAGGTCGTACACTGAGATGTGGGGTAAAGAAAAAAAGCAGAACAGTTTCTGATATGATCCCATGTAGAATTATAGAAGTAGCGAAGTACACTACATGTTCCAAAGACATGATAATAATTATTAAGGTTTTAAGATAACAATTAACAAGGTAAAATATGATAAGTATACAGGATAGTCAGAAATTTCAACTGACTTAAGAATTTATTTTTTATTTGTTTTCTTTTTTTCCAAAGTTTATTTTTTTATTTTTTTATTTGCTGGTCTGTTTTTTATGGCCAAGTTATTTATTAGTTGTATTTTTTTATGCTCAGTGAAGCTACCCTAATGTTGAAATTTCTCTCTGTCGGAATAAATGTGGTATGTGCACAATCCCTATCTACTGACTACTGTACAGGGTGACATTGGAAAGTACCTGTATCACTAGAAATCCGTTTATGATATCTTATCTGGTTAAAGAACCTTACCATACCAATTCTGTTTTATTTTTGTGTGTTATGTACTATGTTTTATTTTTCCATGTTGGATAAATATTGTGATATTGTGGCATCTTTTTTTCCGGGCCCATCCCCAGCTCAGATGATGGTCATAGTGCAAATGAGTAGAGAATTGGGAAAAGCTTTTCAAGGTATTTATAGGCCTCTAAGAAAGCAACATAAGACGAGGTGGATTACATTATGAGGATAAATCAAGTAATGTATTATCACTTATAGAGACGTGAATTAGTAGCATTGAAATTGTTCCAATGATAATTTCTGCTGTTTTAGCAGGAGTAGAAACTAATGTTTGCTTATATATTTCACAAGTATTTAATATGGTTATTAGCTTTGCATGATTTACATTTTAACTTAATTGATTTTAGTTTATATCACCCCTTGTTTATAATAGAGTTATGCATATGCTAATTTAATTTAGGAAAAAATTAGAGTAGGCGTAGAGTAGGCGTATATGATGAGAGGATGTCTAGTTTAAAGGTGTATGGAAGTTTATTGTATGACAGATCTTGTATGTTCCAGAAGAAGATGGCATTGAGTGCGTGCCTCTAAAGAAGAGGAAAAGACAAAGAGAGTAACAAAGAGAAAAGACAAACGTGCCCTGATATATGATGGGAGAAAGTCTCTACCAAGTACCTAACCTGATAACCACAGATAATAGCAGATGAAGAAACAGATACAGAGTTTACTGACTAAAAACAAAGCCCAGACAGAAATCTTGTCTGCACCCAAGAAAAAGGGGAATGGTCAAACTCTTGTTCATTGACATGACCATACTCTCATGCATGTATCTGCTGGCAAAGAAGAAAAGAAAAGAAAAGATGTAAAGAATGTGAGAAAGTAACATACTCCTTGTCCTGTCCCTGAATATCTGCACATGGTGGCCTATTGCTTTGGCCAACGGATCTCACCATCCAGAAGCAAGTGACCTGCCCGTTTATCGTTTATTGTATTGACAAAGAGGGACCTGGCTAAGTGTGATATGTAAGACCAGGTCTGTATGAAGTTTGTCTGAGCATATGTTTTCATTGTTTTGTCACTTTTACTTTTTCTACTCTTACCTATACCTGTCATTCTTTTTACTGTACTTCGGCTACTAACACTTCTGCACCTTGTTCTATCAACTTGCTAAGATCTAGTAGGTATTAACATCTGATAAGGAAGAGTAATTAGGGAAAGAAGAAGTGCATACACTCTGGGTTATTAATATCAGTGCAAAATGTATTAGTTATTGAATTACATCTATCATCTAAATGCTTCATAAGACAATAAGTATACAGTATAATTGGTTCTATTGCCTAGTTATTGGTAATTAGTTGGAGAATTAAGTTAGGCTATTTTGACTGCATTAACCGTTGTGTTTTATTTTACATACTGTATCTGGACTTTTATATCTATTGCACCGCAATCTGGACTATCTCCTGGTAACATATAACAACATATGTGGATGTTTTCATCCACCCCATTGTACTCTTTCCTTGTTATATGGCTTTGGTCAAAAAGGTGCTTACTTATTTTATCTGGATTTATTTTTTGGACTTATCTTTATTTTTATCCAGACTTATTTTCGTGGATTTATTGTTTATTGTTTAATTTTTCTTCTTCTTTGTGCTTTATAATCACTGATTGTAAAGCTTTCATTCACCAGACTTTAATATCTGGGCTGTGAACTTTGTGCTATGGATTCCATTATTGAGAGACTTTTCCAGTTTTCCATGGATCATATCGGACTATTATAATTGTTTTTAAATTGTATTGTTTTATTTATTTTTGCTATGTATTGTTGTGTTTTTCTTTTGCAATGCTCTTGTTGGGAAGGTATTAAGGTAAAAGGTGCAAAGGACTCCGTGAGATGTAATATCTCCATGTTGTAGGAAACTCATCTGTACTGGATCCTTTAGGGGCCTTGAGTCTCTTTAGGAGCTATTCTGAAGTTCATGCCTTTACTTCCTATCATGTTTTATTTATGTTTTTTAATTGAATGTATGAAATATATCTTAAGATTGTACCTTCATTTCATTGTCATAGGGGGGAGTGTTGTGGAGAAATACAAATACATTATTTAGTGTATATATATATATATATATATATATATATATATATATATATATATATATATATAGCATTTATCACTTTTGTAGCATTTGTGATATTTGGCTAGATGTAAGTTCTGAACCAGTGCTTTTCCATTGCAGGACATAAGGTATGAAACTTTGCTTTTCCATGAATTAGCATTTTTTTCAAAGGAGACAGTCAACAATTATTTAGTCTAAACAAAAGATGTACTCTAGCAGTACACAAGGCCGAAGCCAAGGATAATTATGAATAACATACTTGTTTGCAATAATGGAACGAACTACGCAGTCCGTGAGACAGACACTCAGACACAGACACTTACACAGACTGAGACAGATACTCACAGAGACAGACACTCACAGACAGAAACAGACACTCACACACAGACAGACACTGACACTCACACAGACATTCACAGAAAGAGACAGACACTCAGAGACAGACACTCACACAGAGACAGAAACTCACACAGACACTCACAGAGACAGACACTCACACAGACACTCACAGAGACAGACACTCACACATAGACAGACACTCACACAGACACTCACAGAAAGAGACACTCACAGACACTCAAACTCACAGAGACACTCACAAAGACTCTTACAAAGACAGACACTCACATAGACAAATGATCACAGACAGATATTCACACAGACACTCACAGAGACAGACACTCACACAGACACTCACACACAGAGACAGACACTCACAAACAGACAGACACTCACACACAGAGACAGACACTCACACACAAATATTCACAGAGAGAGACACTCACATAGACAAACAAACAATCACAGACAGATATTCACACATACACTCACAGAGACAGACACTCACAGAGACACTCACAGAGACAAGACACTCAGAGAGAGATACTCACATAGACAAACAATCACAGACAGATATTCACACAGATAGACATTCACAGAGAGACAGACACTCACACAGACAGACACTCACACACAGACACTCACAGTGACACTCACACAGACACAGACAGAGTCTCACACAGACAACTCACAGAAAGAGACAGACACTCACAGATATTCACACAGAGACAGACACACACAGATACTCACACAGAGACAGACACTCACACAGACACTCAGAGAGACAGACACTCAGAGAGACAGACACTCACACACTCACAGAGACAGACGCTCACACAGACACTCACAGTGACAGACTCTCACACAGACACTCACTCACAAAGAAAGACTCTTACAAAGACAATCACAGACAGATATTCACACAGCCACTCACAGATACAGACCCTCACACACACTCACACAGACACTCAGACAGACACTCACAGAGACAGACACTCACACAGAGACAGACACTTACACAGACTGAGACAGATACTCACAGAGACAGACACTCACAGACAGAGAAGGAACACACAGAAAGAGACAGACACTCACAGAGAAAGACACTCACAGATAGAAACAGACACTTACACAAAGAGACAGACACTGACACTCACAGAAAGAGACACTCAGAGACAGACACAAACACTCACACACATTGACAGACACTAACACAGACACTCACAGAGAGACAGACACTCACACTCACAGAAACTCACACTCACACATAGACAGACACTCACAGAGACAGACACTCACATAGAGACGCTCACAGACATTCACAGAAAGAGACAGACACTCACACAGAGACAGACACTGGCACTCACACAGACATTCACAGGAAGAGACAGACACTCAGAGAGACACTCACACACAGAGACAGACACTCACATAGACACTCACAGACAGAGACAGACACACACTCACTCACAGACTCACACTGACACTCACAGAAAGAGACAGACACTGACACTCACACAGTCACTCACAGAAAGAGACAGACACTCACACAGAGACAGACACTCACACAGACACTCAAAGTGACAGACACCCACAGAGACAGACACTCACACAGACACTCACAGAAAGAGACAGACACTCAGAGAGACACTCACACACAGAGACAGACACTCACATAGACACTCACAGACAGAGACATAGTCTCACACAGAGATGGACACTCACAGAAAGAGACAGACACACACTCACAGACTCACACTGACACTCACAGAAAGAGACAGACACTCACACAGAGACAGACACTCACACAGACACTCAAAGTGACAGACACTCACAGAGACAGACACTCACAGAAAGAGACAGACACTCAGAGAGACACTCACACACAGAGACAGACACTCACATAGACACTCACAGACAGAGACATAGTCTCACACAGAGACGGACACTCACAGAAAGAGACAGACACACACACACTCACAAACTCACACTCACAGCAAGAGACAGACACTGACACTCGCACAGACACTTACAGATACTCATACACTCACACATAGACAGACACTCATAGAGACATACACTCACAAAAACACTCACAGAAAGAGACACACTCACAGATACTCACACAAACACTCACAGAGACAGACACTCAAACAGACACTCACAGAGACAGACACTCACAGACACATAGACTCACACAGACACTTACACAGACTGAGACAGATACTCACAGAGACAGACACTCACAGACAGAGAAGGCACTCACAGAAAGAGACAGACACTCACACAGACACTCACAGACTCACACTGAAACTCACAGAAAAAGACAGACACTCACACAGAGACAGACACTCACACAGACACTCACAGTGACAGACACTCACACAGACACTCACAGAAAGAGACAGACACTCAGAGAGACACTCACACCCAGAGACAGACACTCACATAGACACTCACAGACAGAGACAGAGTCTCACACAGAGATGGACACTCACAGAAAGAGACAGACACACACAAACTCACAGACTCACACTGACACTAACAGAAAGAGACAGACACTCACACAGAGACAGACACTGACACTCGCATAGACACTCACAGAAAGAGACAGGCACTCACACAGAGACAGACACTGACACTCACCTAGAGACAGACACTCACACAGACACTCACAGTGACAGACATTCACAGAGACAGACACTCACACAGACACTCACAGAAAGAGACAGACACTCACACTCACAGATACTCACACACTCACACATACAGACACTCACACAGACAGAAAGAGACACTCACACTCACAGATACTCACACAGACACTCACAGAGACAGACACTCAAACAGACACTCACAGAGACAGACACATAGACTCACACAGACACTTACACAGACTGAGACAGATACGCACAGAGACAGACACTCACAGACAGAGAAGGCACTCACAGAAAGAGACAGACACTCACACAGATACTCACAGAAAGAGACAGACATTCACAGAAAGAGACACTCAGAGACAGACACAAACACACAGAGATAGACACTCACACAAAGAGACACTCACACTCACAGATACTCACACAGACACTCACAGAGACAGACACTCACACAGACACTCACATAGACAGACACTCACACAGACACTCACATAGACACTCACAGAGACAGCCACTCACACAGACATTTCACACAGACAGAGACAGACACTCACAGAGACAGAGACAGACACTCACACAGACACTCACACAGACAGAGACAGACACTCACACAGACACTCACAGTGACAGACACAGACACTCACACACAGAGACAGACACAGACACTCACAGAAAGAGACACTCACACACAGAGACAAACACTCACAGACACTCACACAGACAGAGACAGAGTCTCACACAGAGACGGACACTCACACAGACACTCACAGAAAGAGACACACAAACTCACAGACTCAAACTGACACTCACACAGACACTCACAGAAAGAGACAGACACTCACACACAGAGACAGACACTCACACAGACAGAGACAGAGTCTCACACAGAGACGGACACTCACACAGACACTCACAGAAAGAGACAGACACTCACACAGAGTCAGACACTGACACTCACAGAAAGAGACACTCAGACAGACACAAACACCCACACACAGAGACAGACACTCACACAGAGACAGACACTCACAGCGACAGACACTCACAGAGACAAACACTCACACAGACACTCACAGAGACAAACACTCACAGAGACAAACACTCACAGACACTCACACAGATACTCACAGAGACAGACACTCACAGACAGAGAAGGCACTCACAGAAAGAGACAGACACTCACAGAGACAGACACTCACAGACAGAAACAGCCACTCACACAGACACTCACACAGACACTCACAGATCACTCACACACTCAAACATAAACAGACACTCACAGAGACAGACACTGACACTCACAGACATTCACAGAAAGAGACACAAACACTCACACACGGAGACAGACACAGACACTCACAGAGACAGACACTCACACTCACAGATACTCACACAGACACTCACAGAGACAGACACTCACAGAAAGAGAGAGACACTCCCACAGACACTCACAGAAAGAGACAGACACTCACATAGACACTCACAGACACTCACACAGAGACGGACACTCACACAGACACTCACAGAAAGAGACAGACACTCACATAGACACTCACAGACACTCACACAGAGACAGACACTCACAACAACACACTCACAGATACTCAAACAGACAGAGGCAGACACTCAGAGAGACAGACACTCACATGGACAAACAATCACAGACAGATATACACACAGACACTCACACAGACAAACCCTCACACTCAGACACTCAGACAGACACCCACAGAGACAGACACTCACAGACTCTCACACAGACACTCACAGGGACAGACACTCACACAGACACTCGCACACAGAGAAAGACACTCACAAAGAAAGGCTCTTACAAAGACAGACAATCACAGACAGATATTCACACAGACAGACACTCACACAGAGAGACAGACACTCACACACAGATATTCACACAGAGAGACACTCACATAGACAATCACAGACAGATATTCACACAGACACTGACAGAGGTAGACACTCACACAGACAGACTCACAGTGACACTCACAGAAAGAGACAGACACACACACAGGCACTCACAGACATTCACAGAAAGAGACAGACACTCACACACAGAGACAGACACTCACATAGACACTCACAGACACTCACACACAGACACTCACCTAGACAAACAATCACACAGATATTCACACAGACACTCACAGAGATAGACACTCACACAAAGAGACAGACACTCACATAGACACTCACAGACACTCACACAGACATTCACAGAAAGAGACAGACAATCACACACAGACACGGTCACTCACAGGAAGAGACAGACACTCACACAGAGACAGACATTCACAGACAGAGACAGAAACTCACACAGACACTCACAGGGACTCACACAGACAGAGACAGACACTCACACAGATACTCAGAGAGACAGACACTCACACAGACACTCCCACACAGAGAAAGAGACTCACAAAGAAAGACTCTTACAAAAACAGACACTCACACAGACACTCACAGAGACAGACACTCCCACACAGAGACAGACACTCACACAGACTGAGCCAGATACTCACAGAGACAGACACTCACAGACAGGGAAAGCACTCACAGAGACAGACACTCACAAAGATAGACACTCACATAGCCAAACACTCACAGACAGATATTCACACAGACACTCACTGAGACAGACACTCACACAGACACTCAAACATAGAGACAGACACTCACACACAGAGACAGACACTCATAGAGACAGACACTCACAGACTCTCACTGACACACACTCGCAGAAACGGACAGACACTGACACTCACAGAAAGAGACAGACACTCACACACACTCACACAGACACACACACACAGAGACAGACACTCACACAGACACTCGCACACAGAGACAGACACTCACAGAGACAGACACACAGACACTCACACTGACACTCACAGAAAGAGACAGATACTCACACAGCGACATAAACTGACACTCACACAGACACTCACACACAGAGACAGACACTCACACTGACACAGACACACAGGGACAGACACTTACACACAGACACTCACAAAGATAGACACTTACATAGCCAAACACTCACAGACAGATATTCACACAGACACTCACACATAGAGACAGACACTCATAGAGACAGACACTCACAGAGACTGACAGACACTCACAGAAAGAGACAGACACTGACACTTACAGAAAGAGACAGACACTCACACACACAGACACACACAGAGACAGACACACAGACACTCACACTGACACTCACAGAAGAGACAGATACTCACACAGCGACATAAACTGACACTCACACACAGAGACAGGCACTCACACTGACACAGACACACAGAGACAGACACTTACACACAGACACTCACAAAGATAGACACTTACATAGCCAAACACTCACAGACAGATATTCACACAGACACTCACACATAGAGACAGACACTCATAGAGACAGACACTCACAGAGACAGACACTCACAGAGACTGACACACACTCACAGAAAGAGACAGACACTGACACTTACAGAAAGAGACAGACACTCACACACACAGACACACACAGAGACAGACACTCACACACTCACACTGACACTCACAGAAAGAGACAGATACTCACACAGCGACATAAACTGACACTCACACAGACACTCACAGAGACAGACACTCACAAAGAGGCAGACAATCACAGATACTCAGACACTCACAGACACTCACACAGAAAGAGACTGAAACTCACACAAAGAGACAAACACTCACACACAGACACTCACACAGACACTTACACACACACATACACTCACATTCACAGAAAGAGACTGACACTCACAGAGACAGACACTCACAGAGACCGACACTCACACAGACACTCCTCACACTCACAGAGACAGACACTCACGCAGACACTCGCACATAGAGACAAACACTCCCACAGACAGACACTCATACAGACACTCACAGAGACAGACCCTCACACACAGACACTCAGACAGACACTTACACAGACTGAGACAGATACTCACAGAGACAGACACTCACAGACAGAGAAGGCACTCACAGAGACAGACACTCACACAGACAAACATTTTTACAGACACTCACACACAGACAGACACTCACACAGACACTCACACACAGAGACAGAAACTCACACACAGACACTCACAGACAGACGCGCACACTGACACTCACACACAGACACTCAGACCCAGAGACAAACACTCACACAGAGACACTCATACAGACACTTACACTCACAGAGACAGACACTCACACACAGACACTAACAGATACTCACAAAGACACTTTCAGACACTCACAGAGACAGACACAGAAAGAGACAGACACTCACACTCACACAGACACATAATCTCACACAGACACTCACACAGACATTCGCACAGACACTCACACACAGACACTCACACACAGAGGCAGACACTCACGCACAGAGACAGACACTCATGCAAGACACTCACAGATGCTCACACAGACACTCACAGAGACAGACACTCACAGACAGAGACAGACACTCATACAGACGCTTACACACAGACAGACACTCATACAAACACTCACACACACACTCACATAGACACTCAGACAGATACTCACAGAGACAGACACTCACACACAGAGACAGACACTCACATAGACACAGACAATCACACACAGAGACGGTCACTCACAGGAAGAGACAGACACTCACACACAGACAGACATTCACAGACAGAGACAGAAACTCACACAGACTCTCAGAGAGACAGACACTCACACAGACACTCACAGAGACAGACACTCCCACACAGATACAGACACTCACACAGACTGAGACAGATACTCACAGAGACAGACACTCACACAGACAGACACTCGCAGACAGGGAAAGCACTCACAGAGACAGACACTCACACACAGAGACACACCCACACACAGAGACAGACACTCACACAGATAGACACTCACACAGATAGACACTCAACTAGACACTCAAACATAGAGACAGACACTCACACACAGAGACAGACACTCATAGAGACAGACACTCACAGACTCACACTGACACACACTCACAGAAACAGACAGACACTGACACTCACAGAAACAGACACTCACACACACTCACACAGACAGAAACACACAGAGACAGACACTCACAGACAGACACTCACAGAGACAGACACACAGACACTCACACTGACACTCACAGAAAGAGACAGATGCTCACACAGCGACATAAACTGACACTCACACAGACACTCACACACAGAGACAGACACTCACACTGACACAGACACACACAGAGACAGACACTTACACACAGACACTCACAAAGATAGACACTTACATAGCCAAACACTCACAGACAGATATTCACATAGACACTCACACATAGAGACAGACACTCACACACAGAGACAGACACTCATAGAGACACTCACAGACTCACAAAGACTGACAGACACTCACAGAAAGAGACAGACACTGACACTCACAGAAAGAGACAGACACTCACACACACTCACACAGACAGACACACACAGAGACAGACACTCACAGACAGACACTCACAGAGACATACACTCACACACTCACACTGACACTCACAGAAAGAGACAGATACTCACACAGCGACATAAACTGACACTCACACACAGAGACAGACACTCACACTGACACAGACACACACACTCACAGAGACCGACACTCACACTCATAGTATAAGACACTCACACAGATACACTCACAAAGAGGCAGACACTCACAGATACTCACACAGAAAGAGACTGACACTCACACACAGAGACAAACACTCACACACAGACACTCACACAGACACTTACACACACAGAGACAGACACTCACAGACAGAGACCGACACTCACACAGACACTCGCACATAGAGACAATCACTCCCACAGACAGACACTCATACAGACACTCACAGAGACAGACCCTCACACACAGACACTCAGACAGACACTCACACACAGAGACAGACACTCACACAGACACAGACACTTACACAGACTGAGACAGATACTCACAGAGACAGACACTCATACAGACAAAAATTTGTACAGACACTCACATACAGAGACACACTCACACACAGACAGACACTCACACAGACACTCACACATAGAGACAGAAACTCACACACAGACACTCACAGACGCGCACACTGACACTCACACACAGACACTCACACACAGACAAACACTCACACAGAGACACTCATACAGACACTTACACTCACAGAGACAGACACTCACACACAGACACTCACAAAGACACTTACAGACACTCACAGAGACAGACACAGAAAGAGACAGACACTCACACTCACAGATACTCACACAGACACATAATCTCACACAGACACTCACAGAGACAGACACTCAAACACAGAAACAGACACTCACACAAACAATCACACAGACACTCACACACAGAGACACACTCACACACAGACACTCACAGAGGCAGACACTCACGCACAGAGACAGACACTCATGCAAGACACTCACAGATGCTCACACAGACACTTTCAGGGACAGACACTCGCAGACAGAGACCGACACTCACACAGACACTCACACTCACAGAGACAGACACTCACGCAGACACTCGCACATAGAGACAAATACTCCCACAGACAGACACTCATACAGACACTCACAGAGACAGACCCTCACACACAGACACTCAGACAGATACTCACACACAGAGACAGACACTCACACAGACACTTACACAGACTGAGACAGATACTCAAAGACAAACAGAGAAGGCACTCAGAGACAGACACTCACACAGACAAACATTTGTACAGACACTCACACACAGAGACACACTCGCACACAGACACTCACACACAGAGACAGAAACTCACACACAGACACTCACAGACGCGCACACTGACACTCACACACAGACACTCAGATAGACACTCAAACACAGAGACAAACACTCACACAGAGACACTCATACAGACACTTACACTCACAGACACAGACACTCACACACAGACACTCACAGATACTCACAAAGACACTTACAGACACTCACAGAGACAGACACAGAAAGAGACAGACACTCGCACTCACAGATACTCACACAGACACATAATCTCACACAGACACTCACAGAGACAGACACTCACACACAGATACAGACACTCACACAGACAGACACTCACACAGACACTCACACACAGAGACACACTCACACACAGAGAGACACTCACAGAGACACTCACACACAGAGGCAGACACTCACACACAGAGACAGACACTCATACAAGACACTCACAGATGCTCACACAGACACTCACAGAGACAGACACTCACAGACACAGACAGACACTCATACAAACACTCACACAGACACTCACACACAGACAGACACTCATACACACTCACATAGACTCCTTAGGTACACATGGACATATTGCGACCATCCAGGACCAGGAGGTACTTGTTAATTCATAGTCACAGTTTTCACTATTCTCTCTAGTATTCAGTCACTAAACCTTACAGGTTACCGCAACATCATTTTATCACCTCTTTTCCCTATATAAATCTCTTTAGAACTATAGATATTGATGCATTAAATATATTACAATGTTTATGTTTGGAGAGATTTGTTCCCAAGCACCAAAGGATGGAACCCAGGATTAGGCCGAATTTATGTGCAATAGGCCCCTAGTTAATCCTGTGGGACTTGGTAACTGTATAGTATTTTTACAATTTAGAATACAGTACATATTTCTATACTATTTGCAACAATTATCCCTTTAGAACATTAGTGGTAAATTGCATGTGTCAGATGTGGCTCTTATTGTCCCTTTGGTTATTATGGAACAATATAATTAATGGAATTAGAAGGTACTGTTTGAGTACGAATATATGAATATTGGCCTTCAGCAATATGTTTAAAGGGTTATCACAACTTTATTGATTTTAAATTGGTTTTATTTTATTTTTACAATTCCCGATGCTGTGCAAGGTAATAAATGAATACCCTTTTTTTCATAAACTTTAGCCCTATTTCTAGTACTTTATTAAAGAATATTTTACACATTATTTAGTTATTCAAAAGAGCCAATATAGAAAAATTGGATCACTGTGGTGCATTAAGCCAGTGGTTCACAACAGGACATTATCAGCCGGGCCTCAGGAACAAAAAGGGATGGGAAGAGCACAGCATGTTAAGCATGTCACTACCATTAGTTATAGATATAATATCAAATCCTTGCAACACCTAATAAAAATGTAGTGTTCTGAATGTGATGTCATCCTGTTAAAAATGTTCTATATTTCTACCAGCATTGGACAATAAAGGCATATCTGAGTTTCCCTGTTTGTACCTTTTTCTAATCGAACACATGCTGCTTATATCAAAAACCCACATTACATTGAGCCATTCTATACACATTTCCAAATAAAATGTGTTTTCCATGCCCACAGATCTGCTTACACATCAGGCATCTGATATCTACCAATAGAAACACTGCATTCAGGTATGGTTTTTAACCGTTTACTCACCCTCAACCAAACAGCAGCACAGTGCAGAAATCCACGTAGCAATATCTGGGCTCCTCCTTGCTTTCTTGTGCGGGGACTACACATCCCATGATACTTTGCTGCATAAACTGACTTCATATATTGAAACAAACAATGTATTAGCTGTCTGTGATTGGCCAAAACATATTATTAATTTTATGCTAATTTTAACAGGGATGTTAACTCTCAAAATTACATGCTAACAAACTCAAGAGATTTAGTAAACTTCATGGTTTATTAGTGTTTATTTGGGGGGATTTTCATGCAAAAAATGTGCTGATTCTCCTCTATCAGATAGTTCATAATACATGACACTAAGCTATGTCTTTAAATGTGGTTATTGCCATAAAGACATCATATAAGGGAAATACCACCTGACCACACAAAAAGATTTAATGCACTAGAGGGCGCTGTGCACCGCTGACGTCGTATGAGCCTGATTATGGTTAATGAGTCAACGCCATTCCCGGATATGATGTCATAAGAGTTTCCCACTATTCCCCGCCCAGTTGCGGAAGTGTCCGGTGTAAACATCCTGCTGTCAGTTGCCTGTCTCGGTTATGTTGCAGTTTAATGACTCAGACACCAGCCCGGCGGCGCTGTTGCCCGCGGACAGCTCGGAGGTGGCATTCGGCTCTGGGGAGTCTGTGGGGCCGGAGCGGGGCTCTGTGGGGAGCTGCTCATCGAGGTACGGAGTGCAGCAACTGCGGTCACTCACCGTGCACAACCCCACCATGCAGGCCCGGGTCAAGGAGTACTTCGTGTTCCGGGTGAGATATAGGGGTCTAGGGGAACTGTTACATGACCACAGTGGGACTCACTACTACCCATGAGACCCAACACCTCCTTTATACGGCTTATTATTGGCCCACACCTCCCATGACCATAGCGGGGACCCCCACCTTTATATGAGACCCCACTCCTCCCTCATACGTCTTATTATGGACCCACACTTCCCAATGAGAACCATCCCATGACCACAGTGGTGGTGGGACAACTTATGCTTGCTAATGCTAATTATTGGCAACTGCAATAACCAGGTCACATTTAGTGAGCTGACCATAGACCTGGGCTTGGAACATGTCCACCACCACCTTTATATGAGACCCCACTCCTAACTCATACATCTTTTTATGGGCCCACACCTACCTAGAGGAACCATCACATGACCACAGTGGGTTACTCACCTACCTAAGGGAACCATCACATGACCACAGTGGGTTACTCACCTACCTAAGGGAACCATCACATGACCACAGTGGGATACTCACCCACCTAAGGGAACATCACATGACCACAGTGGGATACTCACCTACCTAAGGGAACCATCACATGACCACAGTGGGATACTCACCTACCTAAGGGAACCATCACATTACCACAGTGGGATACTCACCCACCTAAGGGAACATCACATGACCACAGTGGGATACTCACCCACCTAAGGGAACCATCACATGACCACAGTGGGATACTCACCTACCTAAGGGAACCATCACATGACCACAGTGGGATACTCACCTACCTAAGGGAACCATCACATTACCACAGTGGGATACTCACCCACCTAAGGGAACATCACATGACCCAGTGGGATACTCACCTACCTAAGGGAACCATCACATGACCACAGTGGGATACTCACCCACCTAAGGGAACCATCACATGACCACAGTGGGATACTCACCCACCTAAGGGAACCATCACATTACCACAGTGGGATACTCACCCACCTAAGGGAACATCACATGACCACAGTGGGATACTCACCCACCTAAGGGAACCATCACATGACCACAGTGGGATACTCACCTACCTAAGGGAACCAACACATGACCACAGTGGGATACTCACCTACCTAAGGGAACCATCACATTACCACAGTGGGATACTCCCCTACCTAAGGGAACCATCACATTACCACAGTGGGATACTCACCTTCATATGAGACCCCTCATCTAACTTATGTGGGACCCTACACTTCCATCACACACACTCCTTTATTGGACCCCCATTGTTGGACCCCCATCTGCCCTCTGTGGGACCATACATACCCTACTAGGACCTCCCTCCTTGCTATGATATTTCTCACCTGCTGTTTGTGAGATCCACACATCCATAACCTGTCCTGCTGTGAAACCCCGGGCCTTTCTGTGGGACACAACATCTCCATCACAGGTCCTAATAGGGGCCCCTGCCTCACTCCTCACATAGCTAACAATGTATATACATATATAGTGAATCTTTGAACAGTCTCATAATTAAATCTGCAACAGGCCATCTATTTTATAAAGAGTAAAGTATATTTCCATTATGCAAGTTACAAACATTGTTTTTAAAATGCAGCTGCAAATTTTTTACCTTTTCCTTTAAAAAACAAAACTAGACAGTGTTGTAGCACTGGAATGAGAGGAGCATGTGCACAACACATAACATTTGAAGAATAAAAGTGATAGTTTGAGACATAAACAAATTGGTTAAAGGGATTACATGGCTCTTCAAGGGTGACGGCTTGCATGTCATCGGTTCTTATAGATCCACCATGGTCATATTTATGTCTGCATGGCCTTTTAATAACTAAGCTTTATAACAGGCTTTACATTTTTTAAATTTTAGATTGAATTATTATTACTGCAAATTTGTTTTTTGAACTGACTCTGTACACTGCCATCTCGGTAGGTGTTTCCTTATAAAATATTGATATTTATATTTGTCCCATTGAAAGCGCTTGCAGATTTAGCTGCCATAGTTCCATTGTGCAGACTGAAAGCAGTTGAAACTTTTAGGTCTCCTTCCATCTTAGAAACTAAATTGGTAGATTTCACAGCAGTGTAGTTGCATTTAAAAGGTAATACATTAGAGACTTTATTATTATATTTTTTTTTACATTGTAAAATCATTGCATGTTTTCTTTGCGGTTCTTCAGAAGAGTATATTTTAAATGACTATGATGGTCCTTGAACATTAATTTCTAATGGTTTCACAGGTATTATCAATGGTCGATTTTGTAGTAGATACAATGTTTTCTGCTAATTTATTCTTGCTCTTTATTTTGTGCCATAGGAGGTTACACATATATATTACTTTATTTGACAAAACTGCGGCTACAATAAATTATTTAAACATTTTTTTTTATAATTCTGAAAGCTCTATGATTCCAATGAATCCCTTACTACAACCAACCTGTGTGTTTATTCTAAACTCTGTATAGAGATGACGGAGTCTGTTTTAGTAATGAATTTGTATTTGGTGATGGTAACCTATTGCTATATTAGAACACCGAAAATGTGTCCTAGTCACATTTGTATGTTTTGTTGTATAACTGTTAGATGCCTGTCATAAGATTAATGTATTCATTTATTTATTTCATGTTGATCTTTATAAGCCTGGAACTATTGAGCAAGCTGTAAATGATATCCGCATGATTGTTTTGCCCACAGAGGATGGAGAAGTTCAGAGTGTCTGGCTGCTGACAGAGTAAGTAGAATGTAATGTTGGGGAAATAACTGGGTCAATGCTTATTATACCTTATGAAATAAAGGGTGTGTACTTTTTAAAATGATAAAGCACAGATACAGTGTGCTCCAGTACTGCAGTACATTAAAACCAACACCTCCTATAGCACAGTGAACACAATGCAAAGAAAACACTTCATACAACCCTGATTGGCACATGGTGGTTTTTGACAATGAGAAAAAGTATTTTGCATAGGTCAGGAGAGACATAATTTTCCATCTGGGCAATATACAGCCCTTGGGCCTCATTCTATTATCGGCCGTAGGAGATGCAAGGCCGCAAGGACCGGTCGCAAGCTATTCGGCTATTCTATTCCCCTCCGGCCGGGGATTCCGGCAGGCTTGTGGCTGGCGCCTTGCTATCCCTTGCGGCCGCTCGCGCCGGAGGAAAGCCTTTGATCTAAAACGGCCACAAGAGTTTCGGCCGCAAGAAAATCCCGGTTGCTATTCAATTGCTCCGGGAACCCTCTCTGCAAGGCTAAAACCGAGCCGCAGCTTATTTGCAGGAAAAAGGTCCCGCTAGCACCAATTAAGCACATTATAAAGCCGAAATAAAGCCATCCTGCACTCTTATGAGACTATAAAGTGATTGTAGGTGTTAGCAAAAATAGCACAACATTCCCCTACACTCAAGTCCGTAAATAATTTTTTTTTTTTATTTATGTCAAAAATCCATGTAAAAAGTCCTGAGGGCTTGGAGCACCTCAGACCCGCCCACGCTGCGGCCGGAAAATAAACAGTTAATGTAAACTCGGATTTGGGCTGATGTGCAAGCTTGAGAGGGGGTTGCCATTAATCCTCATGTCCCCCAATATGATCCCTAGCATTTACAGAGCTGTACAGTGCCGTCTTGAATTTATTTTTGTGTTTAAAGTTTTCAGAGCTTACGGCCGGTTGCAAGATATACGGCCGGCCGTAAGGGGAGATCCTTGCGGGGCTGTATAATAGAATTGCAAGATAACGGAACCCCCGCAAAGAATCGCAGCCTTGCTGCCATTTTACGGCCGATAATAGAATGAGGCCCCAAGTGCGTAAATAGGAAGATTGGAATCTGTATACGCAGAGTTTATGTCAAGTAACACAGTTAACTATATAACCTGAAAGACATTGTTATTTTGCATAATGCGGAAGTACACATTTTTATACGCAGTGTGTTGGCTAGCTAAATTAATTTTTGCAGATATCTTAAAGACAAACCATATTCTTAATCTCAGTGTATAAAGTATGGTAAATACCTATATTCTTAAACAGTAACTGGTTGGAGAATGTCATTTTTATTAACTACTCTCCTTCCAGTCGTTAATATATTTGGGTATTGAAAACCGGAAGCTATTCACATTTTCATTGTTTATCTAATCGCTCTAACTTTACAGAGAAAGATAGATACATTTGAGATACATAAAACAATACTGTAGTGCAGCATTTTTATTGGGAGTTGTTCTGGCTTCTCTTAGAGTGAGGTCAACCTCACTCTTTTTTTAGGATGTGTGTTATAGCACAGCAGGGCTTGGCAAGTTCTCAGAGGCACAGCTCGTAAAATTTTACTGCTGGCTATATAACCCTTTCCCTAGCTTCTAAGAAAAATAAACTGACTTGCTCCAATGTTTCACTTCAATTTGTCAAGCCCTCTAGTGTATCTCAGCACAACTCTTGACCCTCCATTACAAACCCCTAAAATAAAACTGCACCATCCTGGTCTCCAAATAACTTTTATGACTTCCTCAACACTCTCCCCACAACTTTCCCATTATTACCTCTTACCACTTTTGACAACAGTACTTCTTCAGTGCTTCCCCAATGGAATTGTGTACCTTACTGTTATCAGACCTGTCCCACCACTTTCATAGTGTCAAACACTTTCAAAACTTGATGGCTTTCAATATTCTTAAGTCCAGTAAACATACGCTCCTATATGACACCGTGAACATATCCTGTTCACGTAATCTGCTTCATTGCTTTTCTTCAAGCAATCCCATCCCTTTTGTCTCTTAACACCCACTTAGATTGTAGATAATAAGAGCAGGACCCTCTACTCCTTATATACTAATATGCATACATGGATAATTTTGTATTTATATAACATTTTATTTTGGTACATAATAAATAAATAATAAATTATGTTGGCAAGTTCGCAAGAACTGTAGTTAATGAGATTCCTGTTGAAAAACAGGTGGATAAACCAGCCTATAGTAATCCCTGAGGCTTGAAAGTGAGAAACACTCTAATCACTTTAAAACAGCCAGTAAAAATGTAGCAGCTTGCAACATTTTGTTATTTTTTTCTCTATAAACTCTTTTACTGATCTATTAAAATAATGATTTAGAGAGCTCTCTAGTGATTTCACCTTTTCTTGTCATTTGTTTCTAGAGTTGATCATTGGAACAACGATAAAGAACGGTTGGTTCTCATCACTGATAAAACTCTGCTGATATGTAAATATGACTTCATCAGCTTGCAGTGCCAGAGAGTGATCAGGGTGTCACTCAATGCAGTTGATACCATTTCTTACGGAGAGTTTGAGTTTCCTCCCATGTCACTTAACAAGTAAGCATGATATATGAAATTGATAATGTAATAGTGGAGGTCCAAAGCCTTTTAAAACCTTCAGTTTAAGTACTGGAGTAGATAAGTCCAATTGCAAAACAAATGGGTCAGAAGCAGGCAGGCTTATGGACTGTCAGAGTTCATACAGGGTCACACAGGCCAAGGTTTGGTAACATGTGCTCAGACAGGAATGCAAGGCAGGGGCAGGCAGAGTTCATGCAGGGTCAGACAGTCCAATATCTAACAGTGGGCAATTTGATGGCAACACTCTGCAAGGTGATCATGGAGTAGTTGGCACATAGAAACCCTCAATTGGACTGGCATTTGTGGAAGGCAGACCAGCTCAGGCTGCCAGATACGCTGATGCAGATGGCTGGCAGATTCACGGGGTGGGAGCAGTAGGATAATAGCACTAAAATTGGTGTGGCTGAAATAGTTTATATGCTAACTGAAGATACAGGAGGCTCTTTTTTAAGAACTGCAAGAACAGAAGGTCAGAAGCAGAAGTCTTCAGAAGCTGAATTGGACTCTCTTGTCTCAGAGAACACCTTTTTTTTGTGAACAAGAACAAACTGGATTACTTGGTTTATGATGTAGTTGTGGCTTTGAAATTTGAGTTGACAGAGGTAGGACAAAATACAACAGACAGCATTTCTGAGCCAAAGCGAAAGGATGAAATGTGCATGACTCCATTGTTCAGCTGGTTAAAGAAAAATGGATGGAAGAAAAGGAAATGGCTTATAAAAATATACAGCATGTATTGGATTGTGAAGAAATGGTTTGGAATAATCCTTTATGGATAGACGTTCCTTTTTAAAGTATGGCTAAACTTTCAACAATTCTTCTAGAGAATGCTTCAACAATTAAGGACACAATGGACAAAAGGGGCAGAATGCATAATGATGAGATCTTTTCAGGCATATGGGACAGCTATGAAGCCTTCCTGTATAGCAACTTTTGTGGAAAGGGCTATGCATCACTGATATATCTGGAGCAAGCCATTATTGTAATGGTCTTCCACAAATAAATATTGGAAAAGTTTCCTGTGTTGGAGTGCTATCGATTTTTATTTGTGACATCTCTTGGGAGACTCTGAGGGAGTCTTCAAGATTAACAACTTTGTCCACAACCTCCAAAAGAGATTTATGGTTAGTCATGGCAAGGAGACACAACCTTTAAGGGTCACTTACGCAAAATACCTTTTGAAAAGGGGATGATCATTGGCTTTTGGGTCAAGGTTGGCAGTATTTCTGAAATATTGCAATTTGTGAAATGTTTGCATGCTGCTGTAGTTAAAGTGTACTGTGACTGGACAAATGCACCATTGCGAATAAACGGTGTGAAAACTGCGGAGCACCACATGCCATTGATGTCAGAGGTGAATGTTGCCTGCAAGGGCCAACCGACACGATACAGGGGGCTAGAAGACTTGTGTCTAAAACAACAGTACAGCCAACCCTGTTACTTATGGGGCTCCGAAGCAAAAGGCTGGTAACTGCACCCATGCTGATGAGGGTTCATCATCAGAATTCGCTTCAATTTGCACTACGATACCAACATTTTGATTAGCAAATGATTGCCATCTCTGAGTCACGTTTTCTGCTCCATTGACTGAACAGACATTGGGATGTCAGGCGTAAAATTTCCGAGAACAAACACTCTGCAACCATTGTCGGAAGAACACAAGCTGATGGCGGCATTGTTATGATCTGGGGAATGTTTTCTTGGCATTATCTGGGTCCACTCATACTTTTGGAAGGCACTCTCAACCGATTGGGTTATCTATTCATTCTTGTAGATCAAGTACACCCATAAATGTTGAATTTCTTCACTGGAGAGGATGGGATCTTCTAGAAAGACAATGCAACATGTCACACGCCAGAATTGTCTGGGAGTGGTTAAAGGAGCACGATGAAGACTTCCAATACTTCTCAGGTCTCCAAATTCCCTGGAATGGAAACCCATTGAGCACCTGTGGGACCACCTAGCTCTCCATGTTTGCTTTATGGATCATCCACCATTCATTCTTCAACAGCGGTCGGATGCACTGCAGTCTGCATGATTCCAGATACACTTGCCAACCTTCCAGCATTTTACTGACTCAATACTACAACATCTAGATGCTGTTATTCAAGATATTAGCTGGTAGCCCTAATAATGTGACTCATCTGAATTCCAAGATGAGTAGAAGATATTTTTCCCTTCCTTGGTTATATTTACTTGATAAGTCTCATTATCTGTGCTTCCCAAAAGGGTGTAAAGCAAAACATTAATTTTACTTGTCATAAGGTCTGTTTCCATGTAGTCCTTGAGGACAGCACACAGAAATCCCTCCCTAATAAAAAAAAATGTTTTATTTTGTATTACTTGCTGTCTGTTATTATTTGTTTCTTGTCTATCCTGAGTTAGTTTATATATTAGACTGCTTGTTTGGGGAAGGGAGGTTCTGGTGTGCCCCTTTCCTACCTTAGGAGGACTGGTCTAATTCTCATTATCTGTGTTGCCCTCAATGACTACAAGGAAACAGAACTTACAGAGATTAAAAGTCACATTTTCAATTGTTGCTAGAGATTTTAGGTGTCTAAAATGTACAAATTAGGAAAAGAAGACTGGGCTAATTAATATAAATTAGGCCAGAGTTGTGATTAAAAAAAGATTAAAAAAAGATAACTGCTGAAGGCCAATTATCTATATCAGTCTAGATTTTCAGGTACTGTCAGATTTGACTGAAGATACAGATGTAACTTGGATTGCAGAGGATATAGGATACTTTCACTGGCTGTTAACTTTTTCCCCACAGTGGAGGCAGATATACTTCAAACCAAAAACTATTATCCGCACAGTCCATGGAATATACTAATTCAGAGGAACCACAAGTGGGAGGCACTACAAATAATATTTTAAGGTCTCCCTTGACTTACAATTTTGGTGCATCTCATATGTGACATAGGAAGTGCTCACAATATCCCAAGGGCATCCTAGGAAACCAAAACAAGAGGTGACTTTGGTTATCCACACACTGAAAGAAATCCTTAGGGAAACATGCTAAAAATTTTCATAAACAAAAAGCATAATTGAAAACGTCTTCAAATAATAAAAAAAAAAAAAAAAGCAGGATCCTAAAGTTTGAAGATCTCACAGAAGCTTTGACACTAATCTGACAAATGCGACACTTAGCCAGGAAAACTGTCCTATCCATAGCAAATGTCATTATCTGTTTTTCAGTAGTTCTGCTCTAGATTTCTTCTGTAAAGTCATTTTTATTTTCTCGGCCATCTTCAATGGCATTACTATTTTCCCACCCTATTTTATGTATGCTAGTAATACTGATTTTCACTTCTGGGTTATTTATGGTCTGTGTGTAGAGGAGATTACATTTAAGATTATAAGATTCTGAGAGATTGATTTATTTAAAAAGTACATATTTAATATATTATTGTAACCGCTTGTTAACTTTTGAAGCCTGACAATGCTGTTTGCCACACAATGGGAGCCTCTCCCCCTCTACTTTACGGCACCTCAGTGCTCATTGCGAGTCTCTCCCTCTGTCTACTTCTTCCCTTGTTTCTCATTTCCCCCCTCCTCTTCCTCCCTTGTGTCTCCTTTCCTTCCCGTGTCTCTCCCCCCTCCTCTCACTCCCCTGTGTGTCTCTCCCCCCCCCCCCCCCCCCCCCGTGTCTCCCCTCCTCCTCTATCTCGTTGCTGCAATGGGCATGCACGCCCTGACGCACGCACAGGCGGCTGCACGTGCGCGCACCCGCCACAATGTGCATGCGTGCCCTTTTGCGCAATGCTCATGCGCAGGGGTTGCGGCAATCGTAGTTCTCAAATTGCGATTTGCTGCAAGCGGGACGACGAATCGCAGTTTGACAAATATTATATGTGATGAGATATAATATATATATATATATATATATATATATATATATATATATATATATGATACTGATAAAAATGGGTCGAACCTTTTCTACTTATTTAAATTCTAATAATCAGGTAATTTTTTATAGAAGGTACTTATCCTTATAAAATGTTGTTTTTTTTTGTTTAGGCGAGGACATTGTCACCTTAAAGCTTAGTTTTTGTTTTAATTTTTTTCTTTACTGTAATACATGTTCTTTAATGCAAATGAAGTATAACTTCTCTTTTTATCTCTCTTTCTTGTCAGGCGAGAGGGTTCTGGTGTGCGTGTGTTGTGGAGTAAAAGTAGCAACACAAACTTCATCAACAAATGGAATCCTTGGTCCAATAATATGCCATATGCAACTTTCATAGAGCACCCAATGTCGTATGCTGAAGAGAAGATAGTGCCGCTCTGCAAGGTGATTTGTTTATCCAAATTTTGACATTGCAGTTATATAGAGCTGGATGTGTATCAGTAGTTCCTAAACTTTTTACCACAAATCACTTATATTTTTAAGTTTAATAATTGTTTTGGTGGACATTCACAGAAAAAGGTGCAGAAATGTGTAAAAACAGGGTCTAGGAAAATTTACTGAGAACAATTTACCAACCTAAATTCACCGAAACAGCAATTCACCGATAAGCCATTCACCAAAAATCAGTTAATCGCCGCTACAGCTTATTGCATAAGCAATTCATCGAATAAGCCATTCGTGTGGAGGTACAGTACTGTAATACAGATATGTAATGCACTGTTAAAAAATATCCAATGTAAAAAGTAACCAATAAATGTATCAAACTACCTGCAGGGAATACAAATTGCCTGCGGGGAATACAGACCATGACATTAATATGTATACAATAGAGAGGATTACATGACATTAACATGTATAGAATAGAAAGGACTCCATGACATTAAACAAAACAGTGTTTATTGAATACAAGCTACCACAGTCATAAACATAGCAGTGCGCATTAACATGTGTGTAATGGCAGGGTTGAGCAAGTTCAGTATGTACATTAGTATGAAATGTTATGTTCAATGCCTCTTAAATAGTCAACAATGTTGGCATCTTCATTGTAGGCAGTCACTAGCCTTATTATTCTTTCATCACAATCTCTGTATTTTTTTTTTTCTTTGGACTTGATCAGCTCCACTCGAGTACTGTTCTATGAGTAGTTCATTCAGGCTCTGCTCTTTTTTTTTTTTTTTTTTGATGCACCTAATAAACTTCCATATATTTGGATGACACGCAGCAACTTGTTCTTCAAAGCCTCTGTGCCAGCCTTCCACAGAGTCATTTGTTCTTGGCAGTCCTTGAAGAACAAGTTGATGTACATACCAGATGGTATGCTCAAACCTAGGTGCTCTTCTTGTTGGTCGTCTTCCAAGTAATCCACCACTTCTTGCGCTTCTGCTGGAAAAACATTTTGCTCACCTAGAGTTTCAAAAACATTTGTGACATTAGCAGTGGGCACAAATGCTATTGCTGCCAAAAATCTCCTAGTGAGAGCAAAATTGGCATCCATTTTGTACCGTTGCTTTAAGCCATTGTTCTGAATTGACCGGTATATGGAGTGTGTGAAATGAAAAAACAACCATGTTGAGAAGCGTCGGGGAATATTCGCCTGCACGCATTCATCATGGCCAATTCAAAATCAATTGTTAGGGATTGTGGGGACAATGATGGTTCCAAAATTTGTATGTGCTCTAGAAGTGAAACATAAGTGTCCTCTGTTTTGTTTGGCAACAAGGCATATACAGGCAGGGTATATGGTATCCTTAAATCCATGGATTGTGTACAGCTGGAAAAACAGTAATGGAACTTTTTTTAAAGTACCATCCGCGTACCGATGCTCACTTTGCGCCAGCAGCAGCAGCAGATTCCTAGTTGTAGAGAAGATTAGCATCCCATTGTCCTGATGTCCAGAGTCATACTTAAGAAACACTTCTCCATTGCAAGTACTTTTGTACTCATCAGTAAAAACAATGTCCCTCCTGTGTGCTGGGAGAACTGGACCATCAAACTGTCTTCTCCTGATGTTCTTGATGGTACGCTTCATTGTGGCAACACTTGGCAGCTTGGGCGCTGCTGCTTGGCTGCAGGTTCTGGACACATTAGCAATTTGTTGTTTCTGCACAACCTCGCATGGTGTCCAGAACATGTGCTGCCTCAACTTGTGCTGCATCTGCACAGTGATTGTGCTCCCTGAGAATTTCCACTATGTTGTTGTCCTCTGTAGTAACTCTGACCGCACATCTTGTTTTTGTATAATTTTGGCACTTCCAAAATATTTTGTTTTCAATTATCTTATCCTTATAAAACAAATGGCCATCATAGCACTGCTTTGCTTTTCCTTTTTCGGATTTAAGAAACTTCATTGCCATGATGCGTTCACAAACTGAAAGTAATGTGTGGGGAGGAGAATTGCTCTCAGTAAATTGTTTCCGGATCCGACGAATTGCTTACACGATAAACTGTAGCATAGATTAACCGATGTTTGGTGAATTGCATGTCGGTGAATTGCTATCGCGATGAATAGTCTAGTAAATTGCTGTCAGTAAATTGTTCTCGACAAATTTTCCGGATCCCGTAAAAACAATGAATGAAAAAACTAATTGAGCTAATTCAGAAAACTTTTGTGTTTTGAAGAAGAAAAAAAAAACTTGGTTACTTGGTGGTATGAAACCCCCTTTCTCAGAAGCAATACAATGTCTTTTTTTTTTTTCCATTATACACTAACCATCTTTTTATATAGGTAAGCTAGTGGTTGATTATTAAATAAAGTGCCTTGCAAAAGTATTCACCCCTTGGACTTTTTACCTATTTTGTTACATTACTGCTTTAAGTTAAATGATTTGTTGATCTGAATTTTATGTGATGGATCAGAACAAAATAGCCTAAGTTGGTGAAGTGAAATGAGAAAAATATATACATAAAACAGTTTTTTTTAGAAATAGAAAATTGGCATGTGAGTATGATATCCCCCCCCCCTCTTCAACAATCCATGTTAATTCCAGGTTGTGAGGCAACAAAACCCGAAAAATGCCAGGGGGGGGGGGGGGGGGGGTAAATACTTTAGCAAGGCACTGTATATTTCTGCAGCCTTTTCAGTGTTAGGTGTGGAAATCAGAGGAGGAATTTCTAAAGTGCCTGCAGTTTGTATTAAAGGTAACCAGGAAAGGAGCATGGTTTCATAATTCTTCTACTCACCCGGTTTATATATATATATATATATATATATATACACACACATCCAGGGTCAATATAAGGCTTTGTCAAGTGAACTTTTTGTAGCAAGAGATTTTCAACTGACAAGAGGACACCCTTTTGAGGTTAGAGGAAAAAATATTTCACCTTAAACAAAGAGGGTTCTTCACAGTTAGGGTGGTTAAACTGTTGAATTCTCTACCAAAGGAGGTGGTGACAGCGAATTCGATAGATAACTTCAAAAAGGGGTTAGATATATTTTTGAATGAAGGGGCCATTCAAGGCTATCCTAGATAACTAGCGAAGGAATATTGATCCAGGGAGAAATTTGATCGCCAGTTTCTGGGGTCAGGAAGGAATTTTGCTTTTTTTCCCCTTCTGAGACAATTGGCAAAGTTTCAAAGTTTTTTTGTTTTTTTTCGGTTTGCCTTCCTCTGGATCAATTAACAATTAATAACAAATAGTCCACATATTAAAAAGATCAAGAGAGATCTAAAAAGGTTGAACTTGATGGACTAACTCATTCATCCTCAAATACTATACTATTAATAATTAACTAATTAATAAATAACTAATCCGCATATTGCAGATCAGAGGAGATCTTAAAAGGTTGAACTTGATGGACTGAAAGTCTTTTTTCAACCTCAATTACTATGTAACTATGATATATATATATATATATATATATATATATATATATATATATATATATATATATATATATATATATATATATATATATATATATAATTATATGTAATAGGTGAGTGCTGGCAGAATTATGAAACCATGCTCCTTTCCTGGTAAACTCTTAACGTACTTAAGCAAAAGTCCATCATTTTGAAAACGTGATTACTTGAATTACATTTTGTGTTTTGTTTTTAAAGCTGGAAAGTTTCAGGACCCAGTTAATCCAGGCTGTGAAGAAGGCCCATAAAGAAAATTCACTTCCAGGAAAATCTAATGGCGTGCTGGTGTTGGAGCGTCCACTTATGATTGAAACTTACGTAGGCTTAATGTCTTTTATTAATAATGAGGCCAAACTTGGATATTCAATGTCAAGAGGAAAAATTGGATTTTAAAATGGAGATGGCCAAATCTGTTTCAATTTTCTAAATAAATCCGGCCTTATTTTCTGCATGTGGTTAGTTGACTAAACTGTATACGCGGAAAGGTAACTTTCATTTAATATAAAATGATGAGTTAAGGTGCCAAGTGATAATTATCTTTTATTAATAGGCCAAAAGCACACAATGCAGTCTCCTAATCAAAATAAGTGAAAACCTGATTGGAGCAATGTTATACAATAGGTCCAACTACTAATTGTTTTTTAGGTTTTAGTTGAAAATAAAGGCAACTTTTGTTTTATTGTGTCTATCTATATATGTTAAAATATTGTCAATAGGACCACTATTAAAGCAGCATATTGCTCAGAGCTTTAGGTCTGTACCACTGGTTTAAACACCACAGAATAGTATAAATAGTGCAAACCGTTGTCTGTAGGTTGGCTGGTTTGCCCTAATGACTTTTTAAAACGTATCAATGCTTTCAAGAGAACTTGCTTTTAATATGGTTGTGAAATGCTCATCTCTTACAAAACTTGTGGGTAAGTGTAAAAGAACAGGTTTACTACTACTACTACTACTACAGACTACTCACTGCCTTACAAGTTCTGCTTTAGGGTTACACAAATAGGGATTTGCTCCACAAGTTAGGGTCTATTTGAACTTAATATAAAACTAGTAGATTTAATATAAAACCAGTGCATTTACATTTTTGGCACTGTATTTTTTCCTTACCCTTTTTGGGTGACACAGATTGTCAAACACATTGTTATCTGTGTAGATTCTATTCTGGGATCAAAGCAGCTGTATTCAGTGATATCCTCAATCCATGGCCTGTGTAAAGCCATAAATAGAGCTGAAAGTCACTGCTGTTCACGGTTATGAAACTTCAGAACATTTTTACATTGTGTCCAGTGCGTATTAGACTACTTTAATGAGGTTGTTGCTGATAGGGGTTAATGTGGTTAAGATTGTCCTTTACCCATAACCTCTTTACATTATTAACTATTGCCCGTTACATTTGTGCAACATTCGGTAAAACATAATGTATCCATATTTATAGAACGTAATTGGATTCAATTAACTTTCCATAAAAATGGTAGGCATATTGTAAACTTGAGGCTTATTTTTCTAATCACATTGCATTTTTGAAGTTATTCACTATGGGAGAATTCAGTCTGTTTAAAACAGTGCAGTCAGGGTAGCAAAATATAATCATATCTGTGTTTTATGCCTAATATATGCCAAGTAAACGGGAATATGCAGTTCAGCTTCTGTAAATTCCAGTCTTTGTGATGGAAATATTATTTTTGTCATTTTGTAAATTTTAAGCCACGTTGATGTAGTTCAAGAACGGTGTGTGGCACCTAAGCCAAAGTTTGAAGTATTGCTGCTAAAAGTTCAAAATGCTATATATTTCATTTTATTGATCTGTAACTATATAGCTATATGTTTCTGCTATGCACTTTTTCGGATTGACACAGACTGCAGTATAAGCACCTTTATGTCCATATAATGTACGGTAGTCTCCGATGAATTCCAAGCTCTGTTTCGGTGTATAATGTTGCTTTATAGTGATTCTTAGCAAGCTATTTTGGTTAATGGTGCATGCCGTTGGGAATCAAGCATATAATGTGATTTGTTTTTATTAATCTGTGTCCTCTTTCTATGTTTTGAGAGCTATTTGTTGTTGCTTGTGTTTTGGAATCTAATGTTTTACCAATTGACATTCATGCATGAATTTTTTTGAATGTATTTTTTTTGTTTTCGTGAAAATATATTGAAAATAAAGAAACTTGTTAGCACAACAAAAAGTACTTTCTCTGTTTTGTGACTGCCACAGTAGCAAAGTAGGTGTAGTGTTAAAGGACCACTGTAGTACCCACAGAAATACACACTTGAGAAGTCTTAGTAAATAAAATAAGTAGTCTTCATTTTAGCCGGCTCTAACAGATTATAGATGCTAATATGTTTATATATATATATATATATATATATATATATATATATATATATATATATCCTGTTAACTACATGAAAGAACGGAGTACAGAGCAGGAAATCATTATTTGCAGTTTGGAGTGAAATGCTCTGCTTCTGAGCATGTGCGGGATGTTGTGAGGTGACCACCTCATTGAGTCCTTCCCACCTGATTGTCTACATACAATTTTGTGGGCTTTTTCTTCTTTGAGTTCTTTCTTCTGTGACATATTAGAGTTAAAGGGCCAGTTACCTTGCTACTACAACTCTGCTGCAATTGGCAGAGCAAATTATATATAATATAAAAATGTAGAATGTTTCTCAATTTTATTTGGATTCTGGAAAAAGTGTATTTTTGTTTGTTTACCTAATTCATTCCTCTCCCCAGGACCCACCTACTCGTTTGCAAAAAAGGTTTGTGCGATGCAGTCTATCACTGCATAGCACTGCACCATGTTCTTTAGTTATATGGGGGAAGACCTGTCAATCAGATACTTTCCCACATAAAGGAATCAGACTGTCTCTTACTTATAGGCCGAGCGAGAAATTGGATGCCTCCCAGCAGGAAGAGTAAGCTCTCGAAATGTGAGCTTGCTGGGAGTTGTAGTTTTACAGCTTGCTTTAAACAATGTTTTTTCCTGCATGT
This sequence comes from Discoglossus pictus, assembly GCA_027410445.1. Taxonomy (NCBI): domain Eukaryota; kingdom Metazoa; phylum Chordata; class Amphibia; order Anura; family Alytidae; genus Discoglossus; species Discoglossus pictus. Next base: position 154,161,946 of record CM050169.1, read on the forward strand.
AATTTGCTCTTAGGCTACTTCTGAGCACGTAAAAGGCATACATTGAGCCAGGTAAGGGGTGTGCATGGTCTGGATAGAGGCTCTGTGTATAAGGATCTGCATACTGCTACTTGTGACTTGTATAGCTCCATACATGCTTTATATAGAGCAGGGGTGGGCAAGTTCGTCCTGGAGAGCCACACACAGGCCAGGATTTGAGGATATCCCTTCATGCGTACAGGTGAGTGAATTGCTTCTTCAGTCATCCTGATTGACTCACCTGTACACAGAAAAGATATCCTCAAATACAGGCCTGTGTGGGGCTCAAGGACAAGAGTTGCCCACCCCTGATATAGAGGACTCTGTGTATAACGATCTGCATTTTACTGCTATGTTTTGAAAAACATTATAAACCACAAGCTAAAAAATAAAGCGCTTTATTCATTGAACAGCACTCAGTGTATGACTTGTCAGACTTGCATTGCATTGGGGAAACTCTACTGATTGGTTGAAGTAGTTTAGGAGATGGAACACCACCCTCTCTGAGCTCTGAATCAGACAGTAGACAGGCAGAACAAATGTCAACAGATAACCGAACATTTTAATTTTAGTGGATTTATCTCAGTAAATGAATAATGCATATGGCACCTGAATACATTTGTAACTGGAGTAGCACAATTGATAATTAGAAATTACAGGGATTTTGTTTGCCCCTATTCCTTTTTTAGCACTTAAAATAAACTCTAATTTCCTAATGGAAGTATAAGATCATTGCAAATGCGGAGGCCTAATCAAAAAGAGAGAGATTTGCTTTTGGAAGAGAAAGTTATTGGCTTTACAGCCCTATACTTCAATTTTTTTCTTATATACACTAATTTATGATTTATTTATATTAATGACGTTTAGAGGCAGAACCAACTCCTCTATTAATAGCGACTCCTTTCTCATGGCAATGTGTGACATTATGGGCTATTAAAGGTGAAGGCAACTTTCTCTTTAATCTAGCACATAGGAAACATACATTGTGATGATTCATTCTATACATATAGATTTTTTTTTATTTAAAAAAACAAATTTAGTTTCCACACCTGAGAGCTTCTTCCATAGGTACCTGGTACCTACCAATAGAAAACAGTGTTTTTTTAACCCTATACTAACCTTCCAGCAAGTAGCAGCATGGTGCAAAAATCCAAAGCAGTTTCATCATTCAATGCAGCAGAGAAGGAAAATGGATTACACATCCCACGCTGCTTTGCTGCATGGACTGAATTCTCATCTAGTTACAATCGTATACCTGTCTCTGGCTACAAGGATTATGAAGTTTATGCTAATTTAGTTTGGATCTTCAAATGCATTCCTTATCAAAACCAACTGCCTCAAAACTAAATACATTTATACAAACGAGGGTATGTTTATTAAGGTTTTATTTGGGATTTTTTAATAAAAAGAAATGTTTTTCATATACTACAGATTCTACTCTATCAGATGCACTCATAATCCAGGAAATGTATATATGCCTTTAAGGAACACTAATACAGGGTTATCATGATGATGTTGCAAAATGACAGAAGCTAAACCTAAAGTAAGTAAATGGAAAGTGTTAACTCACAAACTAAGAAGAGAAGTACCCTAAATGACAACATTTATGCAACCTGTACATCTAGATAGAATGAGGTTTAGCTACTTCTTCAAAAAGGACTTGCTGCAATGTCTTTTGCAGCAGTTATAAATCGCTCTATGCTGCCATAAGCCATCATTCCCCATGCTTAAAAGGGACTCAATCATATAATTTCATAACTGAGATAATGTAAGAAGGTAATACTGCATACAAAAGAGAATATTTTGTATAAAATGCATGTTAAATGGTACAATGTTCTTGAAATTAGGGTTTGCTGCTCTATGAAGACTAAGGTTTTGTAGCATTACAGAGAAATTTTAATAATCCTCTGGAGAAGTGATGGAGATTGTGCCTACATGCTATTGGGGGCTACATTGGTTGTCGCCCAGTAGCTGGGAATCTTGCATGGCCATGACACTAAGAGACTGCACAGTAATAAGACCATAGCTTGTTCTACACCCATTCATTCTTTAAAATACATACAAGGGTCAAGCAGAAACAAAATATGAAAGGTCTAGTTAGCAAGAGTTTTTTTTGTTTCTCACAGTAATGATGTTTTCATGTTGTTGCTTCTTGCTCCCTCTATTGGATATGAAAAATATATCTTGTCAATATCTGTAAAATAAAGTAGCCTGTAAAGGCTGCAATTCTTTTCTTTACAAAAATATATTTTTTTATGATCACTACATTCTTAAAGCAAAGTAAACTGAACTTGTAAGTGTGTATATTTGTATAGCTCCATCACGGATCACTGTCTTCATGGAAAACAAGGTACCAACTACATGTCAATGCAAGTGCTTTTTAACAAAAGCAAAACCAAAGTGTTACATAGAGTTTGGCAGGCAGGATACTACAAAGTGCATTTACCAAGGGAGCTGTTGGAAAGAATCATTAATGGACCACGGTTATATTTTTAAAAATGTACGGTTTTGAAGAAAAGAAGAAAATTAGAATGTTTGGAAAATATGCATTTTTTTGCAGTTATGGAATCTGCCACGTTGCTTTTAGATAACTTCCTGAGGTCGAAGGAGACTACAGGAAGTTTTTGTCTGCACAATGGGAATATGGTAGTAAGAACGGCCAGTGTTCTCAGCAGGACTATATGGGAACTCACTCGTTACAAAATTAATGTATGCAGCAAGAAATGTTGCATACAAAAGTTGCATAAAAAAACTTGAAGGTTGTGTTTAATCTCTTTGATTTCTAGTAATGTTTTTCCCATTATGTCTATTATAGGAGCACAGAAAGCTTGCCACAATGGTCCTTTAAAAAAAAAAAAAAAGAAAAAAAGAAGTGATTTGTTACATTGAGCCTTTAAAGCAGTGACAGATGTTTAAGTAAGATTGAGAAGTGGAGAACTAAGAAAGTCAGCCTAATCTCCATCTTTCTTAGTCAGGGACCCTGTGCCTTGGGAATGCCTTACACCAGCTCACTCACAATCTGGCAGTAAGAATTTCTAAGAGATCATCCCATTAATATTTTGTTTTGGGACCCCACTGGTTTAAGCTGACACAACCTATGACTAAATGCTAATTTTCTGCAAGAAATGCAGAGGACCAAGAACTATCTTAAACTAACCTTTATTCAACCTTCATTAAAAACAATAACTTTCCTTGGCTGCAGTTGTCCTTTGTTATAGGAGACTATATGTAGTGTAAATCTGCCCTCCTATAGCATCCCATGAGCTTATGCCAATTATCTTAGAAATGTTTTTTTTTTTTTTTTTTTAAATATGTCCCCTTTCCAGTGCGGGTTCCCTTTTCACAATTACTTTTTCCTCTGGCTTACTGCTAACATCAAAGAAATAACCCAATTTATCCTTCTCTCTTGCGGTCTTGTGTTTTTGATCCCTAACCCATTTTTTTATATCCTCTCTGCACAGATGAATTTGTTACTTGGTCATCTGAACTTCGCAGCTCTCAACCTAACAAACCATCTCTTTTCTCTGGTATAATTGTCTCATGATTTCTTTTCTTAGAAGACTGTTGCCGTCAGACAGTAACACATCAGTTCATATAGATAGATAGATAGATAGATAGATAGAGAGAGACAAAAATAAATAAAATAAACATACATATGTATGTACACACACAAAATATGGATAGATTCTCTTATATCTTAGGTTGTGGCATGTCAGATATAGTCACCTTACTAGTTCAGATGCCAGAGGACAAAAACATACAGTATAAAATACAATGTACATAAATGGCTTTTAAATAAATTATTTTTAGAATGGTTTTGTATGTGTGTGTATAATAAGTAAACACCAAAAGACTGTTTCCTTGGGATTACTCTGCATTCAGCACTCCACCAATCCACCCTTTTCTCACACTAGAAACAATTGTATACCCCTTTAATTCAAACCTTAAATGTAATCTCATTCTAGAGCAAATTTCTGGGTTTTAATGGACAAGCAAGTACATTTTTGTTTTAAACACTGTTGTGTAACAAATTAAAGTATACACTTTACAATTAAATAAAGTATTTATTATCAAACTTAAATTAGATCTCGTCTACAAATATTTACATCACAATATACAATCTTAATATGGAATGTTCAGTACAGTAAAGACTACCCATTCTAGAAGTGAAATATAACTATATCCTGAAAATAAAGCTATGTTTTGAAGAAGCCATGTTTGCATAAAAGAAGCCATGTTTGTTTGTAAACCTACACAGCTATATCAATTAGCAGTCATTTCTCATGGTCTTCTTCTGTCTCCAGGTAACATAAACACAAATGATCCTTGCTCATAAGAAGCAAAGTGCCATCTCCGAGTGGGTGCCAGGACATTGAAAGAACGTTAAAGGAACCTTAAGAAAAGAAAAAAAAGAAAAACAATTTAAAATTTTAGTAAAGTAAAGCAAACATTAAAAAACATTCAGTGCTGAAGTCATATCTTGGTCTCTTCTCTTTCAACAGAGAACCGGTGTGCTTACATACCTGTTAAATACCTACATTTTTGGTTGCAAGGCAGAGCCTATAAACCGTTTTTTCACTAACTTTAACAAGAGGGATCTATTTAATAACAGGGAGCTTACTGGATGCAATTTTTGTATTTGCTGGCTACATATATTTGACCAATCCCAAAAAGTGAATACAATGTATAAAAGGTGAAACTAACTACATAGACATATATGTCTATTTCCAGCTTACATTCTTGTTTGCCTTGCGGTTTGTGTGTGAATGTCTACTTACCTTCCACAGGTACTTGTACAGATACACTGCCTGATGGAGACCACAAATACACTCTGTTATTACCAGTGCAAATAGCAAGTCTAGGGTGAATGGGGTCCCAGTGGAATGATCTGACAACGGAAGTCTGTTCCAAAACCACAAACAATTTCATCTTCTGAATGTCCCAGATCCAGACAGAATATGGCATGTTGTCTATGAGAAGATGCAGAAAGTCCTGTCAATGCACACATTTCACCATTTTATGTAATTTTTGCTGTGTTGTCAATATATTAATAATTTTAACACACAGCAAAAACCCTTAAAGGCGTATCTAAAACAATTTTTTTGCATGGAGAATTACCAAAATAAACATTTAATATTCAACTGGCACAAAATAGAAGACATTTTGCTAACTTCAAGGTAAGTTTTTAGAGTAAATATCCCATCAAAACTTGGGATAAATTAGCATAAAATTCATAATTAATTTTGGGCAATCAGGAGCAAGCACAAGCAGTTGCAACATTTGTAGATCTGTACTACAAAGCTGCCTGTATTTTCATCTAAGAGTCTCTCTCTGCAGCACATCCACACTGTATGACCAGCCCTGCTGGTGGTCCATTCTTTGTATCAACTACTGCTGTTTTTCCCTCTCTTTGGCAGAGCCAACTAAATGGCAGCTAAGCATAATTGGGTGATTAGCACCCCTGGTGGAAGTTTTTTTTTTATCTCTTTTTCTTTCTCTCTCTCTCTCTCTCTCTCCGCCCAACCATGTAATTGGATACTGCAGGCACCTGCAGCGGCACATGCATTTTGTCAGTAATAAACAGGTCAACATTCATACTTGAATACTCTGCTGCCAAGTATTTTTTGGTGTAAGCAATCTGGGGTGTGCACGTCTGGATTGCAGTCGGCTGCACATAAATTAGAAAGTACGCTGAACTTTTCAACAAAATACATATTTTTCTGCTAAGCAGTGCCTTCTATATACCTATAACACTTGGATAACTGGTTATCGGGAGTTATTATCGGGAAATGTCCTGTTTAGTACTCCAGTCCTTCTAGGAAGAAGGATCTGAAACCACACCTGTAACTAGAGCTCTTCTTGAGTCTTTTCTTTCTTTTCTACTTATTCTATTCTATGATGAATTTTGTATGTATTGAACCTATAATGGGAAGTAAGTAACTGGTAAAACTAATAAAGTAAAGCGATTGTTATGATAGTTTTTGATCTAAATGTTTTTATTTAGATATATTTACTATTGGGATGAGATTAAAATAATTGAAATACATATGTAAGATCCCCTTGGAGGTATTTGTAATAAGATTATTTTCTACTGAAAAAGGAAAATGGGGAGGTGGTTAGTCTATTTGAAGCTGGAACGCGGATAGATCGGGATATGGTTATATAGCGCCATATGATACATTAAATATACGTTTTTACGGCGTGATCAAATTATATTGAGCATAGGCTGCATTTTCAGCTATTCACAGATGAAGCAAGTCATAGCATGCTACTAGAAAAAAAAAAAAGTAATCCATATATTTACCATTTTTTGATGCCAAATAACGATTATCTGGACTAAATGCCAACAGTCCTACGCCCAGCTCTGGATTTGCCCGATCCGTGTCAGGTTTGATGGTTTTTAAGGATACTGGCACTTGAACAATCTCATCTAAAAATAAGAAAAGCAAATTCCATCATGTCACTTGCCACTAAAGTTATTCTATAACAGACAATGGCTTCATTTGTGATGCTATAAATAGAATGTCTGCAAGTGAAAATTACTAAGACAGCTGCCTCTGGACAGTAACAAATATTGGGTTAACAACGACACTGATTTATGTATCCGTTTTAAAATCTATTATTTAGAAGAACATTGGTTTGTGTTTTTCACTTAAGGCAAAAGACCCAATTTTTGGATTCGGAAGGTCTAATGGTCATGTAAAGCCTCCAAAGTATAGGTTTTCAGCTTAAAAGTTAAATGCAAAAAAGATTAGCTAGAGATAGTGAGTAAGTTTAATAAAAAATGTGTGGGTTGTTCATAAACATGATTTGCAAATTCATGAATGTTAGCATTATTATCTTTATTTGTAATGCACAACATAAGGAGGGCATTAATAGTATATCTGCCTCTAGTATATCCTCTTGGATGTCCGCCCACCATCTGAAACTCAACATGTCTAAGACTGAACTCTTAATCTTCCCACCCTCTACTACAGCTTCAATTCCTCACATCTCTCTCTCTGTCCACAATGCCATCATCACTCCAACCTCCCAAGCCCGTTGTCTCGGGGTTCTACTGGACCCTGCCCTCTCTTTCATCCCACACATACAGTCTCTAACCAAATCCTGTCTTTTCCATCTAAAAAACATATCCAAAATACACCATTACCTTACACAAGACACTACTAAGATTCTAATACACTCTCTCATCATTTCTCGTCTTGACTATTGCAACTCGCTCCTTGTTGGCCTGCCCATCACTCACCTCTCCCCACTTCAATCTATAATAAATGCCTCCGCCAGACTCATCTTCAGTACACATCGTTCAGTGTCGGCAGCTCCTCTTTGTCAATCACTTCACTGGCTTCCCTTAGCCTCCAGAATAAAGTTTAAAATCTTGACACTTACTTATAAAGCCCTCAACAACAGCGCACCCCCATACATCTCTGCTCTCATCTCCAAATACTCCCCCACACGCCCTCTTCGTTCTGCTAACGACCTTCTTATTTCTACTACTCGTCACCTCCTCTCATTCCCGCCTCCAGGACTTTTCTCGCACTGCCCCTATTCTCTGGAACTCCTTGCCTCGCTTCACCAGACTATCCTCCTGCCTTAAATCCTTCAAAACATCAATGAAAACGCACCTCTTTAAAGAAGCATATAACCTTCCTCCCTAACATGCTCAGCACTACTCTCTCCCTACTGTACCACATACACACTTTAACCTTTAGATTGTAAGTCTGCGAGTTTCAATCCTGCCTGGTGTTTTAGGGAAAGCGCTATGGACACTGGATTCCAAGCTCAAAGTCAGGGCCCTCCATTCATCGCAATGTGTGAATCTTGAACTTGTTATTGCCTGTAACTTAACTTATGTATAGCGCTACGGAATATGTTGGCGCGTTACAAATAAACAATAATAATAATATAAGCCATGTTTAAAATGGTAATGGATTGCAAGAGCGAAGTCTTTGTGGGCACATTTGCATGGTCCTGTCCAGGTGCAGTGTAATAACTGTATTTCTCTGAATTTTAGGCATGAAACAAGATATTCAACTGTGAACACAAATGTACTATTTATTTGAGAATATATAATTACACACTAATTAACGATAGATAGGGAATTGCATGTATATAGAATCATTCCCCCCCCCCCCCCCCCCCCATTAAATTAAAAGACATTTGATCCTGTGGGGGGAAAGCTTGGACAAGCTAGTAAAAAGTAAAGATATTAAACTATCAACAAACGTCTGCATGGTTAGAACTATGGTAATCCCAGGAGCAACATGTGGATGTGAGAGCTGGACCATAAAGAAGTCTGAGCGTCGTAGAATTGACACCTTTGAGGCGGAGATTGATAGATGAGGTCACTGAAGCAATGAACATGAACTTGGAGCTCAGAGGGGCAGTGACAGACATGCATCTGGCGTGCTGCGGTCCAGAGAGTCACGGAGAGTCGGAAGAGACTGAACGACAACAACAACCGGGCCGTATGCGAATCCCGATATTGTAAAATTACACCAGGTTTAAGAGCAAAGTAAAACTACCTAGCTATTCTAATTACCCATCCCAGAAACATTGCAGGAGAACCACTACAAGTGACTGTGGCACGACAATGCCGAAAAGTACAGCAAGCATCTCCATTGATTTAGGCACCCCATTAGACTTTTACACAAAAAAAACTATTCTAATCTGATTTTACAGATCACTCGCAAAAAAATAGGGCAGTGCCGCAACAGAAAAAATATTACATCTACTAAAGACCACTCGCAAATGGTTTTAAAACCATTGTTGAGTGCCAAAGGAGCACTTAAAGAGACAGGACTCACCCAGCCCCTAAAACGTTAACCCATGCAAGAGGGAGGTCCTTAACGGACCCTCCCTTTGCATCTAAATAATTAACCCTTGCTGCAGGACCCTCTCAGCACCTAAACAGTTAACTCAACGAGGAGGTCCCAATCAGGATTTCCTCAGCATTTCAAACCTATACCCCCATCACGGGTCTTAAAAGGACGAGGGCATCTACACAACTAACCCCCAATTACCAATGGGGGTCTGTAAACCCAATTAGCCCCTTTTACTCATAGGAGTCTATATAGACCACCATGGATACCTAAATTAACCTCCATCATACAATGGAGTCTATACAAACCCCCCCATTGAAAAATACATTAACACATTATGTGCCATGAGGGTCTACCGGGACCCCCATAACACTAAGTTAAAACACTACACTATTAAAATGAACACCCCAATAAACAAAGAAAAATAAATCTAAATTGAGAAAATAAAACCCATTAATTAAAAAATAAAACATTTTTCAAAAGATGTATTAATGCATAAACACACACTTAAGAGGTTGTAATTCTATACTAGAAGCTGCCGTTCAAAGAAACAAGATCCATCCGAAAGCTGTTAATAATGAGAATTGTTAGTTATCAACCTATCACTTGGATACTGGAGAAAAGAAATATATATCCCAGAACATGACCTATGATTGTAATGCATTAGCATGGGATTCTCAGTGTAAATTACAGCAGTGTGTTTTCCCCTTAATGCTGATACATCTATTTCATTGGATATTTTTCTAACAGTAAAAAAATACAATTGTAGAGTCCTTCTAAAGCTGGCATGATAGCTTGGAAGAAAAAAATAAATAAAAAAAAGACAAAGGAGGTGATGAACTTCACATAGGTGACTAGTTGAGCCCGATCCCAGTAAGAGAAACACTAATTTAAAGCACATCCTTACATTTACTGTGACTGCTAAAGAGACTGCTTGCGTTTCCTCTTGGAATGGCAAATGAAAAGTCATCAGCTCCAACACCTGGGAATTTATCCACTTCCTTATAAATAACCTATGGAAGGAAAGAAAATATTAATTGAAATCAAAATATGCTCTTCATAGTTTACCTGCAATAATCGAACTAACACCATTCCACACTTATAATGGCAAAAGTAAAACTGCATATGCTTGCGATAAGAGACGCATGGGAAGGAGAGGGGGAGTGGAATGGACACAGGTGAGGGATGGGGGGTTGGGGGCGGAGACAGGGGAGGCAAAGGTAGGGAAAAGACACAGGGCAGGTTGGCCAAGACAAGTAACGGGTTGACCAAGGCCAGCAATGAGCAGCAAAGCCGCTTATTGTGCAGCAAAGCCGCTCATTGTGCAGCTTGCGATGAACCCGCCATTTGTCTTGGCCAACCCGCCCTGTATCTTTTCCCCACCTCTCCCCTCCCCTGTGTCTCCTTCCCTCCCCTCCCCTGTGTCTCCTTCCCTCCCCCTCATCGCTAGGCCCGTAAAGTAGAAACTGGGAGGGGCTCGCGATGAGTGTGAGGCCTGCAAGTTACAGGGGGAACAGCCAAGCATTGTCTAGCAAACAGCATTGCCAGCTTTCAAATGTTATTCCCGTCATTTTTGGTGGGCAATTTCCTAGTACAGTGATATTATCTGATGTTCGTTATTTCCTAATCTTTCAGTAACTGAAAACCTAGTTATGCCTCACTTGGACAGCACCAGCTTTTAAAAAAATGTTCTACAATGAAACAAGTGCTTGGCATAGGTCAAACAGCAAAATAAACATTATGGGTACATAGTGTGGTCTTAGGTCTATGAAACTGTGCTGTCCAAATTAATTATTTACTATAGGCCTAAAATGCATATAAAAGGTCATATCACACTTTGTTTTAGGTTAGGATTGTCATTTCTTGACATTTTTCCCCCCTTTCTTTAAAAACTTTAAAGTGAACAGAAAACCATCTTAAATGTTATATTCAAATGTAAATATATGCAAACGGCCTTGGTGCGCATTTTATATAAATCTAAGTTCCCAAAAAGATCCCATATTATGTTTTGTCAGCTGCTTGTGGACCACGGCTATTCCATTAGGATACAACCACAAAGGTTTTTAAGGAAATCCGACAAACAGCGGAGTTATTTGGGGTTAATCCGAATCACTTTCATTGATGGCAAGTGTATGCTACTTACCTTTGGGCATGGCTTTGAATGTGATTGGTTAACTCTGAATACAGCTATTAGTAGGATAATATGAAATAAAAAAATCTCACAACACCCTTTTATAAGTATCTTTTTTTCTATTTAATATTGTTGTTGTAAGATCAGATTAAAAAAGGAAAAATGTCCGACAATTTCTCTTTATTTCTGGCTTTACATAAACCTGCAGTTTCAATAAGGGTGTGTGGCCTTTTTATATCACTGTAAGCTTTCTCCTTTGCCTGCCATATCTAGTATAGTATTGCAGTAAGCTGGTACACTCCGCTCATTTCTGGCAAAGCTAATTCAATTGTAAATTATATAAAAAATAAATAAATAAAAGCGAACACATAATATTTTTTTTTTTTTTATAGGAAATGGGATTACAAGGATAGGCTGTTCCCGATGCTCACAATATTTTGACAGTAATAAAGATCATTTTTCACTGTTGCATTTGTCATTCGGTCTGTGGGACTGTCTTTGATCAGATATATCTTCTTACGCCAACTCGTATAAACAAGGAGAAACAAGGGCATGATCTGTGATCTTATTTACACAGATACAACCTTTCAAAATGACATGACTGACACAAATACTCATCAAGTAGCTCTCCTAAAATTAGCAATTCTGCACGGTGCAGTCTCATTATCAGCAGGACAGCCCAGTTACTACTGGGAATTTGAAAGACAGCTACTGAGCCCTATATTGGTCATACATGCTCATTGTTCACCTCAACTGGCCAAGTCTTTGGCTGGCCAGTAGGGATTTATAAATACGGCCTAAAAGAAGGTATGAAGTCACTGATATTAACCACAAAGCAAGTTAAAAAGTTCTGCATGACAACAAAGAATGAAGATTGAGGAATCCCACAAGGATTTCATGTGGCCAGCTGGTTTTAAAAAAACAAACAAAACTGTTATTGGCTGTGGATAGTGGAGGATACAGCTTGTATTCAACGATTCCTTGTGGGACAACTTCACAGCACTTTTAAAAATTTGGGGCCCTATTCTATTAGAAGTCCACAAATGCCTCTAACTCGTAAATTCAGCAGTTTTTTTTATCTAAATGTTTAGATGTATTCTATTGATTCAAGCTCTCAATTTACCGAATTAAGCATAAACTCGTAAACCCTGCGTTTTTAAGTAGGATTTCAGAGGGCATGATAATATGATCTGACAATATTAAAGCAAGCCCATAATTTACTTCTTAGACACTGCCAAAAAGTAAATGAGCCCATCATGACATTAGTAAAACATGGAAGTTTCACGTAATCTGCAATTGGAAGGCTACGAATTAATTGGCGCCAATAAGTAATATTTGCCGATCAGGCTCACAATGAAACAATCTCTAAAATGCATTAGAGCATCTGTTCTAGTCCATGTGGATTTCATGATAGGAATTAACCCCTTGAGCCCCAGGATCAATATTACCCAAAAATACAAATTTAAAAATAATATTTTTTTATTACATTTTTGTGGGTTTGAGACTGTTGTGCAATTAGTGTCTTTCTATGTGTGTATAAGTTACAGCTGTAATAAGTGTTCGAAAAAGACCTTGCAAGTCCATTTTAGTACATGTAATATTTTTGACCGAAACTTGAAACTAGAGCTACAGGTCTTTTTGTGTAACTTTACTTTTTAGCACAGCTCGAATATTGTGAGCTCTAAATACCAGTGGAGTTTTGCGTCTTTGGCTGGGTCGTAGTGATTGTGGGTGGGTAACTTGTAATCAGATTGCAAGTAGTTAATAGAATGTGTGTCAATATTAAGAGCAGTTTTAAGTGTGTATAAATGTACGAATTGGGCAAGAGAATAGAGCTCCTTGTTCCCAAATAAAAAGTATTCATCCACTGTTTTACGTAACCGAGAACATTTTAATACTATTTTTAATATGCTTTCTACTGTGGGCAAAAAAATAAAATATTTCCAAACATACTCATATTTATTTCACTAGTATTAAAAGACTATATAATTCACTCGAATTCTTAGCAACAACAAAGTCCATTTCTAATGCAAATACAACTCACTACACAATAAAACACAACAACATTGGCAAAAGTTCAGGGACTACTTTTAAATAAAAATCAGAACATTTCAAAATCATTTCTAGAAGGAAGTCCACAGAACACACACTATGATTGCTAGCAATGATAGGACACACCTTAAATATGAATTGTATGAATCTGGACATTTTGGGTTAGTGGAAGGGATTGTGAGGTTCATCTGGAGCCATTTCTGGGATTATGTCATGGTGTGCCTAGACATGGTTAAATGCTGAATCCGATTCGGAAACACTCTTTGTAGAAAGATGGTCTGCGCCACTGGACCGTCACATAATTGAAGATCACATGATATAAGTTACCAGTCAATGTTTTGAAAGTATGCATGCTTTTCTGGCTTTTATTTATTTTTTAATCTTAAACATTTGATAAACAAAAAAATAAATATATAAAAAGAAAGGTCTTATTTTAGCGGAGCAGTCTTCACAGCAGTGGTGGGCAACAGTTGGCCCAGGGACTGCATGCAGCCCTTCGGACACTTCCTATGCAGCCCACAGCCTCTTCCCTGTAGTTGGAGAGCATGCCCTTCTGCAACAATACACCGTGCTGTATCTCTCTAAAACTGACAAATACCAATTTTATACCTAAAAAATACTTCTCAATATCTATCTCTATATCAACAAAGGACTCCTTGTAAAGTAAAAATGTTTAAAAGGACCCTTACACAATGGAAAAACTAATGGTTGCTTTGGAAATGTTGAGTCAAACTAAGAGGGGGGGGGGGGGGGGGGCATTTACATTTCTGTGGAGATTATGGTTGCATTTCCCAGAGCAAGGAGTCTGCTTCTAGGCCAGTGAGGGGAAAGGGGAGTAGTTTAAATGTCAATCTTATCTAGTTATCTTAAAGGCTTTCTTTTTCCTCCTTTGCATGGATAGTTAAAATTACCCAAACATGTTTCAGCTCTTAGTAAGAGATGCAACACAAAATGGATTCCTGTACTTATAAACATATAGTCTTGCCCCCACAAAAAAATGTCCATGACTTACACAGCTTTTAGTTCTGTTAGTTTGGCACGTACTTGACAAATGAATGTCTGTTTCTTAAACTGCAGTGGTTCCTTAAAGCACTAAGAAGCGTTTTTAAGGAAACAGGGGCCACATATGAGCCCCTTCAAGTAAGGCTGGTTGCCAATCATGGACTTACAGTTTTTGAGTGGGTGACTGTAGGTGGGTGCCCAAGTTCTTTGATTGGCTTCCATGTAACGTGGTTGAGAATTCGAACCTGAAAATAGGGAAAATTAATATGCTTATAAGTCCTTACACACAAACTACAACAAATTATGATCATATGCCTACCTTTTCATCATAGCTGCCAACTGCCAAGAACTGGCTGCTCGGGCTCCATGCAACGGATTTAATTCCTAGGGACCACTCGTATGCAGAGTAGGTGGACAATAAACGACCATCCAATGAGTAAAGCAATACTTTGTACTGTAATAGATTAAGATTCAGTTTATTCTAAATTAATCATATAACCACTTGATAAAGGACCACTAAAGTGCAATATGTATAGTAAGTTTTAGTAAACATTAACACCCTTATTAAATTGCAATTCGGCAAATTCTAAAGGGCTCTATATAAGCACACAGCATATGTTTTTTTACAGAAGTTTTTAGTTAGTGAACTTCTATGCAAAAGCAAGGTCTTCACTAACTAAAAACTTCTGTAAAAAAAATATGCTCTGTGCTTATAGAGAGCCCTTTAGAATTTGCTGAATTGCAATTTAATAAGGGTGCTAGTCTTGCTAATTTAAGATGCAAATTATTAATAAAGTCTGTGAACTTATTAAGTATTATATACTTGTTAAATGACTTAGGCCCTCATTCAATTGCAATTTGCCCAATTGAATAGGGCTCTAAATAAGCACATAGCATATTATTTTTACATAAGTTTTTAGTTAGTGAAAAGCTTTTTGGATAGATGTTTACCAACTAAAAAGTTATTTAAAAAAATATGTTATGTGCTTATTTAGAGCCCTATTCAATTGGCAAAATTGCAATTGAATGAGGGCCTTAGAAAGCAAAAAACTACATCATTCATATGTATAATTGTAGGTCTTCATTTCTAAATTCAAATGCAGCGTTTAGCATTTTTACTTTCTTAAACCATTTTTACACACTATACAGTTTAGTTCTTAAAATAAACATATTGGAAACATGGAATAAGTCAGGAGAGTAGTTTTATTTTTATCTAGCCAATCGTAGATCTGTACAAACACCACACAGATTCTAACGCTGGGTATTCAGTGTGTGCAATGGTGGGAAAACCTGACTCGTAGAATGAGAAGGTAGGAAAACAGACTTCATGGAAAATGGTAAATGATTTTAAAACCATGGCAGAAAAATGATAATATATGGTAAGAATAACAAAGAAGGATAATGCTTCACAGCCCATATAAATGGCAGCTACACAGTTGATTTTCTAAATATTGTAGAATTTAAAGCTATAATTAATAACAAATACTGCTTTAATAGAATAAATTCTATTTTTTTGGTAGAACACCTACACTAAAGTTCGATTTTTTGTATATAAATCAACTGTTCTGATTCACCAACTAAGGACAGAATGAAAGCTCTTTGTCATGAGAGATTATTGCCAAATATCCCTCCGAGCTGTAAGTGTATTATGTTTAGTTTAATGTCATATGCAAAAGTCTGAGCATGTCTAGAGCAAAGAGTAACAGAGCTGATTAAGGTAATTATTACCTATATTGTTTGAAATTATACTATATTTGGAACTTCTGCTTTGCCCTTTTAAAAGACCACCTTCACATTGTTACAGTGCCGCTGTAATACAAAAGCTTGGTCACGCGTTTAGAGGAAGTTTTATACATTACATAAGTACCTTTCCCCAATGGAAAAAAAATTATATTAATCAAAGAAAATTAACACCAAAACAAAAAAAGATAGGATAAAAAAAAAAAAAAAAGTATGACTGGCCTTTTCTTAACCAGTGAGAGTTAAGAGGAAGTGCATATAAGAACTCAATGAGACTCTTAACCAATTTACTTCAAAACAATGGAAAAACATTTCACTGCACTCACCGTTTCTTGTAACATTAGGACAGAAGAGGAGAAATTAATCCCACAAAGTCTATATTTAATGCAATTTTCTGGCACTATAAATTTCTCAAAAAAATAAAAAATACATGGATTTAAATACATGGTAGAATTTGAGATTACAGTAGACCTTTAAGCTCAAGTTAAAATGTTATTGAGCATGAATAAGCAAACTTGTTCAGTATGTGTATGTAAATACTGGAATAATGTTCCCTTACCTCCAGGCAGGTATCCCATACAGCCAGCACACAGCCATTAGGGGCCCAGTCAATACCACTGAGGTCCTGTGTCTCTGTTTCAAAGTGCTAAAGGAGTCAGAGCAAACAAGGGTTAAAATCAGAAAATGATTATGGAAATTAAAGAAACACTATGGTCAAAAAATATATAAAAACAGACTTTTGCAGAGTTACAATTAAAAACGAGCAACACATGTTTAAGAATGTAAAAAATTATAATATTTTTATTAATATACAGCCTTTACTATATTACTTTTATATGCAATTATCCTGTTGTTGAAGCTGCCATTTTAGCTTTAGTTACCTACCTCCTGAGGTGGGAAGTGACTTTGAATGAACAGGAGCTTTGTATTTGCACAATGGAAAAGTGGCAGATGCAGTTTACAAGGATACACCCAGTAGAGACAGAAGCTGCAGGAAGAAGGCTTAAGAAAGAAACCAAAGCCTGCAGTAAAGAATAATTGCATATAAAATTGATAAATATAAAAGGCAGTTTTTTTACTTTCTAACAATAGTTTGCATGTTATTTAAAAGACCATGTAGAAAGACAAAGACTACAGCGGCCCGTTAAATATATGTATTACCTTTTATTAGTTAAAATATAGGAGGGCAGTCTTATATTCAATGTCTTTCATATAAGGAGATGAGACACACACAAGCTCGGACACTTTGCTGCTTTTAAAAAGAAAATATATGAAGACAGTCTAATATTTACTTTTTAAAACTAGGAAATATCCTAGCTTGTATTTTCATAAATCCGGTGTGTTCCCATAACTAATTTTCCTATATGAAAAACATTAAATATTAGATGGTCCTTTATAATATAAGAAGATGGTCTGGGACAAACAGAACCTCTTGGGTTGTATTCCTATGCATTCTAACATCAATAATATAGAAGAACTTCTGTATGGAATCAACCACTTGAGTACATCTCCAAAGCATGCTTATATCCCTGCAAATACATGTTTGACAGCTGATGGAGTCAAGAGCATGATCTTCTTAATAGATCTGACTCAACATGTAGAAAATGTGGTCTTATATAAAAGGCCTGTAATGCAATTGCTTAGCATGACACTCCACACGCACATTGATACCGTCTGTGAAACATTAGAACTGCCTGGTTGTTTTTTGTTTTGCCTTGAAGCTTCTCTCTGCAAAGAGCTTCAAGTCACAGCAAATTATAGTTTTTCTGGCCACATATGAAGATAGCTAAGCAGGCCGTCTTTATGTTTCACGGACTGGCAGAATGGTTGTTGACAAGACAATCACAGTCCATTACAAATATTTTTAGTTGAGGAGTTGATCCTTTTTTAAGCATCTATTGGCCGGCAATACGATGGCATCTGTCAAACATAGTAGTGGCTCTCCCTATAGTGATGTTCATTAGATGTTACCAGTAAACAAGTTTCTAAAAGATGTAAGTGTCCAAGTTATTTTACATGTAAGCCCAAAAGTGAAGGGTTTTGGGTTTAGCTAAGAAATATATATTTTTGCATATTGTAGGATTAATCCAGGTTATGAAAAGAAATGTGGAGCATAAAATTAAGTTACGCATACAAAGCATGGTGCTCTCATCGTGAAACTTTTAATATATGTAGGACTATAAAAAAAATGATATCATCACTGAATAATATATCATTAATCAAAATACTTTTTCCCCTAACATTTAATTAATAATTGCTTTATTATAATGAAAGTGATCTACAGTCCAATTAGTATAATCTGTATATTTACTATGGATGATGGATATGTCTATGAAGGAGAATGGAAATTATCGTTCTATGTTTAGACACCCTTGTTTACTGCCAAGAAACAATTCAGGAAAGTCCCCTGGATGAAGTGTAGTAAATTCTACGAGCTAAGTACTAAGAGATCTAGGTATTAAATGATCAGACAGACACACAACATGTGTACAAAAGGTATTTCTCACCCTTAGCAGGCGCCAGTCATTACACACAAATATGCTGATGTAATCTTTGCAGTCCCGTCTCTCTGCCAAAGCCATGTGGCGGCCATCATTTGTGAAAGCTATTCCTGCAGGTCAAAGGTAAGCATGGATCAGACAGCAGTTAATACATGTTAACACTAAAATTATGTTGCAGAGGAGTAATCTAATTATTACAAATGTCATTTACAACAGTTGGCTACTGGTTTTACTTCAAAAATCGCAGCAATGAGCCACAGGGGACTTTAGTAGAAATAGCTACTAACACCTGAATAAAAAAAATGATACAGTCCTGTTTGACGGATATAACTAGATTAAATGACAGCTAAACATTAGAATTGTAGAAAAAAAAATCAGTTTAAGCCAGTGGAATGGAGATAAATACTTTTGTGATCAGAAAATTAGCCAGTAGAGGAATAACATCTTGTTAAGCTACCCCATTACATGTAAACTGGAAGATCAAAGTTATAAGTAACGGACATAGAAAGTAATAAGTGAAAAGTCCTGGTCATTGAAAAACTTCATAACGTTATGTTGCAACAAAATAAGAGATTTCATTCTTTAAAGGCCACTATAATTACTCAGCTTTTATAACAAAGGGAAACACAGATCATATTTAAACATAATTCATTAGCATAAGCTCTGTTTTTACGCACTGAAACATTCCAAAGAGTCCCTACAAAGGTCTGCACCCTGTAACTAATGAACACAGTGTTTCTATAGTACTAGATGTACAAACCAAATACCAGACTGTGTCTCACCAGCATTTCAGCAGGAGCTGGTGAGACACACAGTCTGATTGGTTAGTACATCAAGTACTACAGAAACACTGCGTTTGAGATACATAGGCGCGGATCTTTATAGGGACTGATCAGAAATTTTCAGCTAGTTTCAACTTTATGTGATAAAAAAAACCAAAAACACACATAATCTGCTCTTACATTGAAATATAAGTTATTGACCTTAATATTTAGACTGGAACTTCTTCCTTTTCCAAAACTTTGGCTGCACATTTACACTCTACCACCAAAGTGGAGAAATAATGAGGCAGAAAGTAAAGATGTTCCATGCTTTTCCACAGTTTAGAAAACTGGGACCAGCTCCCACCTATTAAGATCTATAACTTAATGAGAAAAACAAGCTATTTTAAATTCTCGCAAAAAGATACACCTTTTTAATCACATTAAATGTAAGAGTATTTTATGCTCATCTTCATGACTTTAGAACTACTGCAAAGGTCTGGATTTGATAAATAGGTGTACATTGTCACTTGGTCATCAAGTATTTAATTTTCCACCCCTTTGGTCAGAATTGGAGAGTTCAACTTTAGCAAATATTACAAATTTATGTTGCCTGTCTACACTGCTGTACAAACATATTTGACCCTTCCTGATGTCCTTTAAAAAACTGCATTTTTTTTTATTTATTTTTTAACACTGGATGTTTTTTTTCCTAAAGATTCGAAAAATTAACAGATAAAGGCAAACTTAAAGAACAAACACCACATCTTAATTGTTTAATTTATTTAATAAAACAAAGTTATCAAACACCCATACCCTGCATGAGAAAGCAATTGCTCCCTTAAACACATTAACTGGTTGAGCCTCCTTTAGCTGCAACCAAATGTGTCCTATAATTCAATATAAGTCTCTTACATGGTTTCATATCAAATAATCCTTGCTGAACTTCTTTAATTGGTTGGTAAGATTGAGCAGGTATTGCTAATGCATTAATATTGGGATTTGTCAATGCAGCTCCTGCTTCAAATGGAAGACAAGTCCCTTTGATCAGTGCATACACTCACACTGACCAACCCTGAGAATGTAAAGGAGCAATTCTATGAGGACTTAGATGCCCTGCTATTGTCAGCGCACCACATAGACCAGCCGATTTTGCTTGGACATCTTCATGCAAGAGTCGGATGTGATGTTGCAGCCTGGAAGGAATCATTGAGAGAAACTGAATGGCCTGCTACTCCTGAAAACCTGAGCAGCATATGAGCTTCTGATCACCAACACAATCTACCTACTTGCAACAGGACTGTCTATGCTTCTCTGCACAAAGCACTGGCATCTTATAGACTATGGCCAGGAGAAGGGACAGACAGGGTGTCAGGGTGACAAAGGCTATGTGCGATGCTCACTATTGAACAGGTCACAGGCTCATAGTATCCAAAATGAAGTTCCATATCATGACAACCACAAGGCTGTAAGGCCCTCAAAAGGATTAAAACTTGTCGAAGCTGAAGAACAGCCGCATCACTGAGAATCTAGTAAACAAACTAGAGAGTGAGCTTTTGATTTTCACCCTGGAGGAGGACGCAGAGAAAGAAAGACTTTTAGTGTTTCCAGAAAACACTCCACTAAGCTGCACTGAAGATATTAGTGCCCTTCACACGCAGGAATTAATACTTGATTGACAAAAGTGATGTGGAAATCCAGGCTTTACTTGCTGAGAAGCAGTACCTGGGTCATTCTCAGTGGTAAAGGCAGCTCCATCAATGCTTGCAGAACAGTACAACATGCAAGACCAAAGCAGAAAAAATATAGGTGTATGCAAACAATAAAACTATGCCGAGCAGTTTTATTAAGCTGTCAACAGTATTGGCCTGAACACTTTGAAGCAGTTCTCAAGGTCTTGCACAGGTTCTGCTGAACCATCTGATCACTCATCTGGAGCAGGGCTAACTACCAGAAATGTAGTATGGCTTCCACAATGGACATGGAATCATTGATATGATCGTCGCTGCATTTCATCTACAGGCGAAGTGTCAAGAGCAGAATCGTGAACTCTATACAACTTCTGGGCACCTCAAAAAAGTGACTGTCGCCAGGGACTGTGGAGAATCATGCCGAAATTTGGCTGGCCTGACAGGTTCATACTAATGGTACTACAACTTCATGATGGTATGAAGGCTTGTGGTACTTCTATCTCTGCTGTATGCCTGTGAGCGGTCTACCGGAGTCAGGCAAGAATCCCAACGTTTCGTATACTGAAGTCCTTTCCAGAGCCAGTCTGCCTTCAGTTCATACACTTTGCTAAAAGCTCAAACCACATAGGCTGGGCATGTTGTCAGATGAGCGCATCCCCAAAAAGTTCTTCTACAGAGAATTCACTCAGGGAACGAGCTCTCATGAGGACAAAAAAAGTGGTTCAAGGAACCGTTGAATCACTCAAGATCAACACCGCCACCTTGGAAATACTCTTATTGACCCATGCAGCATAGCCGGGCCTTATTCACAAAGTCCGTCAAACCTCTGAGGGGAGTTGTATTGCTGAGGCTGAAATAAAGAGTGTGCTGTGCAAATCCAGAGCTGCCTACACATTACGGACAGTATTATCACAACTGCCCGACTAGTGACAAGATGTTCCATGCCCAAAAAAGACTACTCAGTCATTTTAGGACGCACAAACCAATGAGATGTCAGGGTCCTCCGAGAATTATGGATGAACACAAACAGTCTTGTTTTATTCATATGTTCTTCTAACATTCTCCTGAAAGGCTTCGGGGTCATACCCATAAAAAACAAGAGATATAATTAATAATCAAAATGGTCTGTGTTCATGGCAAATAAGAGACAAGAATTTATATTCTTCGTTAGCAGTGGTTTCTGCCTTGCTACTCCACCATGAATCCCATTTTTGCGATTCTTTCAGGTTAGTCAAGGCCAGATTTTTTTTTTTTTTTTTTTTTTTTGGAGCCTTTGTGACTTCCTGGATAATTTTATGCTGCACCCTTGGAGAAATGTTGACAGGCCAGCAACTCCTGAAAATATTCACTACGGTAATGTCTCTCAAAGTGTTCTGAAATCAATAAAAAACAAAAACAAAACCAAACAAAAAACTTTGTTTGTTCACTCCATTTCCCTGTAATATTCAATTTTGTCTAAATATATGAAAATATTCAGTGTGACAAATAATGGTGAACAGTATTTTTATGTAACTAAAACTGGCATACCGTTTGCCTTTGGTATGAAACAAAAAAGCTTTACAACACATATATTTTCTGGGAAGCCATTCATTTTTGTTAAAACACAGTTTGTCAGCATAACCAGCAAGCCTTCTGGCAGGGTTGATCATTCTTGGACTGGATCTGAAGGTTAGCATGATGTTACTACTGTAAATAACTTTGTTGTACGCATTTATTAGCCTTTTACCCCAAATTACTACAATGTATAAAGTAGTTTTTTTAACTATATTATTTCACTTTACAACTTTTGCCCAGTAACCATCTTTAAATCTCCAATGAAGTCACACTATTGATGCCAAAGTGAAGATAAGACTTGGCTATTTGCAAGCCTAATTAGATTTACTTTGGAGGGTGGCCACTCACATTCCATGCAGCCAGCACTGCCAGTGTGACAAAGAATTACAAACTTTTTACAAGATACATCATTGTTGGATCTCTCATTTTGCTTAGTTCATATTCGGTATTAGGCAATGCCTTGACCTGTAGCACTGGCGGAATACGAATATTCATTAATATTGTATGATGTATGTAATGAGTGCCTGGTTTCAACACTTTCAATACTGTTCTTTATTTTCAGAAGGAAAAAAAAAAGTCCATTGAAATTATAGGTTTCATATTGTTACCTTGTTGACACGCTTTAGGGTACTTGATGTAGGACACCGATTTTGCACTAAGTGACCACAAAGTTATACGCAGCTGTAGGAAAAAAACAAAAAAAAATATAATCAATAACAAATTTGTCATAGAATTCAAAAATGTATAAGAATATTGCCTTTGTGTAAAACAAACATTGTTGGAGCCAGTTGCAGTCCTAATAATATACTTTATTAAAAAAGGTACTAGTGCATCTTGTATCATGGACGGTGGAAAAGATAGCCTTCTATATTACATGGGGTGTTAGTTCAAATTCTAAACAAAAACCTGAAAACAATACATACAAAATTATTATTATTTTTTTTATTGTATTTTTTTTATTTATATAATATAAAACCAGATTTGAGACTGAAGTCTGATACGTGAACATTGAAATAAATCCCTAGCTCTTTTGGACAATCCGGCTAAGCAGCCCACACATAAATATTCTTCACCCACTCAATATAAGCTGCATAGCTCAAATGCCATTATTTAAAGCAGAAACATAAGTAATGCCTTCCGGGGTCAGGTTTCACCCCCTATTTGTTTGCATTGGGTATTTTATTATGAAAGTCCATAAGACCCAGAATGTTTTACCACTATTTAAAAAAAAAAAAATTTAAAATTATAAATTGCTGAATATATACTGAAATCCTGCTACAATACACAGACAAATTTCACTTTTCACACAGGAGGACAGAGCTGTTAGGTATGCCTATGTGCATGGGTTTCCCTGATGATCCAGGGGTTAGGTTTTGGTGCTTTCATCGCTGAGATCTGCATTTAATTCCAGTAAGGGAACCAAGGTCACCCACTGGAGAAGGAACTAGCAACCCACTCCAGTATCTCTGGCATGAAAACCAATGGATCAGCATGACCATGGATGAGGTCACTGAGTCGGACACGACTGAAAGATGCAAACACATGTGCATGATGTCACTAATGCATGTTGGTTCTGCATTTCTAAGATGTTGCTCAAATCTAACAGGAGAAAACAGTTAATGCAAGCAGTCTGCTAGACAGTAATGCTTGATTTTGAAACCACACAATATTTAATGGAGAATAAATATTAAAACAAATGTTGTAATTATGACGATATTAAAATACTGAAAATGTATTTCAAATTAATTATGGTGGGTTATAGAACAGCATATATAGTTTTGATTGCCTCCCAATTCAAATTACCAAAATCAAAAATCGATGCAGGCCATACAACTACAAATAAAAATCTAAAAAATAAAAATATTCTAAGCAAAGGAAGAGTATTACATGGATATTAAACTCATTCAGGAATATTAAAATATGATATGCAAAAAAATAGGCATTAAAATACCTATATAGTTTCCCTAATATAATTAAGTGGTTCACACATGAATATCCTATTTTCTGCTCAAAAGAAAGGAAAAAATAAACAAAGCAAAAAACAAAACAAGTGTTCCTCGATACTGCAACAAATTAACCAGTTAGTCTCCAAACACATAGCTTGGAAAGAGTTTATAATCGCGAGGGCTGAACACCAGTCAGCTGCTTTCCGTCTGTCAGGGAGCGTCTCCGCACAAACCTAGCATTATTAAAATAAGCCATCTGGGACTATTTAAACACCTGGAACATCATATATAAATTAACCTAATTATTGCATGCAGTACATACAAAAAATATATACCACTATTTTATATCTGGCCCACAAGCTTTGTGGTCCAAAGAAAATCTGGATCTCTCTCCAAATAAGTTGGACCGCATGGACACACATTGTACCTCTCATATATCATGGATGGCAATATGTGCTTACAGAGACATAGCACAAAGCACAGCCTGATCGTATAAAGGTTAGGTATTCTTAATTCTACCCTAGAGGACGCTATAATAGTCCTGTTCAGCTGCTGTTTTTGGAGTAAAAACCCGAAAGAAAGATAATGTGTTGCTAAAATAGCTTTTAAAACAGCTGAGAAATAAAAAACACTGAGACAGTAATGTGATAAACAGTCTGCCATTCATACAAGAAGGCCTAGTCTTGAAGCTTGACAGTTCATGGCAGGTGGGACGGATTGGTGATTTTCACCATACAAGAATCACTTTTACAAAACCTGGCTTCTCAAGTGACTGTCAAATTGTGTCCCAGACTTGACTGGGTCATTCAGGCCCCTTTACATAGCTGTGTCTGTCATCGCCGGATTTCAGAGGATTATTTCATGCACATTCTTCGACACAAAGCATTTCAGTCAATCCGACCATTTGCAATTACAATGGATTACTTCTGGTGGGTGCCCATGGGCACAAGTGATGCTTTGCACAGCAGGTTAATTACCAACTTGTTGAGCTGGAAAACGTCCAACTTAATTTCATGCCAAATCAGAAGGTGTCATTAATACATTAACAATAATCAAGTAAGCGTCACCATTTAACATCTGCTTCTAAATCCAGTGCTATTGTTTAGTATTTAATTTAAAATGGCATGGGGTTACTGTACTCAAGCCAGGTATTTTAGATCAATAATTGCTATAAGTAACTGCAATACATTATCAGCCTTTTTAAATTGCAATTCGGTCAATTGAATAGGGCTCTATATAAGCACAGAGCATATTTTTTTACAGAAGTTTTTAGTTAGAAGTGCTTAAATAGAGCCCTATTCAATTGGCCAAATCGCATTTTAATAAGGCTGCAAAACTCCTATTATCTGGTACCAAGTCAAAATAATTTCTTTTTTAAAAATGTGCACAAAACACTTTCAAGATTCTCTGAAACGGACCATCTTATTACAAAAAACAAGATTAAATGAACCCAGGACTACCACAAAAAATATATTTAACAAGTGATAGACTATATGGATACAAGGAATATGTTATTTCTGTCAACCAGACTATAGTGTGACATCCTGGAATCATTCACACCTACTGCTTATTGCATTAGTGCGGATGAAGAAAAAAAAAAAACTATTATACATACACACTTTGCTACTTAGCAGCAGTCAAAATACTTCTTCATTGGCTAATTCAGGTTTTATCTAACCTAAATGAGTATTTTTTTAAATATATATATATATATATATATATATATATATATATATATATATATATATATATACATACATACATACATACATATACACACACAATGAAAGAACAAAGCTAAACTCATTAAATTGGCACAACTTCAAAAAAGTTATTTTAAAAATAGTATTTATTCTCATCACATATATAGTTGTGAGCAATATGGGTTGTTGCTAATGCTTGCAGGCTATGGGGTGGAGTGGCAAGACAAAAGCCTTTTCTTACGAAGAAAAACATCCAAGCCAGGCTACATTTTGCAAAAACACATCTGAAGTCTCCCAAAAGCATGTGGGAAAAGGTGTTATGGTCGGATGAAACCAAGGTTGAACTTTTTAGCCATAATTCCAAAAGATATGTTTGGCGCAAAAACAACACTGCACATCACCAAAAGAACACCATACCCACAGTGAAGCATGGTGGTGGCAGCATCATGCTTTTGGGCTGTTTCTCCTCAGCTGGAACTGGGGCCTTAGTTAAGATAGAGGGAATTATGAACAGTTCCAAATACCAGTCAATATTGCTAGAAAGCTGAACATGAAGAGGAACTTCATCTTTCACAATGACAACGACCCAAAGCATACATCCAAATCAAGAAAGGAATGGCTTCACCAGAAGAAGATTACAGTTTTGGAATGGCCCAGCTAGAGCCCAGACCTGAATCCGATAAAAAATCTGTGGGGTGATCTGAAGAGAGCTGTGCACAGGAGATGCCCTCGCAATCTGACAGATTTGGAGTGTTTTTGCAAAGAAGAGTGGGCAAATCTTGCCAAGTCAAAATGTGCCATGCTGATAGACTCATACCCAAAAAGACTGAGTGCTGTAATAAAATCAAAAGGTGTTTCAACAAAGTATTGGTTTAAGGGTGTGCAGACTTATGCAACTATATTATTTTATTTTTATATTTTTTCTTCCCTCTACCTAAAAGATTTCAGTTTGTTTTTCCAATTGAGTTGTACAGTTTATAGGTCACATTAAAGGTGGAAAAAGTTCTGAAATTATTTATCTTTGTCTCATTTTTTTACAGCACAGAAACCTGACATTTTAAAGGGGGTGTGTAGATTTTTTAATATCCACTGTACATGTGAATTTTTATGTTTTATAATAACTGTCCTGTGCATATTGGCATGGTATTTTATTAACTAAAGTTGGCATGGAACCAAAAGATTTTATGAAAACGGTATTGCCTTTTATACGCAATACTAAGCAAGTGTCTCCTCATCTTTGTAATCTGTATTTTCAAATGGGAGAGAACCTTAGGCCTTGAAACAAGATATTTGTTATCACATATAATAGTTGTCAAACTGCGAGTCGTCGTCACACTTTGCGAGCTTGCAAGAACTGCGTCCCTCGCAAAGCGAGCAATGCAGTTTGGGCCGCATTTGCAGACGGTGGAGGTTCCAACGTCGGCAGCAATGTGCCGAAGGCGCATTGCAGGCTGCAAATGCGGACCCTCGCGAAACGATGGGCCGCATTTGCGGTGGTGGAGGCACTACTGCGCCTCACTCGCGGTTACAAAACAGCCACAGAAGCGGGACTTTGAAAAAAAAACAACAATAACACGCAATGAGTAAATATGGACTTACACAGAAAAATACATCCACAAACAAGAAAAACACTTAAAAAAAACATTTTTTTTTTTAAAAATAAACACACACAAACACACAGCATGGGGGGACAGCCACGACGTCTGCCAGGGAGGTTGCCCACCAATTAAAGTCTAATATAGGGAGTTTTGGTACTTGAAAAATCGGCTAATCGAGAAAAAAAATGGCAGCTTAAAAAAATTAAAAAGGAGGCTACATGACCCAAAACTTGCAAACAGCCAGGCACGTAATAAAAAATACAAACACAAATAAAAAACAAAAACATTACACACAGCAAGGGGGGACAGCCAGGGCGCCTGGGAGTCCGGTAGTACGCAAATTTAATTCCAATTTACAGAGCTTAGACACTCGAAAATCCCCAAAGTGAAAGAAAAAATGGCCGCCAAAAAAAAAACGAAAACAAGGCTACACAACCCCTAAACCCGCAAAACACCGCCAGGCACATACGACTTTTACACAAACCCATATGAGGTACAAAATACACTATTAGCAAGGACACAAAATCATCCACACCAGTGTACCAAATACACAATCGCCGCCATTTTACAAACACTAACTTACAAAATGCGGAATTACACAGCTAAACAAACGGTGCAAATCTACATTGTATGCTGCAGGAACATCAAAATAGATGGTTAGCTCTTCAGAATATTGCTTCCTGCATATATTAATTACAAATAGGTGAAGTATATTAATTTCTGATTTCATTAAATTAGTTAACAAAATACATATACAGGAAAAAAAAAAAAAAAAAAACACACCACAGTATCGCAATAAACAACAAAGGCCTTCACCTCGCGCCTGACAAGAAGCGCCAACGGTGCTCATAGGACACAAAGTACTCCAGGGAGAGGCTTGCAATAAGCGCCAAAAGGAGATCAGTAAATACCTTAAAATGAGTGCAAAAGCAGCTCTGATAACAAAAAAGATACACCAACCGCGAGGCTCGCAATGAGCGCCGAAGGATCTCAGACGACCAAAACACTTACTGTCTGTGGCAAACAGCATTACCTGCCTTACAATTTTATTGCCCCAAGTCACTAGTAATGTTATATTTGACCATGGCTCTGCAATCTATACAAAGCATAAATATACTGCGTTTAATATCCAAGAGCAGTATTCACAAATCTAGAGCTTTATAAATAAAATACATTGG
Source organism: Discoglossus pictus (assembly GCA_027410445.1). NCBI lineage: Eukaryota > Metazoa > Chordata > Amphibia > Anura > Alytidae > Discoglossus > Discoglossus pictus. The sequence goes on from CM050169.1 coordinate 154,190,643, forward strand.
AATAATGGTTGTCAATTGAAAGTAAAATGTTTACCTAACAGTATTTATATTTTAAAATACATGCCTGGAAAGGTAGGGGCAGCTTCTTACATGTAATCATTGCATAAGCTGACCCAAATCTACTGATTTCCGGCTTTCTATCAAGGCAAGCAATTTGCTCCGGCATCAAGTGAACTTGGCCACCTAAACTGCAAAGGCTAAGACTGGTTGATCCGTTTATGGTCTCTGTGCACGACAGTTTTTAAATAAGCCATACTTGTGTGATCAGTGACTTCAGCAGGCATGGGTCCTATTCATGTAATTTTTCTGTTAAATATCATAAGTAGAGTAAGAAAGATTTACTTTCCTGTTCCACATCATAAAAGAACTCTTTACTGCATTTTTCTTCAAAAATGCAAGTACTTTACTTGCTTCCTAAATTTACTAAAATGTTGAAAAATGGCATTATATTTCATGAACCTTTAATTCTAAGCCATAGGTTCTTAATGAAGATCAATATGGGTTGCTGAACAAATACTGGATACCATATGATCTGATGAATGACCAGACCCAGTATGCTGACATACAAGAGACTCCGATGCAACAGAAATGCCAAGTAATATTTTTCATGGCATTTTTAGCGGTTATTCTATTTGTGGAGAGGAATGTTGGGTGCCAGACACAAACTATGGTTCCTAGGTATATTTACAGTTTAGATGCAAGTACAACTCTCATTGATACAGATACATAGTTCGTTATTCTTTAAATTTTGTGTTGTTATTAAAAAATTAATTAAAATGAAAAATATTTGGCACAGAGGTATAACCTTTCTGATTGAGATATACACTACCAAGTATTTATGGAAGTTTAAGACTCATATGGAAAAAGATGATGTTGATAAAATGTATATTAACTACTGTTATGTAGGCAACCTAATTGCACAAAAATAAAGATTTTAAAACAAAAAAACTGTGTGTTATTTGGTTTCTGTACAGCCAACATCTTATAAATGTCCAGACCCACCATAACACAGACACATTGCCAGCTCTTTAACTACTTTGGGTGCCAAGTTTGCTGATCGAGCAGATAGAGCCAGGGCCGTTTGGCTGGCATCGTCGAGTCTTATACCTCTTTTGGATAGCAACACATGTAAATCTAGAGAGAAGCAGCAGCAAACTGCAATTTCTCCCGCAAACTGCAATTTCTCCCACAAGCTTCATGAAGTTCTAATTCAAGAAAATGATGCACATCTTCTGTCTTCCCCAATCTGAAAAACATTGTGCACTTAATTTAAATTTGTTCTCACTGCCAGAAAGCTTTTGTACAGACAGAGCACCATACATATTTAGGTTTTAACTTGCCCCAGAACCATTTGTGCATCCCTCCCAGAGGCCAGTTACTACTTCTCTTTTCTCTCCTGGTCATAATATTTGTATGTGCCTTCCACAAGTTCCTAAAATGCAGTGCAATAACTGTATTTCTTGGAATTCTGAGCAGGAAATAAGTCTTATTTTAGTTGTTCAAATGTGAACACAAATGTACTATTTATTTACAGTATGGTGGAGGGCTTCTATCTCTCTTTTGCCCACCATACGTTAAATGATTGTTGTGGTAAACTACCTCCCAACAAAATCTATTAAACAAGCTAGGAACTGGCTCCACGCTGATCAGAGGCAGTAAACTCAAAAAAAGCTGCCCGTGGGGTGGTTTCCTGGCTTGTGCATAATCATTCCTGGGCTCTGCTTAAAGCTGTGTTATACAGAAGACATATGCTAAAAAGGAGACATTTTTAAATGGTATTGGATTAAATAGAAAAGCCATTGTGGGCACATTTGCATGTTCCTGCCCAAGTTCCAAGAATGCAGTGCAATAACTGTATTTCTTGGAATTCTGAGTAGGAAATAAGTCTTTAAATCTTTTTTTAAATTTACAGTAAATTGCTAAAAATGATGCCGGATAGGCTGCATACCTTTTCCAAAAACAGGCATTAATAGCATTTACTGTGCAAGCCTGCAAAAAGGAAATGGCTTACTGGACCTTTTATCAAAAACTTTCAATGGTATTTAAAAACAAAAAACAAATACCATATATACTCGAGTATAAGCCGAGTTTTTCAGCACTTTTTTTTAAGGCTAAAAAGGGCCCCCTCTGCTTATACTCGTGTCTCTCTAGCTCCCCCCCCCACACTCGTGTCTCTCTAGCTCCCCCCCCACACTCGTGTCTCTCTGGATCCCCCCCCCACACTCGTGTCTCTCTGGATCCCCCCCCACACTCGTGTCTCTCTGGATCCCCCCCCACACTCGTGTCTCTCTGGATCCCCCCCCACACTCGTGTCTCTCTGGATCCCCCCCCACACTCGTGTCTCTCTGGATCCCCCCCCACACTCGTGTCTCTCTGGATCCCCCCCCACACTCGTGTCTCTCTGGATCCCCCCCCACACTCGTGTCTCTCTGGATCCCCCCCCACACTCGTGTCTCTCTGGATCCCCCCCCACACTCGTGTCTCTCTGGATCCCCCCCCACACTCGTGTCTCTCTGGATCCCCCCCCACACTCGTGTCTCTCTGGATCCCCCCCCACACTCGTGTCTCTCTGGATCCCCCCCCACACTCGTGTCTCTCTGGATCCCCCCCCACACTCGTGTCTCTCTGGATCCCCCCCCACACTCGTGTCTCTCTGGATCCCCCCCCACACTCGTGTCTCTCTGGATCCCCCCCCACACTCGTGTCTCTCTGGATCCCCCCCCACACTCGTGTCTCTCTGGATCCCCCCCCACACTCGTGTCTCTCTGGATCCCCCCCCCACACTCGTGTCTCTCTGGATCCCCCCCCACACTCGTGTCTCTCTGGATCCCCCCCCACACTCGTGTCTCTCTAGCTCCCCCCCCACACTCGTGTCTCTCTAGCTCCCCCCCCACACTCGTGTCACTCTAGCTCCCCCCCCACACTCGTGTCTCTCTAGCTCCCCCCCCCACACTCGTGTCTCTCTAGCTCCCCCCCCCCACACTCGTGTCTCTCTAGCTCCCCCCCCCACACTCGTGTCTCTCTAGCTCCCCCCCCACACTCGTGTCTCTCTAGCTCCCCCCCCCACACTCGTGTCTCTCTAGCTCCCCCCCCCACACTCGTGTCTCTCTAGCTCCCCCCCCACACTCGTGTCTCTCTAGCTCCCCCCCCCACACTCGTGTCTCTCTAGCTCCCCCCCCACACTCGTGTCTCTCTAGCTCCCCCCCCACACTCGTGTCTCTCTAGCTCCCCCCCCACACTCGTGTCTCTCTAGCTCCCCCCCCACACTCGTGTCTCTCTAGCTCCCCCCCCACACTCGTGTCTCTCTAGCTCCCCCCCCACACTCGTGTCTCTCTAGCTCCCCCCCCCACACTCGTGTCTCTCTAGCTCCCCCCCCCACACTCGTGTCTCTCTAGCTCCCCCCCCACACTCGTGTCTCTCTAGCTCCCCCCCCACACTCGTGTCTCTCTAGCTCCCCCCCCACACTCGTGTCTCTCTAGCTCCCCCCCCACACTCGTGTCTCTCTAGCTCCCCCCCCACACTCGTGTCTCTCTAGCTCCCCCCCCACACTCGTGTCTCTCTAGCTCCCCCCCCACACTCGTGTCTCTCTAGCTCCCCCCCCCACACTCGTGTCTCTCTAGCTCCCCCCCCACACTCGTGTCTCTCTAGCTCCCCCCCCACACTCGTGTCTCTCTAGCTCCACCCCACACTCGTGTCTCTCTAGCTCCACCCCACACTCGTGTCTCTCTAGCTCCACCCCACACTCGTGTCTCTCTAGCTCCACCCCACACTCGTGTGTCTCTAGCTCCACCCCACACTCGTGTCTCTAGCTCCACCCCACACTCGTGTCTCTCTAGCTCCACCCCACACTCGTGTCTCTCTAGCTCCACCCCACACTCGTGTCTCTCTAGCTCCACCCCACACTCGTGTCTCTCTAGCTCCCCCCCACACTCGTGTCTCTCTAGCCCCCCCCCCACACCCGTGTCTCTCTAGCTCCCCCCACACCCGTGTCTCTCTAGCTCCCCCCACACCCGTGTCTCTCTAGCTCCCCCCACACCCGTGTCTCTCTAGCTCCCCCCCCGTGTCTCTCTACCCCCGTGTCTCTTTCCCTCCTCATCCTCAACCCCCCCCCCCCCCTCATACTAACCCCCCCTCACTTACCTGCTCCGGCCTCCACTCCTTCCGGGTCTTAGAGTGGCACGCATGTGACGTCACATGCGCGCCACGTCATTAGCATATACCGGGTGCAGGCACCCGGTATATGCTAATGCCGTGACACGCATGTGACGTCACATGTGCGCCACTCTAAGACCCGGAAGGAGCGGAGGCCGGAGCAGGTAAGTGAGGGGATGGGGGGGACTGGGTTTAGAATGAGGAGGGGGGGGTTGAGGACGAGGAGGGGGGGGGTTGAGGACGAGGAGGGGGGGGTTGAGGACGAGGAGGGGGGGGTTGAGGACGAGGAGGGGGGGGTTGAGGACGAGGAGGGGGGGGTTGAGGACGAGGAGGGGGGGGTTGAGGACGAGGAGGGGGGGGGTTGAGGACGAGGAGGGGGGGGTTGAGGACGAGGAGGGGGGGTTGAGGACGAGGAGGGGGGGGTTGAGGACGAGGAGGGGGGGGGTTGAGGACGAGGAGGGGGGGGTTGAGGACGAGGAGGGGGGGTTGAGGACGAGGAGGGGGGGGTTGAGGACGAGGAGGGGGGGGTTGAGGACGAGGAGGGGGGGGTTGAGGACGAGGAGGGGGGGGGTTGAGGACGAGGAGGGGGGGGTTGTGGACGAGGAGGGGGGGGGTTGAGGACGAGGAGGGGGGGGTTGAGGACGAGGAGGGGGGGGTTGAGGACGAGGAGGGGGGGGGTTGAGGACGAGGAGGGGGGGGGTTGAGGACGAGGAGTGGGGGGGTTGAGGACGAGGAGGGGGGGGTTGAGGACGAGGAGGGGAGGTTGAGGACGAGGAGGGGAGGTTGAGAATGAGGGGGGGGGGGTGAAGAGACACAGGGAAGGGAGAGGGGAGAAGAGACACAGGGAAGGGAGAGGGGGACACAGAACGCACAAAAGGGAGGGACACAGGGGGCAGCACATTTCCCACCCTCGGCTTATACTAAAGTCACTCATTTTACCCAGTATTTTGTGGTAAAATAGGTGCCTTGGCTTATACTAGAGTATATACGGTACTTTTCTGGTGTATAAACATGCTAATTTAGATCCGTGGCAGAAAAATTGTGTCTTTTACAATCACTTTAAATAGAGACCTTAAAAAAAAAAAAGCAACTATTAAATGTGTGAGTAATGCAGCATTCAAAATAGTTTTTTTTCCATAACTGTGGATTTATTCATTTATTATCCCAACAGAGAAGCAAAACGTATACATCTTTAAAAGCATGAATAAATACTCTGTTAGGAAGTTCAATGTTATCCCTATAAATCAATATATAAGTAGCTCTGCGTGCATACAATTCGATTCGAGATATAAATCTGTCATATTACTAACTCAGCCTGGAAGGAATGCTGTACCAAGAAGCTCCGATCAGACAGACTGTCCAGGGCAGTATCTTGCAGTCAGACAGGTGCACCTTTATAGCACTGGCAATTAATGAGACATTGTCATCGCCATACAGTTCTCGTCTAAAAATGTTGTACTAGGTTATCTGAGGTAATTAAGGAAAAAAAAAACATTTCTATTACACGGACCATAGATACAATGAAATTTAAGGAAAAAAAAACATTACATTTTAATTTCTAGATATAAAATGTGCAAGTCTCAAATTTCTTTTAAACTACCCATATCATATAATGGAATGAAATATAAGATATGTCTGGTTGTAAATTTCACATATTTGTAGAATATTTCTCGGTCCAATTAGGAAGATATATTAAGGGATTTAATAAAGGTTAGCAGGAAAGCCTTTTCCAAGGGAGCATACTAGTAACTAGAACAAGTCATGATCTGAAATTGAGGGGTAGCAGATTCAAAACTAAATAGATGAAAATTCTACTTTACAAAAAAGGCTAGGAGATGCGTGGGACAACCATCCAGATATAGTAGTTTGGACAAAAAAAGATTTATGTGATTTGAAAAAACTTGCTTGAGAAATAAATTCATTGTAACTTTCTATCTTATTTGTTTTTTAAATGTATATAAATAAAATATGTTAAAATACATATGTAAATTAACAAACAATCCTCAATTAATAAAGTATTAGATATTTATGAAAAAAAAATTGGGAAAAATGATTTAAAATTTAAAAAAACACTTACATCACCCCGGTTGCATAATAGTGCACATCCTTTTATAATGGGGCTATAGTTGTGTTCAAAGTTATCCAATCAAATTCAAAACCATGCAGAAATGTAAGTAGCATACACAAGCCATCAATGAAAGGGATTTTGATTAACACCAAATAAAAAATCAGCTGTTTCTGCAGGATTTCCTTGAAACCTTTGTGTAGGTTGTATCCTACTGGAGTAGCCATTGTTCACAAAGAGCTGACAAAGGCCCTCATTCAATTGCAATTTGTCCAATTGAATAGGGCTCTAAATAAGCACATAACATATTTTTTAAAGAAGTTTTTAGTTGGTAAACATCTATCCAAAAGCAAGGTTTTCACAAACTAAAAACGTATTTAAAAAAAATATGCTGTGTGCTTTTTTTCTATTCAATTGGCCCAATCGCAATTGAATGAGGCCCAAAATATCTACAGGATCTTATTGTTGAAATCTACTGATCAGGAGAGTAAAAGGGCATTGGGTATACCATGGAGCACTGTGAAGACTAGAATCACTAAGTGGATTATTATCTTTTATTTGTATCGCGCCAACATATTCTGTAGAGCTGTAGAGGGGTTAAGAAAAAGGAAATATACAACATAATACAAATATTAACTGTAGAAAATGGAGGGCCTTGTTTTGAGATTTGAGTCTTGTAAAAGTGCTTTTTTCTCCCAAAGCACCTTACTAGAATAGAAACTTGCTAATTACAACCTAAAGGATAAAAAGTGGCACCACAAGAACGCTGCCAGGATCAGGATGACCCTCCAAAGTTGATGACAGAGCAAGGAGAAGAGAGAAAAAAAAATGTTGTTTGTCTTTTTTTCTGTCTACTTCTTCACTTGTGTCTAATTTCCCCCCTCCTCTCCCCCCCCCTTGTGTCTCCTTTCTACCCTCCCGTGTCTCTTTCCCCCCTCTCCCTCCCTTTCCCATTATCATCCTCCTCCTCCCTCCTAATCCTCCACCTCATCCATTACCCCCTCCCCTCAATTACTTAGAACCGCTGAGCTCCTGCTGTTGTCTGCTCTCCATCGCGTCTTCCGCCTGTGTCCGCCCGGTATCTGCTAATGACGTGACGTCACATGGAGAGCAAACAGCAGGAGCTCACCGGATCAAAGTAAGTAGGGGAGGGGAGAGGGTGAAAGGGATGGGGGAAGGAGGAGGATGAGAACGAGACAATGGGGGTGATGCGAGCCCTGTGGGCCTCGCAATGAGTCCCTGCAATGAACCCCTCATTGCAGCCCCCATCTAGTGACAGGGAGCAGATACTTAGGGGGTGATGCGAGGCAGGGGGGCCCGCACTCATCGAGAGTCCTCCCCTGGCAGGAACCAGGTAGTCCTGCCGTCCCCCCGCAAATGGCTCGCCTCACTTCGCAAGGCTCGCAGTTGCGGCCCTTTGGGCGTGACGACAACTCGCAATTTGACAAATATAATAGGCGATTTGTGTTTCTGGGCACCTATATGAAAGCTGTAGATTTGACAGCCACTTGCTCTGATCCATTTTTACATACAATCTCAGAGATATATCTATACTGTTCACTTACTGAGAGGAACGGACATAAAGCACTCTCCTTTTTAAAATTTCTTCTTCCTAAATGAGGGAAACCTGGAGATTTACCTGGGTTAGAATCCACACTTTCTTCTGGATATAAGCTGCATCATTACATGTATTATGCATCTACATTAGAGCTTCCATGTGTTTATCCTTCATAACTTTAGTAAACTTCAGTATAAAGCATTACCAAAGCCCTTAAAATGGCTTTTCAGTTTACGGATTAGTGGGTTACTTTTTTTTTTTTTTTTTTTTTTTATCATCTCATCATATTTATGATCCCATGTGATATCTATGTATGATTTTTTTTGCCTACGATATCAACTTATAGTTTTACTTATTGTGAATCATTATTTGCAATTACTTTTGCTTTCAACAAACCGTGTTATTATATGGTGGCGATATCCTTTGATAATTTTAGTAGAGACTATTAAAAGTTATTTTACCAATTTACATTCCCTGGGCCAGAGTTCTACAAAAATGGAAGAGAAATTCTGTATTAAAAATTTGTGAGCGATTAAAAAAAAAAAAAGCTGCTCTTTTGTGAGGAAACTTACACTGGAAACAGATGGTTTTCTCAACTGTGTAAAACTCATATCTACATACCTGCCTAACTACTGTACATCTTTTGTGGCAAAGTGTAGAGAAATTTACTGCACAATTTGAAACGGACAAAGAGGAGCTCCAACTTAATGAGGAGTGGAAAAGTCTGCTATATTCAGTGTACATTACCATAAAAGATTAACTGCTTTAGGTTTACTTATGTTAAATTATGTTTATACTTATTCTTTACTAATAACATAGGTCCAAATATTGCAGCACCTCTTCAGTTATACTCCATGAGAATCTGAGAATCTCATGTTTTCTGTTCTCAGCCAATCACAAAAGTATAAATTCCTTTAAATGTATTTATTGATATTGAATGAGACCCACCGTGAATAAAAACTGGTAGGGGAATAAGCTTTCAAACCTCATTTCATTTTAGGGGCTACTTTGAGATGTTTTAATATAATTAAAAGCATTTGCTTTAGGACACAGACTTTCCTTTATTCTTTAGATGCGCTTATAAATTGCATTACAGCAGATTCAATTATAGCCTCTGAACTATGGATCTCCATCAATATTTAAGCTTCCAACATACCGTACATTAATAGTGGGATTGTCAGTTTTTTTACAAAGATCATCCAGGACAAAATATTAAAATGTCTAATATTCAGAGCACTATGCTGTTTTGTTTTTTAATTAGTGGATTTTAAAAAATAGCCCACATACCTAGAACTATAATTGACAGCTCTCAATCTAAAGTGTCTGGCAATTAAAAAAAATATTCAAGAAAATTCTTCTTGCACCCCGCCCATTGCGAGTTATTAGCCTTCCTGAAGTGACTGGTGCAAGTTCAAGCATTTATAAAATGTATAATGCAAAAAAATTACCGCTGGGAATAAAACTGGCCCTACTCATTAGATAGAAAAGTATGAGCATATCAAATACAGCTCTGGAATTTTCCAGTAACATATATGTATACATGTCAAACCTATGAGGACTATTCATTAGATCTCAAATGAGCTCACTGCAAATGATTGTTAAAGCTCAGTCCCTGAAGTATTCTAGAGCTTAATGAGAAATGTGCTGGTATGAACCAAGTTTGCATCCTTTTGTGACCTTCAGACAATGTTCTCTGTATCAATCAACACAATAAGATTAAATTCTAAAATTTTGGCTGTGGCATTAAAATGGATACTGTATAAAAAGTATTTTAAAAATATAAACTGAAAAACACTGCATAGCAACAGAATGGTATAACTCATTTAGGGATTGCTCTTTCCGGAACTTAAAATTACTAATGAAAAACTATTTGGGAAAATTATATATCCAGATATGCAAGATACTGAATGGTTGGGGTAGACTAAATTTCTCGTGGTCAGGTCGGATTGCAAGCACTAAAATGTTTATCCTACCCAAAATTACATACATACTATGGGCCTCATTCTATTAGCGGCCGCAGCCGTTGCGGGGCCGCAAGGACCGGCCGCAAGCTATTCTACTATTCTATTCCCTTACGGCCGGAGGCTCCGGCAGGCTTGCGGCCGGTGCCTTGCTATCTCTTGCGGCCGCTCGCGCCAGAGGAAAGCCTTTGATCTAAAACGGCCGCAAGAGTTTCGGCCGTAAGAAATTCCTATTTGCAATTCAATTGCTCCGGGAAACCTCTCTGCAAGGCTAAAAACGAGCCGCTGCTTACTTGCAGGAAAGAGGTCCCGCTAGCAGCAATTAAGCACATAAAATAGCTCAAATAAAGCCATCCTGCACTTTGAGAAGACTATAAAGGGATTTTAGGTGTTAGAATAAATAGCACATAATTATCCTATACTCAAATCCGTAAAATATTTTATTTTTAATATCCGTAAAATATCCATGTAAAAAGTCCAGAGTGCTTGGAGCACCTCAGACCCGCCCACGCCGCAGCCGGAAAATAAACAAACAGTTAATTTGAACTTGGGTTTGGGCTGATGTGCAAGCTTGAGAGTGGGTTCCTTTTAATCCTCATGTCCCCCAATATGATCCCTAGCATTTACAGAGCTGTACAGTGCAGGCTTGAATTTATTTTTGAGTTTTTATATTTCACAGCTTACGGCCGGTTCCAAGATATGCGGCCGGCCGTAGAAGGAGATCCTTGCGGGGCCGTATAATAGAATCGCGAGTTAACTGAACCCCCGCAAGGAATCGCAGCCTTACGGCCGATTTACGGCCGCTAATAGAATGAGGCCCTAAAGGTGTAAACCCTTACACATCCTGAGGAGTTTAATAAATTAAAATCAGCCTTGGATCAATTTATTAATAAAAAGGACAGAAAGCCAGAGTTAGTAGAGCTATTGTTAAAAAAAAAAAAAAAAAAAAAGTTCCCAGAGGAGGACTTTCCTTACCAAACTTGTGGGACTATTCTGAAATAATAGATTTGCAACATTTTATGAAATTTAGGAATGATACTTCTAGTTGAAAATGCATTCAAATTGAAAAATGTCTTTTACAAAATCTAAAGTTGGAGTATTTGATCTAGTATAAATAAATAAAAATTACCACCTGTCATTCTGCTTACAATTTTGGTATAGGATTAATAGTAAGTGGAACCCATCACCCTTACGTCATCTGCAATCCCAATTCAAATGTTTTACGACCTTTTCTCGTTAGATCAAGAAATGGGATACATGGAGACTGAATATCTTATCAGACATATTCTAAAAGGCCAATTTAGATCCTTTGAGGATCTAGTGCAAAATAATATTCCTATATCGTATTTGTTAAATTATAATACATTAAATCATGCATTGCTTAATTTTAAATAAAAATTATCAGAGAGGACATACTTTACTATATTTGAAAAGCTATTTCTGGAAGCTAAAATCAGAATTTACAGTTTCTAAATTTTCCAAAATTATTGATGTGGCCGCTGAAAATCATAAGTTTGCAGGAATGCTTGGTTGGGAAAGAGAACGAAATACAAGATGGGAACTAAAAGATTGGTTTAAAGCTTGTAAAATAACGGAGTGAGACATAAAAAAAAAAAAAAAAAAAAAAAGAGAGAGAGAGAGAGAAACACACTTTAAGGATCCCCATAAATGTTATAAAGTCCCGGCGCTTTCAAATAAGATTGAGCCTTCAAAACACACAGATGTCTGTTGGAGAGGTTGTACTGAAAAGGGTACAAATGTCCACATGTAGTAGCTATGCGAAAAGATTAAACATTTTTGGATCCTGTGTCCTTATATATCAATAATAATTAAAAAATAATGGATTCCTATCCAGAATTAATTAAATTCCACGTTTCCAAAGGGTATGGAATATATAATTAGAGGAATTAATGTATCCTTCCCAGTTGGGGAGAGATGAAAACAATCTTAGAGCGCAATAGACAAAATTTGATTGATTATTCACAAACTAATGGAGATCCAAAAAACAAGGTTATATTAAAATGGTCTCTATGGGACCAATACTATTCAAATGAAGTGTCATTAAGCCAAATCCTTACTGCAACACCAAAAAATGTGTTTTGCTTTTGTCCACTGTAATGCTTCATATCACCTGTATGATCTGATTGATTATGGATCATGTAAATCATGTATTGTTAAAGTTATTTAAAAAGAAAAATCATCTTTATAGGGCCACCAACCATAGTCCCAAACTTACAATCCTGCTCGTAAAATAACATGTTATGCACTACTCGCTCAGCACTAGAGCAAAGTAGCACTATCCAACCCGACTAATAAACAATGCTGCAGGTTATTAAACATTAGAGGTGAATGAAACAGGCAGAGACACTGAAAATAGAGTATCCCTAGGGGTAAGGTAATGAACAATATGGGTAAAATGTGGTATTAAGTTTTTACTATAGTCACCCTAACTTGCATTTGCATTGACAACAACTTATATTACGATGTGCCTTTAAACGTGAATTGAAAGAAACCTGAGAAGAAGACTGACTCACTGAATGCTACTTATCTGTGTTATCGGACCTAGTTTTCCCATACAAAAGACTGTGGATAAAAGTACAAGGTTGTTTCAATCCACAGATTCACAAAGCCCCCGCTCTCATTAGGACAGAGTAGTAAAAACAATCCTACTAGGTTTCACATTATGTATGAAAATATTTAAAAACTGTTAAACAACTTTTTGTAACATCTAACAACTCTAAATGCATGATCATATGTTTTGGACTACATTGGCCCATCAAATTTAAACTCCTATGATGGAAGAATTGATACATTTAAAAAAGACCCTAGTAAGCTCCTGATTCTTAACTCTTCAATGCGTTGTATCAGGACTATGAATGCGGCCCAAAAAATAAAATAAAATTGTAAACTTACAAACTTTATGACATTGCAACTAAAAATACCATTAATAATACTACTACTACTACAAATGCACGTGCGGCACAAGTCTTCTCCTGCACTCCTACACCCTGCATGTGGCGCTATGTCTCTCTGGTGTCCAGTCTTCTCCTCCCTCCTACAGGTGGCGCTGTGTTCCCTCTTGCACCATCTCTAGCCCCTGCTCTGCTCTCTGGTTCTCTCCATGTGTTTGTGTTGTCTGTAGCTGCCTCCAGGTGCTGTGTATCTGGAGACTCAGACAGACAGACTGACAGTGATGGACTCCCTGTGTGCAGGTAGTGCCCGGGCTGCTGTGACCCTCGGGTGGGCTGTGCTTAAGGAGGGGGTGAGAGATGGTGGGGGCAGATCCACGTGATGCCCCAGCACACAGACTATTGTTCACAATCATGGGCTGCTGATCCAGGGGTAACAAGGCGCTGCACAACACAGACACGGGGGGGAAGAAGGAAGAGACACAGGGCACAGAAGGGTTGATAACATTTCTTCCTACCTATTTAGAAGACTTGTAAGTATTTTTATTTGATTATTAAACCTTGCTTTCTAATTTTCAATCTTTTTTTTTTTTTTATTTTTCCAGCATGGCTTCCACAGCATCTAAAAAAAAAAAAAAAAACACACAACACCAAAAAGAAAAAAAATTGAGAAGAAGGAAGATTGTTCAACGAAAAGTGGACAGATGACTACTTTTTTGTTGAGGCAAATACTAAGGCAATCTGCTTAATGTAGAAAATTTGTGCCAGTTTTCAAAGACTACAAATTTGAAAAGTTATTACTCGCAGCATGTTTTTGCGTGATTGAGTGCGTATCAAGAAATGTGTTGTAAAGACAAAATAATGGAACTGAAACAAATAACGCAAACAGATTCTACTGTAAAAGCTAGTTACGTGGTTGCAAAACGGCCAGCAGAAAAAAAAAAAAATCAAAACTGTATGCCGACGGTGAGTTTATTTAGCAATGTATGAAAAGCGTGGCAGATATTTGCTTTGATAAAAAAGGGTATTTTTCTAAAATTACTTTGTCTCACCAGACTATAGCCAGGCAAATTGATGAAATAGAAAAATCTATCAAAAAAGGTTTGGAGTAGTGCTGCTAATTTTAACTTTTATGCTTTGGCGATAGACGAAAGTACTGATGCTACTAATACAGCTCAATTGGCAATTGTTATTAGAGGTATGGATGACGAATATATTATCACTGAAGAAATGGCATCTTTGGTGCCATTAAAAGACACAACTAAATCAAGAGATTTATACAAAGCAGTGAAAAATACATTAAAGTGATTTTCTTTGTCCATTGTGAACATATCTGGTATAGCAACTGATGGTGCCCCGGCGATGATAGGTAAAAGTGATGGACTTGTAAAACTAACAGACGACGATGCAGTTGCCTCCTAAAATTTACGTATGATGAAAGAAAGAAAGAAAAAAAAAAAAAAAATCACTGCGTAGTACACCAAGAAAATGTATGCGCAAAAGCTTTAAAAAGATAGATAATGTCATGCAGATTGTAAGAAGTTGAGATAAAATGTTGAAAAGATTTTTATGATTTGCGAAATGAAATCAAGTCGTCAAAAACAATTTTTTTGGCCAGAACTGGACGATGAAAACTGACTCACAGATTTGCCATTTTTAGTAGACTTGACCGCTCACTTAAATGAGTTAAACATGCGTCTTCAAGGTGAAAACCAACTGATCAATATAATGTTTCAAACTATAACAGCGTTCAAAATGAAACTGAAACTATAATAATCTTAAATTAGGGCAAACAATTTTATGCGTTTCGGGCAAGTTGGCTAAACACGGTCCTGTGAACAATAAAAAATATATTTACGACTCCATTTTCAGTCAACATAAACATGTTACCTGCTAATTTTCAAATGGAAAGCATAGAGCTACAATCTGACATTTAACTTAAAGAAAAATTGGATCATGTCTCTTTACTGGATTTCTAGAAGATATATCTTCTCAGAGAAAAATATCCCTCGCTTCACAATCATGCCTTATTCATGTCATTGCTATTTGGAAGCACCTACATTTGTGAGCAGCTATTTTCAAGGATGCAATGTCACTGCGTGCATGTGTCACTAGGAGCATGTTACATTACATACAAGTGACATTACATGCAATATGCACCCAGTGACACATGCCAGTCCCACACAGCACACTGTCAGCCCCTTACCTTAGCCTTGGCTGCCTCCAGCAAGCAGGACCAGTAAATATGCGATGAGATTAGGCAGATGGGATACAGGCTGGAGCGTCATCAGTGCGCAGTTATCGACACCCTGATGACGGCGCGCTGTTCTGCAGCGTGCGAAGGTCGGCGTGTTGGGACAAACACTATCTAGATCCAGCGTAGAAGCCCCTCAGCTATTAGGCAACCAATAAACATCCTCTCCTATCCACACTAAAGGGACCGAACCGTGTTCACATCAACCCACATGCTTGTGTACTATGTGTCAGTTAACAATTTATGTATGTAAACTTTAAAAAAAAGAAAAAAAGAAAAAAAAAAAAAGAAAAAAGGATAAAACAAACATTGATGTTTTAAAATTAATCCATTATTCATGATTTATTAAGATTTTACATAACCCAGTTATTCCTCAGCAGCCCTCATTAACCACAGCAAAGTGTATGTGTCTGTGATTTCAACAAATATTACACACTCTCTGTAAAGTTTTATGTTCTCTAAATGCTGGAAACAGGCGTTTGCTTTTTCATCCGGCTTTTTTCCCCCAGACTTACAGTGGATATAAAAAGTCTACACACCCCTGTTAAAATGTCAGGTTTCTGTTCTCTAAAAAAATGAGACAAAGATTAATCATTTCAGAACTTTTTCCACCTTTAATGTGACCTATAAACTGTACAACTCAATTGAAAAACAAACTGAAATCTTTAAGGTGGAGGGAAGAAAAAAAATAAAAAATAAATAATGTGGTTGCATAAGTCTGCACACCCTCTTATAACTGGGGATGTAGCTGTGTTCAGAATTAAGCAATCACATTCCAAATCGTGTTACGCACACACCTGCCATCATTTAAAGTGCCTCTGATTAACCCCAAATAAAGTTCAGCTACTCTAGTTGGTCTTTCCTGAAAATGTTCTTAGTCGCATCCCCCAGCAAAAGCCATGGTCCACAGAGAGCTTCCAAAGCATCAGAGGGATCTCATTGTTAAAAGGTATTAGGAGAAGGGTACAAAAGAATTTCCAAGGCATTAGATATACCATGGAACACAGTGAAGACATCATCAAGTGGAGAAAATATGGCACAACAGTGACATTACCAAGAACTGGAGCTCCCTTCAAAATTTATGAAAAGACAAGAAGAAAACTGGTCTGGGAGGCTACCAAGAGGCCTACAGCAACATTAAAGGAGCTGCAGAAATATCTGGCAAGTACTGGCTGTGTGGTACATGTGACAACAATCTGCCATATTCTTCATATGTCTGGGCTATGGGGTAGAGTGGCAAGATGAAACATTTTGCAAAAACACATCTGAAGTCTTCCAAAAGCATTTGGGAAAAGGTGTTATGGTCTGATGAAACCAAGGTTGAACTTTTTGGCCATAATTCCAAAAGATATGTTTGGCGCAAAAACACTGCACATGACCAAAAGAAACACCATACCCACAGTGAAGCGAGGTGGTGGCAGCATCATGCTTTGGGGCTGTTTTTCTGCAGCTGGAACTGCGGCCTTAGTTAAGATAGAGGGAATTATGAACTGTTCCAAATACCAGTCAATATTGGCACAAAACCTTCAGGCTTCTGCTAGAAAGCTGAACATGAAGAGGAACTTCATCTTTCAGCATGACAACGATCCAAAGCATACATCCAAATCAAGAAAGGAATGGCTTCACCAGAAGAAGATTAAAGTTTTGGAATGGCCCACCCAGAGCCCAGACCTGAATCCGATTGAAAATATGTGGAGTGATCTGAAGAGGGCTGTGCACAGGAGATGCCCTCGCAATCTGACAGATTTGGAGTGTTTTTGCAAAGAAGAGTGGGCAAATCTTGCCAAGTCAAAATGTGCCATGCTGATAGACTCATACCCAAAAAGGCTGAGTGTTGTAATAAAATCAAAAGGTGCATCAACAAAGTATTAGTTTAAGGGTGTGCATACTTATGCAACCATATTATTTTATTTTTATATTTTTTCTTCCCTCTACCTAAAAGATTTCAGTTATTTTTTTCAATTGAGTCACATGAGGTAGAAACAGTTCTGAAATTATTTATCTTTGTCTCATTTTTTTTACAGAACAGAAACCTGACATTTTAACAGGGGTGTGTAGACTTTTTATATCCACTGTACTTACCCCAAAGTGAAAAAAAAACTTGACATTAAACAAGTTAAGAGTGTATAAGCAATTGGTCGGAGCTTGTAATTCCTGGTCTCTGTAGGACCCATAAACTGTATATATCTGCCAGTAGGAATTCCAGTTAAAAGTCAATATAAGTAAGCCGTTTTAAGTTTTTAAAAAGCAAAAATATTTTAATATAAATGGCACAAGGAAGATTACAGAGGAAATTATAAAATTTAACTAACAATGTTATGGATGTTTTAGGAGTGATATATAAAATTTAATACAGAGAGGTCTGGAAGATGTGGGCTGGTGGTTCAGTCTTAAGCAGGTCCATCTAGTGACTACCTGTGCACTATGCGATGGCACAGAGTGGAATCCATAAATTTCCAATCAGATCCCTGGCCCTTGCTATTTCCGATCTGTTCTTCCCCAGGTTTCTGCCTCTTCCACTCCCTTTAGATTGTAAGTAATGAGTTTCCAATCTTGTATGGTGCTTTGGGGGGAAAAAAAGCAAGTTCTGCAAAGATCCCAAGATGCTAATATTGTTTCTTTCCTTGTTCCTATCCCCTGTACAGCGCAACAAAATATGTTGGCGAGTTACAAATAAAAGGCGACTAGTATAACTCATGGGCCTACATAACAGTTTATATATTGTGACAATCAGGCCAACCTTAAAAAAATATATATATATATAAATATATATATTACACAAGAAACTATTTGACTATTAAAAAAAAAAAAGAAAACATAAAAAACTAATAATTACAATAAAAAATATTTGAAAAAAAAAAGTTTGAAAAGGAATATTTAGAACACCATTAAAGTCCATTGACTATAGAAAGCACTACTGGAGGTTTAAAAGTGATAACAGGCAAAATATTTCTGTAATGTAAAAATATATAAGCAAAATAAACACTACATTTAGGGGGGCGACCTTGTATTAAAAAAGGTATATGGACGTTTCCCTTTTTCAAATCTAACACCCTCCCTGCTGCTTATATCAGAAACACACATTACATACACATTTCATACAGATTTATTTTTTTAAATTTATTCCACACCCTAAACGGTGCACCTGGTACTAACCATTAGAAACACTGCATTTAGGTACGTTTAACCCTATACTAACCGTCAAGCCAACAGAAGCCTATTGCAGAGATCCAGAGCAGCACTGGATCTCTGCAGCCTGAAGCTGCTTTCTTATGGTGGGAACCCCACATCCCATGATGCTTTGTTGCAGAGACTGATCTCCAGACATTGCAACAAAGTTGTAGCTGCTTCTGACTGTCAAAACAAATTATTAAATTTTATGCTAATTTAGATATGGTTTTCATTACTATTAGGACACATTTCTTAAACTAATAAGTGTTGGACTAGTAATTCACAGCCTTTACCTGGTATATACACTGGCCTTTGATTTGTATCCTAGACCGCCACACTCAACTTGGCAGGTAAGGAGACAGCAATGGCTACCCATACTACTAAATAAAGCTGAGATTAGTAGGTAAACATTGAAGGATGATTTTAAAATGTTAAACCGGTTTAAAATATGTCTCTTTTAAATAGCAAACTACAAAAAAAAAAGAAGGACTTAAAAACAAAACAAAAAGTTAATACATTTCTAACAAAATATATGAATTATTGTGCTCTTATGTTGTAAAAAATATATATACACATGGAAACACCTGTAGGTTTCACCTGTATATAGAGTGTGCTCACAGAAGTAGTTTCATAATTTACTACACCAGAGCTCATCCCATAAAGCACACTCCACTGGGTATTTAAGTATTGTAAAAGTAAGCTGCTAATCTGAAACGGCAGTCTGGCCATAATTGCCTCATATATTATGCTTAAACTCTTAGGAGACATCCTTCTCCTTGAAATGGTGTAATGCTATAATATCAACTCTTCTGAATAGGGTTGTCCCATTAATTCTTAACAATCACTCCCAGTGGACTGTGGATTTACTGTACTTGAGCGTAAACACAAGTCAGACACTGACATAAGCTAGGCAGCTGTCTGAAACGAGTTAATTTTGCAACCTGTTTACAGCTGGAAAGTAAATCTATCCTGACACAGATGCCATCTTGGCAAAACCTTAATGAAATCTTATGGGGTCATATTGAGTTCTGATGGCTGGTCAAAAATACACACCGCCTACACAAGCACGTGCTGGGAGAAATCTAGTGCGCACAGCCCACGGACAGGTACCGGAGATTACACGACTTAAGTCTGACACTTGTATGTAAATGCAACAACTGGGAAATTCCTTACAAAAGATCCTAAAAGAAAATAATAAAATGCACTTGCATGTATAAAGCAGTATTGGAAACTACTCTTGTCTCTCATATTATATAAAATGTATTATAATAATAAACAGAAGATCAGTTATGATTTTTAAAAGGAACACTATTGCCCTTTGGAGAAAGACCTGGCAACCCACTCCAGGATTTTTGCCATGAAAACAATATGGATCAGGCACACAAGATGAGCCTGGTGAGCAGAGGTCCATACGGTCACAGAGAGCCGAACCCGACTGCACGACTAAATAAATAGCCCTATATTCACAATTCACTTTCCGAAAGATTATGTTGACAAATGGACAAAAAAGTAAAAACAAAATAAATAGGGATCATATACTGTTCTTTGTTGTGATCAGCCATTGCCTTGAAAGAGCTTCTTTATCAAAATGAATGGGCCTTATATCTAATAAATCTTTTTTAGTCCTATTGAAAGTACTGGCAAAAAGAATTGTCACTTTTCAATTGCAGCAGCTGAAACCTTCTGTGTATTTAAGGTCTCCTCACACATACACAATAAAAATGGCAGCATACAAGTCAAGATAAATGCAGTAATATTTTTGTTTTCTAAAAACTATTTGTACATTACAATTGTTTTTTCTAAAGCAAATACTGTAAATATGGAATTGCAGTGGACCTTTCAAATGACATTGCAGTCTTATTTTAAATACACTATTCTGAAGAGCTACAAATAATAATGGGTAAACTGATTTTAAAATATAAAAAAAATACTGTTTAATTATCTAATTTATTAACTTCGTATGTAAGCTTACTGAAGTGGAATCTACCACTTTGGTTTCTGCTGAAGAGATCAGAATGCAGGAGAATCTGGCAGCTAAATGTGCCAGGACAAAGTGTGTTTAGAAAGCAAAAACAAACCAAAAATGTATTGGGCATATATTTGCCCATTATCAAGTTTAAATTTTTCAAAATTGCATATTGGAAAAAAAAAAAAAAAACACGACTACAATGGTCTTCTATCATTGGGGAAAGCACTATAGACACTGGACTCTAAGCTCAAAGGGCCTCATTCAATTGCGATTTGGCTAATTGAATAGGGCTCTAAATAAGCACATAGCATATCTTTTTTAAAGAAGTTTTTAGTTAGGGAAAACCTTGCTTTTGGATAGATATTTACTAACTAAAAACTTCTTTAAAAAGTATATGTTATGTGCTTATTTAGCACCCTATTCAATTGGAAAAATTGCAATTGAATGAGGGCCAAAGACAGGGCCCTCTTTTTTTGTAATGTGTTAATATTGTTTTGCCTTGATCACAACTTCTGTATAGCGCTATGGAATATGTTGGCTCGTTACAAACAAACATTATTATTAATAATAATTGGAAGAACCATAATCTTTCAAATTGACAGCACATTCTGCAGCCAGAACAAGGCAGTGTTAAAAAGACAGCACGGTACAGTTTCTGTCAACACCACTGTGTGTAAATTTCAGTGCAAGGTGCCAAGCTGTAAAACCATTATTAGACAGATCTGCATGCCTCTAAATTAACATTCAAATCAATTTGCAAGCGTTCTACAGTTCAGCAAAATTAACAGAGCTCCTATAACATCAATATACTAATGACACATGGATTTTATGGTCCTAACAACTCTAAATCAAAAATGTGAAGCACATGGAGAAAAAAAAAAAAAAAAAAAAGTAATTTACCACATGCTTTCTGACTACTGGCAGTTGTCAGATGTTATGTTAACTCATCTGACTGAGACGACCTTATCTGACTACCTCACCATATGATACATATGCCAGTCCTGTATTTAGTTATGCCAATGCTTTGTGATTGGTTGGTCCCACAGACAAATAAGTACAATTTTAAAGTTTTCTTATTTAAATTTTGAAGCCTTCGATAAGAAAAAAAGAGCAAGTTTATTACTAAAAATGCAGGAAATCTGCATAATATTCCTATATCACAGAGGCGTAAATATTGAAGATTAAATCAGAGGTTCTCAAATACGATAAAACTGAAATTTGCCTATACAAAAAATACTCAAATTAATGAAGTAAATAATATAATAAAAAAAAAAATGCATCCATATTTTCACCTTTATGTATAATCATGTTTTATTATCTAAACCGGAGTAATATTGGAAATGATTCTCTTAAAATTAAATGTAAACAGACAAAACCAGAGAGAATACTTGTTTTGAAATTATTAAGAGTCATTATTTATACCCTAGATAAGCGTTTAAGAATATTACAGCAAACTATGTTTTATAGAAATTAAAAAAAGAAAAAATATTTAAAAGATTTTGTTGATTTGCTATAAACACTAATATATAATCCCTGTCAATTATTAATCAAACTTTATTTTTGGACTACGAAAACTCTATAAATCGAGCCAAGTATGTTTTTTTTGTTTGCTTTTTAAATAACCTAAATTCAAAGGCAAGTGATAGAATTACTAGAATACTTATTCTTACTTGTAACTCTACAGAATATGCTGCGTGTTTCAAATAAAGGTGTGTTTATATATATATATATATATATATATATATATATATATATATATATATATATATATATATATATATATATATATTTATTATTACACACACATTTTTGTTTGGTTTCTCCTCAAGATATGGTTGGAAAATACAAGAACTCAATATTTTTGACTCCTTCCATAGGGCCTCATTCTATTACCGGCCGTAAAACGTCCGCAAGGCTGCGATTCCTCTTACGGCCGGCCGTATATCTTGCAACCGGCCGTAAGCTCAGAAATCTTTAAAGTCAAAAATAAATTCAAGACAGCACTGTAAAGCTCTGTAAATGCTAGGGATCATATTGGGGGACATGAGGATTAATAGTAACCCACTCTCTAGCTTGCACATCACCCCAAATCCGAGATTACATTAACTGTTTATTTTCCGGCCGCAGCGTGGCAGGGTCTGAGGTGCTCCAAGCACTCTGGACCTTTTACATGGATATTTGACATATATAAGAAAAACATTTTTTTACGGATTTGAGTGTAGGGGAATGTTGTGCTATTTTTGCTAACACCTACAATCACTTTATAGTCTCCTCAGAGTGCAGGATGGCTTTATTTTTGCTTTATAATGTGCTTAATTGGTGCTAGCGGGACCTTTTTCCTGCAAGTAAGCTGCGGCTCGCTTTTAGCCTTGCAGAGAGGGTTCCCGGAGCAATAGAATAGCAACCGTGATTTTCTTGCGGCCGAAACTCTTGCGGCCGTTTTAGATCAAAGGCTTTCCTCCGGCGCGAGCGGCCGCAAGAGATAGCAAGGCGCCGGCCGCAAGCCTGCCGGAATCACCGGCCTGAGGGGAATAGAATAGCCGAATAGCTTGCGGCCGGTCCTTGCGGCCCCGCATCTCCTACGGCCGGTAATAGAATGAGGCCCAAAATATTTTAATGCACACAAACATGTTTTAAAGAAAGCAAACAGATAAAATTCATTTTTTTTAGGTGTCTAAAACACATTTGGGAGAATATGAAGATATCATATTTTTATTTGACATTCAAACTAATTATAGCCATGTGTAACTCAGAATTGTTCTGTTCGCCCTACAAAATGCTACTTAAAATGCCAATAAAATATTTTTTTATAATAAACATACTTGCTTTAAAAATATTTAATATTTACACCACTTACTTGCTGCTAATAAGTAATTAAAATTAGTGATCCTTTAGGTAGCATGCAAAAATGTGTTAGAAATATTTTTTTTTTATTTTAACTAACATGCAGTTTTATTCACAATTGACTATAACCATTCCTATTAAATACTGCACTTTGAAGATTTGTAATATGAAAATTTTCAGCATTCATTCTCGCTAACAGCATAGGATACAAACTTTGTTTTCTTATATAGGAAACATACATTTCTGTGTAATGTACCCAAGTATAAAGAGTGTAAAAATAAAAAGTTTGATTAAAAAATGTCATTTTTTTATCATTTATAAAAAATAAGATATATGAATATTATTTTACATTTTAAAATATATATGGAGAATCTAGTCTGGTGTTATCACTACTAACCAGCCTGAAATATTTCTAAAAGTATCAGGTTGCAACTTAATAAATTATTACCTTCTGACTATTTTAAGAATATTATAATATGTTGTATTATAGATAATAGAATTCTGCAGATCTTCATTCCTTTGAACATTTGACCAGGATAGGATGGGATAAAGTGTTGAAGAACTCTTAAAGTTCTTTCCAAATGTTATACTATGGGGCACCTACACAAAGATGTGTAATGTCCTCCAACACATAATGTATGGGATTATGTTAATAAATAATATAAATCCACAAAATATAAAACTATACAGTGTCAATATAATAATTATTTACATTTCTGAACTAAATTAAGAGAAATTGCTGTATGATGTTAGCTAGAAGAATAGACAAGAGAATGGTATTATTGCCAAAATCAATAAACAAAACAAAAGTAATACAAGTTGATATTTTTAATGGCTAACTGTTTTTATTTGCCATTGTTTTTTATTTTATTGTATGTATTGCAAAAGTACCATTACTCTAAACTAAGTTAAAAAAATGTGTGTGTATAATAATATAATATATATTAGTTTTCTTGAATATATATTTCATAAGAAAATGTATCTATTGTATTATCATTACTTAGGATTTTAAACAACTGGCAAAAACACAAACTCACATCACATTTCCCCGACCACTTGTAGCTGTATATTATTGGCAGGACAGGAAACAAATGAAACATTCTTTCAGAATATTTCCAGTACAGCTGCAAAACCATATAAATAACCAGGAGTGCGAACACAAAATCTGTTGCTTGTTAATGCTAGAATACATGTTTTAAATTTCAATTATTCAAGGGTAGCTGTACTAGTCAGGCTAGTAATTAACCCTGTGAGAGGGACACAATCAGCAGCTATAGGGTTAAGAATTTATGCTTGGATACAGAGCTTTATGTTGTGGAGGAGACAAATATTCAAAACAGTAAAGGGGGTAGAAAAAGTTCTGAACTGTACTTCCGCCTTGGGAACCTGATAGCTTTGAGCCCACTGGGGTTTATTTTGAGAAGGGGAGTGCAGACGTTAACATCTGATACCAAGTGGAGGAGGCATCAACCCACGCTTACATGAAACTCTGTTGTGTTGAGAATGTGACGGCCATCTGGGCTCCAGCAGGAAGACACCAGTCCCGCTGACCCTTCGTCAATCTTGCAGTGCCACTCCGGCTGCTCCAGAGACCAGACCTGGGCAGAGATAGGGAAGAAGACAAAGATTTTTACGCACAGTTAAGGCATCCAGAGGACCAATCAGCTTGAGCGATGAAGGACTGGCGCTGGATTCCACTGCAAAAGTAAGATAATGTCTGCATGCATATTTCACCCTTTATGTCTTCATATAGCAAGTAAATAATATGATTCGAGAAGAGAAGCAAATCAAACCACACAATTATAAACTCGCTTCAGCAACCTTTTACCTTTTCAGTGCAAATGAAATATGCAATTATTATTATTATTAGATAAGGCTTTTAACGTTTATCAGCACTCCTACCGGAAATCACACTGATGTCAACAAATGTACCTGCAAAAAGTGTTATGGCTCGTTAAAAAGTAATTTCATTTCATTTAAAGAACCACTGAAGTTTGATGTGGATGTTGGTCATGCTACTAGTACTTGCTCCCAATTTATCTTATTTTCAAGAAGTTATCCTCCATAAAGGCAGTATTTCAATAGACCTCAACAGAGATGTTATCTAAATACAAGGTTCATCCCATGGGCCCAAGTCTGTTTGGGACAAAAGCAAATAACACTTGTAAGTCAGTTAGATATCGGGACACTTTCACAGTTGAAAATGCTGGAGATATATAGACATGAACACGCTGCATGTTGATGCTTATTACATCTTACCTTATGGTTCCTAATATTAGAACAATTCTCACATAAGAGCAGACACATAGAAGCAGGTATCTTAATCTATTAGAATCAAGATTAGTTCAAAATGACATATTTTATGGTTAATAGCAACAAAGCAGCAAGTGTTAAAAGAATCCTGTAGAGATAAATTGAAGGAACAGGGAGTATTTTTTCTTACTTTGAACCCACTAACCCTGTGGTATGTATTAGGTAGACCTGTGTCCAAATTAAAACCTCTGGTCCCTTTCTTCTGAACTTCCACTGATTCATCACATGTTCTGCTTACCTCCGCTTAACCTTGCAAATTTTAAATAAACTTTGTTTCAAAATAGAGGTTTGAAATGGGCTCCCATCCTTCCTGTGCCATTTTTAAATGTCATATTCATTTTTTTTTTTTATGGATAGAGACACGAATATTTTGGTTTCTGGACAAAGCCTTAATTTTGACACAAATATCTGGACTCTGTGAAGCATTGTGAAAAATAGCTGACTATTCCAAATCATTATGTACCAGCTTTACCAATTTAAAACAAATTGGAATGAGTTGCAGCATATTTATTTTGCATCTTAACATTACACACTTGGTATTTTTCCAGTCAACCTTCACTCTATTAACTTTTTTTTTTTTTTTTTTTTTTTAAATCAAAGGGTATGAGAGGTACTAATATATAGACTACGTTTCACTAACAAAGTAAGTACAGGGACTCTGGTACAGATAATTAAAAATTGCAATAGTGGTGCTTAGGCAGAGAACAAACTATCCTTAATAGGTTAGTTCTATGGATATGGTCATCCACTCTGAGAGCAGCCTCTTTTAGCTCACTTGTGCCCATTCGATGGGAGAAATATCCTGTAGTATAGCAGTCTGGTCTCAATCAAAAAAAAAAAAAAAGTGATCCAGCCCCGAAATACCAGGCAATTCTACCCTGAACAGGAGAAAGAAAAAAAAGCAAAGCATCTCTAAAAAGTTTGCTTTTAATGATATGACTTCAAGATCCATTCAGAGACCAATTTTAAACTGGAATCAAGTGTTAATCACATATTAGCCACACATCTTACCTGCACAAGTCCTCTCTTATACATGGCACATAGTATAAACATGGAGTCTGCAGACCACTCTATGTATTGGATCTGGTCCAGACAGGTGAAGAGCTGAAGAATCTGTAATGTGCTCACATCTCGGATCACAAGCCTGTACTGTACACATGATGCCTAGACAAAATAAAAAAAATAAAAAAGTGAAAGCTCAGGTTGTGAGGGTGTATAAAAATGTTTCACACACACAATGAAAATAAAAAACAATGGAATTGTAAATATTAGCATGACACTGAATTTGGCAAAAAATGTAAAAGATTCAATTATTGAATAATTATATATATATATATATTTTTTTTTTGACCACATTGTTGGCAAAACAAAACACAAAGTTTTCTGTCCCTAGCATGTTGAGGGATGACCAAAAAAAAAAAAGCACCTTTGAATGTGCCCAAAATTTTGTACTCTCCAGTCCTCGGGTACCAACAAACTGGGCATAATTTTCACGGAGCTAGTTAAAGGAAAAGCATAAAATCCAGCCTCCATATTTTTGTACTACGTTCTTGTGGGTGCAGAACAAACATTTACATTCATAGAAGGTTGACTGTAAAAGGTGCTCCCGTATATTTCAATTTTAAAACTCCTTCCATGGCTCTTGGTGTTTTGGGTTGATACACAAGCATCAAATCAATGTTACTCGGGGATGTGTCGGTCAAAATGTGTTATTTTCAATGGGGGATGTCAGGCAAAAACAGCTTTATAGCGAATCAGTGTTAAACGGGGTAGTGTTAAGCGGGGTCTGTCTGTACTATCATTTTAAGCTATTTTAGCATTGCCTCATTTTTAACTCAGCCCTCTATATTTATTAAAATTATGCGAGCATAATTAGTGTTTATTAATGGGAGTTAATTAGTGTGTGTTGCACAATAATGTTTTCCACATTATTTGTTTAATAAAGTGCTCCTTTCATGATTGGGGTAAGTCAGAGGTATAGAAAGGCTCCCCCTGTCATGTTGCAAGTGGATAAAAGTGTGTGGATGGCTCCACCACCAACAGTGACATCATCTTTGCAAGTAAAAAACAAACAAAAAACAAAGGATGTTGGAGGATAAAAGCAAGGGAAAATGTGAGGGGCAAAATGGCTGCTCCATTACTGGGCAATATGGACTGCTAAATAAAGCAAGGAATCCAAAATATTTTACACATTTCACAAAAATGCTTATAAAAAATAAAAATAAAAAAGTTATAGAAAATATTAATTTCGGATTCTATGTATATTTTTCAGAGTTCAGTGGTTGCTTAAGATTCAGAATGAATCTTGACTTGCTTTAATTTTAGTTATGATTTTCTTACAGTAATGCTGTAAAATTCTAAATTTTCTTTTCAGTTGTGTTCACTAGTACCATTTTTTTCTGAAGTTTTTTCTCGTTTTGTTTTAGAAGTTTTTGTATTTACCTTTCACACTTTAACTCTAACCAATTTTGCTACATAATGGACAAAATGGAAGAGACACCCATTTACAAAAATTGAACAGCAGTATTAAAGAAAATCTTTCTTTCTTTCTAAAGATATTGCTCATTTTCAAGCCCAATAAAATAAAAAAGCAATATTTTACATGTAGGCTAGAATATCCCTTTAAAAATAGATATGGAAAGTTTCTGGATTTCACTAGGTATATAATAAACCTATGTATCCATTTAATTTGATGTACTTTTTTTTTGTTAAGAATGTTTTACTACTTAAAATCATACACTTTTACTTGTTTGATTCTGCCCTCAAGCAAATACACAAAGGGCCTCATTCTATTAGCGGCCGCAGCCGTTGCGGGGCCGCAAGGACCGTCCGCAAGCTATTCTGCTATTCTATTCCCTTACGGCCGGAGGCTCCGGCAGGCTTGCGGCCGGTGCCTTGCTATCTCTTGCGGCCGCTCGCGCCAGAGGAAAGCCTTTGATCTAAAACGGCCGCAAGAGTTTTGCAATTCAATTGCTCCGGGAAACCTCTCTGCAAGGCTAAAAGCGAGCCGCAGCTTACTTGCAGGAAAGAGGTCTCGCTAGCACCAATTAAGCACATAAAATAGCTCAAATAAAGCCATCCTGCACTTTGAGAAGACTATAAAGGGATTTTAGGTGTTAGAATAAATAGCACATAATTATCCTATACTCAAATCCGTAAAATATTTTATTTTTAATATCCGTAAAATATCCATGTAAAAAGTCCCGAGGGCTTGGAGCACCTCAGACACACCCACGCCGCAGCCGGAAAATAAACAGTTAATTTGAACTCGGGTTTGGGCAGATGTGCAAGCTTGAGAGTGGGTTTCTTTTAATCCTCATGTCCCCCAATATGATCCCTAGCATTTACAGAGCTGTACAGTGCAGGCTTGAATTTATTTTTGAGTTTTTCGATTTCTGAGATTACGGCCGGTTCCAAGATATGCGGCCGGCCGTAAGAGGAGATCCTTGCGGGGCCGTATAATAGAATCGTGAGTTAACAAAACCCCCGCAAGGAATCGCAGCCTTACGGCCGATTTACGGCCGCTAATAGAATGAGGCCCAAACTGTGCAGTGTTCTAATTAAGCCAATCAAAGACCTCTCGCATGCAGCATTTTGCAGAATGCTGCCACAGTTTGTTCACTATGAGACCTGTACTTCTATGCATACTGTCTTCATGAGCTGCAGAAGGGAGGAACCAATTAGGCTGAAACGGAGCTTTTAAAAACAGATCCCAAAAAACTAAAATATTATTTTATTTTTATATTTTTTCTTCCCTCTACCTAAAAGATTTCAGTTTGTTTTTCAATGGAGTTGTACAGTTTATAGGTCACATTAAAAAGGTGAAAAAAGTTCTGAAATGATTTATCTTTGTCTCATTTTTTTACAGCACAGAAACCTGACTTTTTATATCCACTGTACATAGGTATATTATATTCCTAATGAACGCCAGAAACTGTCTATGTCCCTTTAAGCTGCTGTTATTTTTTAGAAATACATATAAATATATTTATATCTATTTTATAAACAAAGTATCAAGGCTTGTACAAATAATGCATTTTTGTCAAATGAGTTACAATCTTCCACATCATGGAGCTCAGCATCACTATCCATAAATATTAATAAAAGTAATTTTAGTAAATGGACTGAACACAGCCTGTGTTTAATGCCTAGCGATGTTGGGATGTTTAATCAATCTAATTAAGGCATAGCTGCTGTCCAGTAACATTTACATAGTAACATAGTAGTTGAGGTTGAAAAAAGACTTTTAGTCCATCAAGTTCATACTTTTTAGATAATTTGAGCCAGTGTTGCTCACCAAGCAGCAAATAATGTTAATAACATTTTCCTATATTGATAATGGGGAATGTCACGGTTGTAGTTTGTCCAGAACACCAATATACAACACTCTGTGTTAAATTAGGTGTAAGACATTAAAGGGCCAGTTAATTCAGCACAACTTGAAACACGCCACTGTACATTAATCCTAAAAACAAGTTGAAATACTTTTTGCATTTTTTTTTTTAAATAGGTGCCTTTTTCACACACACAAAAAAAAAAATCATAAATGAAGTATCCGTTTACATGACAATTAGGCAATCCCCCAGGAAGACTGACAGCAAGAGCTGTGTGCAGAGAGAAGATCAGAAAGATGGTTAACCCTTCCCAAATTCATCTGTGCAGGGAAATGACGGCTATAAACTCACAAATATGTTACTTGTGGGTTAACAGATGGCTAATGACATTCCTGACAGCAGAGAGAAGCTATAACTGGTGTTCATGGAGCTTGGAACAGCCATTGTCTGCAGATTAATTAATCATGAACATTCAGCAGTGTGTTTGTAAACAGACCTACTATAGTAGATTTGTAACTGTTATTACTGCAATTAAAACAAAAGCAATTGGTCATGTTAACATAGAATTGTGTGCTCTTCCACATCATGAAGAGCACTTACAGTGAGGTAAATGTCCCTTTGATATATCAATTGCTATTCCTCATGCTTATTAAAGGTTTCTGCCATTTGTCCCAACTGTAAATAGAGTATTAAAGAACTAGCATGTACTTAAAGCACTTTATTGTGTTTCATATTTATAGTATATTCTTTAGAACACTTAGGATTGATAATAGGCAAAATATTTTCAGATAAATAATAAAAAATGTTTTACCTAATAACTATCTTGAACAGCTATATAAAGATATGGTCAATAAGGAGAGGCCCTCATTAAAAATAAGGCCACTGCAGCTATGAAAACCTAATAATTATCCAAGATCCCTTACTAGGTAGATTATTTTATTAACTCTATGCAGCTCCAAATGCTACCATTTCTATATGTGATAATGGCTTTTCCTGTTATGTCCCCAGCAGTGGTGTGCAGCAGCCAGTATGTGGCGTGGCACTGGGGCACCGAGACTTTGTTCAATTTGTTCTTAGAGTGAGGACTAGATTTTGGGTTCAGGGTTAGCGGCAGATAATATTTACATAGTAAAATAGGGTTGTGCACTATGTGTACTATGTAAAGCTCATCATCTAATGCTACCCTAAACCCTAAGAACAAATTGAACAAAGTCTTGGCAACCCACTATTGTGCCACCTATTGGACTCTGTGCTGGTGGGGACAAAAGAGGAAAGGTCCCTATTTTTAATTTGACTTTTTAAAAGGTTTACCGATCATCTCTAGTGTTTGTAATGGAAATACTGGAAATTAGGGGTGGGCAATGCAGAGCCTAGCGACCGCATTGGGCATCAGGCATTTCTAAATGAGGCCCTCGGTCCGTTTCCTACAGTGAAAAGGTGCAGGACCTGCACATAAGGCCATTCAAGTAAAAGAGTTTGCCTGTCACTGCTTTTAACATTGGGTCTTGGCGATTAGTGCACGCCTGTATGCGTATCTAGCATACCACAGTTACCATCACCCTATATAAAAAACGACCTGGGTCTAAAAAGTGGATGGTTAGGATGGTAGTCAGCTAATAACTGGAATCAAAAGCCTGAGCACTAATGAATGGTACATTGGACCAGCACAAGCAGGTGTCATTGCTTCATACAACTAAATACTCTGAATATAACTCATTTTCTGTCAAATGGTATCACATGGTCAGCAAATAAACCAACTCAGCGGACTATAATGTGATATCAAGCACATTACATATATAGTTGTTGTAACTGCGATTTGTCGGTAACGCTCGCAAAGTTGCGGCCTTGCACATGCGCAATGATCGACGAGGCCCGTGGTGAGCGCAAGGTGGAGGAGGGGGAAAGGCGCTCATCACAAGACCAGCAATAGGCCTAAATAGGAAAAGTGGGAGGTAGGGAGCCCGTATTGTTATTCAAATGGCCTCTTTTAGAAGCATTCTGAACGGCTTCCGAGTTACGGGCTTGAGGGGGGAAAAATGGCGCCATTTTTTTTTTTTTAAGGTCTCAAAAAAAAAAAAAAAAAAAAAAGATGGTTGTTAAAAACGTAACTGTTTAAGGCTAACTCGGAAGCACTTTGCGGGCTTGGGGAAATTGTTCAATTTACTAAAGTCTACAAATGTTTTCACACCCATAAATGGCAAATAGGGCCCAGGGGAGGGAGAGCGGGAGCAAAGAGACACAGGGGCGAGAATGTTTGTCTGTAACGCTCGCAAAGTTATGGGCTTGCGCAAGCCGCATTCTGCAATGAGCAACAAAGGCGCTCATCGCAAGCGTCGTAAAGTAGAGGGGGGAGAGGCTGGCAATGAGCGCCAAATGTGCTCATCGCAAGGCCTGTATGTTAGAGGGGGAGAGCCTCACATTGTGTTGCAATCTGCATTGCGAGGCTTCAAATTTTATTGCCGTCATTTTTGACGGGCAAGTCGCTAGTATTCTAATAATATCAGTACTTTTACAAGTATCATAAAGAATTGGACTGTGATGTTTAGGATTCTTGGTTCTTTTTTACAAACTGGCAATATATCATACCTGTCATTTTTTTCTCCCTGTAGAAAATGCTAATTAATGCATTCTGCTTGTTTGTTGTGTGAACGTGGCCAATCGGAATGAAATGCATAATATAAATATAGAACATAATTACCATCACAGACGCTAGTTTGGTGCAAATGGCATTACTAACTTGCATACTGTGTCACTACTAATAAGCACACTAATTCAGACAGGGGTATAGCTTAAGATTGAGTTAAGGGACTAATGTAGTTTGTACAAAATAAATATGTGCATACTTGTGACGTATATAACAAACTGATGACATGAAAAGCGGGTGCATAAAACCGTATTAGAGAAGATCTTCTGCTTTGCCGACTCTCCTTGTGTCTCGGGAGATTCCATCTTGGAAGCCTAATATGTCCGTAGTTTGGGATGGGGGCTATCCTGTGTATTCAGTTATGTTGTCAAATGGCTGTATAAGCTTTCAATAGAACTGAATAGGGACCTAGATCCACAACGCTCTCTGGTTTCTTATCCAGTTAGGAGCAAATGCAAAAAGTCTGCTTACATTAAAGAAAAATAAATACAGGAGTTAAGAATTAGCAATTGGGAGCGAATACGCACAACGGAAACTATTGTGCGGAATTCTGTACGAGATGCAATGCGCAGCTCTAGCCCTGCAATGCGCAGAGAAATGGGGGGATAGAGACACAGGGGAGGGAGGGGGAAAGAGACACAGGGGAGGGAAGAGACACATCGAATATTATCCCGTCAAAATGACGGGCAAGTTACTAGTCAACTATAATAGTTGTAATTGCAAAGTTGTCGGTAACGCTTGCAATTATGACAACTTGCGCATGCGCAATGTGCGGCATCAGTCGTTCATGCGTTGCATTAAGGAAAGGGGAGAAGAGACACAGGGGAAGGGAAGGGGGGAGGAGAAGAGACACAGGGGAAGGGAAGGGGGGAGGAGAAGAGACACAGGGGAAGGGAAGGGGGGAGGGGAAGAGACACAGGGGGAAGGGGGGAGGAGAAGAGACACAGGGGGAAGGGGGGAGGAGAAGAGACACAGGGGGAAGGGGGGAGGAGAAGAGACACAGGACACAGGGGAAGGGAAGGGGGGAGGAGAAGAGACACAGGGGGAAGGGGGGAGGAGAAGAGACACAGGGGGAAGGGGGGAGGAGAAGAGACACAGGGGGAAGGGGGGAGGAGAAGAGACACAGGACACAGGGGAAGGGAAGGGGGGAGGAGAAGAGACACAGGGGAAGCGAAGGGGGGAGAAGATAAGAGACACAGGGGAAGCGAAGGGGGGAGGAGAGACACAGGGGAAGCGAAGGGGGGAGGAGAAGAGACACAGGGGAAGTGAAGGGGGGAGGAGAAGAGACACAGGGGAAGCGAAGGGGGGAGGAGAAGAGACACAGGGGAAGCGAAGGGGGGAGGAGAAGAGACACAGGGGAAGCGAAGGGGGGAGGAGAAGAGACACAGGGGAAGCGAAGGGGGGAGGAGAAGAGACACAGGGGAAGCGAAGGGGGGAGGAGAAGAGACACAGGGGAAGCGAAGGGGGGAGGAGAAGAGACACAGGGGAAGCGAAGGGGGGAGGAGAAGAGACACAGGGGAAGCGAAGGGGGGGGGAGAAGAGACACAGGGGAAGCGAAGGGGGGGGGAGAAGAGACACAGGGGAAGCGAAGGGGGGGGGAGAAGAGACACAGGGGAAGCGAAGGGGGGAGGAGAAGAGACACAGGGGAAGCGAAGGGGGGAGGAGAAGAGACACAGGGGAAGCGAAGGGGGGAGGAGAAGAGACACAGGGGAATCGAAGGGGGGAGGAGAAGAGACACAGGGGAAGCGAAGGGGGGAGGAGAAGAGACACAGGGGAAGCGAAGGGGGGAGGAGAAGAGACACAGGGGAAGCGAAGGGGGGAGGAGAAGAGACACAGGAGAAGCGAAGGGGGAGGAGAAGAGGCGAAGGGGAAGCGAAGGGGGGAGGAGAAGAGGCGAAGGGGAAGCGAAGGGGGGAGGAGAAGAGGCGAAGGGGAAGCGAAGGGGGGAGGAGAAGAGGCGAAGGGGAAGCGAAGGGGGGAGGAGAAGAGGCGAAGGGGAAGCGAAGGGGGGAGGAGAAGAGGCGAAGGGGGGAGGAGAAGAGACACAGGGGAAGCGAAGGGGGGAGGAGAAGAGACACAGGGGAAAGGGGGGAGGAGAAGAGACACAGGGGGAAGGGGGGAGGAGAAGAGACACAGGGGGAAGGGGGGAGAAGAAGAGACACAGGGGGAAGGGGGGAGAAGAGAAGAGACACAGGGGGAAGGGGGGAGAAGAGAAGAGACACAGGGGGAAGGGGGGAGAAGAGAAGAGACACAGGGGGAAGGGGGGAGAAGAGAAGAGACACAGGGGGAAGGGGGGAGAAGAGAAGAGACACGAGGTAAGGGGGAGAAGAGAAGAGACACAAGGGAAGGGGGAGAAGAGACACAGGGGAAGGGGGAGAAGAGACACAGGGGAAGGGGGAGAAGAGACACAGGGGAAGGGGGAGAAGAGACACAGGGGAAGGGGGAGAAGAGACACAGGGGAAGGAAAGGGGGGGAGAAGAGAAGAGACATAGGAGAAGGGAAGGGGGGAGAAGAGAAGAGACATAGGAGAAGGGAAGGGGGGGAGAAGAGACACAGGAGAAGGGAAGGGGGGGAGAAGAACAGACACGCAGGGTACACAGAGAGATAATACAGAAAACACAATGACACTATATCATGCCGTCATTTTTTGAAGGGTAATTCGCTAGTTAAATAATATTATATGTAAATAAACACATCCTAAAACTCATTGTAGATAAGATGTCCCACACTCAGTATAGGATATTATCCATATAATGATCCTTCTGGCCACCTCTTATTACACATCTATGACATTACAGCCTGGCCCATACAGCCAGTACACGGGAGCACTATATAAGCCCCGCTTCTGGCCCTGTGTGCACTCACCAGATACCGCCCATTAGGGGAGAATTTGCACAGCTGGCTCGAGAGCTTGAACACCTCGGAAAAGTTCATTATCTTCTTGTGTACAGTTACCCTGCACCGGCACACACTGCCATAGCGAGCAAAGGGGGCGGGGCACGCTTACAACTGGGCGGGGTCACGTCGGATTACGCAAAGAGAAAGCAACGTCAGGTCCTTTGCGGAAAGGCGGGGTCAGCACCTTATCAGACGTCAGACACAATATGTAACATGGCGAACACACAAACCTGCCGTTATAACAGCGGTATCATAGCTAAGTATAGCGATATAAGTGCAGCTGTGAGTAGTGTGCAGTTAGAAGATACAAATAAAAGGTAATAATGTGTAAGGGGAGGGTTTTATATGACTGACGTAATAAGGGGGTTGGGTCACCTGTCTGAGAGCAGGTTGTATACGAAAGACCACGTGCTGTACCTGACAGAAATGAGTACAACTGACACAATGGACGGGCGCCTGTGATATATGGGGGCGTGATTATATGTAACGGATTATACACAAAAGTGGGCGTGGATATGAACAGATTTACATACATGGGCGGGATTTTATCTGGTAAACTATATACTGATAGGCTGCAAAAGCTAGGTAAACAGTTATAGGGCGGGGCTATGTACAATCACACTTTCGAGGCGTGGTTTCATTGGCTCGGAACAGGTGTTTTCGTATAACTGTCACACAGTGGGGGCCGGACTCTAAGCGGGTCAGTCAGCGGGAATACAACTAGGCGGCTAAGCACCCGGGAACATAGCTTGTGCCACCTTTACCACAAGCAGTTTAAATGACAGCTGGCATGTTACTCATTAAATAAAAACTAATTGTATGTACAAAGCACAATCACCACATTGCTTGAGTTAATAAATGCTGCAGATGTTGTAAATATAAATGAAACCGCTACATAACACTGGCAATAAATTACCGTTACAAACAAGAACGTGAATTTGTCAAATTATAATTTTCTCCGACATCTGAATCTGTCAAAAAATTACCTCAGGAATTAATATTTTGATATTTCCCTAGAAACAAATCCCCTCAAAAATATTACTCGTACAATAATTTCATTTGGTATAAAAATAAAGCCCTCGAAATGATAAATAAGGTAGAAAAATAGTTACATAAAATTGTACCGTTAAAATGCACCCGACTTTCTGAAAGAAAAATATTAAGAATCCTAAACGTTGCTTTTCCTAACCCCTCAGAAATACAACTGCGTCACATTATTTTCCTCACAAACCAGCAAAGATAGCACCAAATGAAACCTAAATCTGTTAGTAATTTAATAATAAAAACAATAGTTGTATAATTAAAATAGTTTCAAAATCAATCACAATTCATTTGTACTCCAGCTGTTAAAGAAAACCAGATTCTGACAAAAAACATGGCCACTAAATCTTTACAACAAAGTTAAATACATTCTGAAAAGTTTAGAGTTTGATAATTTATGGACTTTTATATTCTACTGTGTTGCTACTAATATTTCCATATATAATCTGGTTTATGTTGTTTTTTAGTGAAGTAAATACATCTCTAATCAATGTTGGAACACAAAAAATAGGTTGTGAATCTCCATATTAACATATGGTGCCTGGATACATATACTTTATTAATTGCTGAAGTGCTTTTTGTAGATGTAAACATAATATTTTCAATTATTTTAATATTAAATGGATATAATTCCAAAATAAATGAATCCTGTAATAATATAAAAAAATGTTAATAAGTACTACAGTTGTTGAAATTATTGGTATGAATATAACAGAGTATTAAAAAATTACGTTCATCATATATATATATATATATATATATATATATATATATATATATATATATATATATGTATATATATATATATATATATATATATATATATATGTATATGTGTGTGTGTGTGTATAGAGAGAGAACAGTAACAAATCTGATATTCTTGTCATTAGTGCATTGCAAATCCCTTGTTGCCCTCCAATTATCGGTATACAGAAAACATCTCAAATTATCCCAATATATTTACCATGTCATGTGTTGTCTGATAATGTTTTTTATGTAAGATTAGAACACAAAATTGAATCATAATATGCTATTATGTCCTATAATAATATGAAGTAGTACTTTTTCTTCTTACTTTCTCTCATAGGGCCTCATTCAATTGCAATTTGGCCAATTGAATAGGGCTCTATATAAGCACAGAGCATATTTTTTACAGAAGTTTTTAGTTAGTGAAGACCTTGTTTTTGGATAGAAGTTCACTAACTAAAAACTTCTGTAAAAAAAAAAATGCTCTGTGCTTATATAGAGCCCTATTCAATTGGCCGAACCGCAATTGAATGATGCCCATATTTAGTAGAGGCACAGCCTGTTTGTTATACAATCACTATTTAAAAAAAAAAAAAAAACACTAAAAGACAACATACAGGATTGATTAACTTTACATTTAATTACAGCGTCTCGATTCAGTTGCCCAATTCGTACATTTATACACACTTAAAATTACTCTTAATTTGCTACATATTCGGCAAATATTACTTATTGGCACAAATTAATTTTTAAGTCAATATAATGCATATAAACATAAAAAAAAAAACACTCAAAGCCAAATGTATGAATTCAAGGCATTTGCAAGTAGCTAATAGAATATGGCCCTAAGTATTTATTTGTTACAATTGTTTGCATTGAAAATTAACACGCTTTCAAGTACACATTAAAACTAATTTGTGCCCTTTGAATATATGAATATATATATATATATATATATATGTATATATATATATATATATATATATATATATATATATGTGTGCGTGTGTGTGTGTGTGTGTAACAATTATGTGTATTAAAAATAATTCTAAAGATACAGTTAAACAGATTGTCTATTGTTGTAATTATCAATCTTACCTCACTGGTGTTTACTGATTATTATGTTATCAAATTGTTTTTGTTCAATATATTTATGTTTAAAGGTACTCATATTAATCACGGCCAAACATCATGCGTATTAATATAAATGATAGTTTTCTGGAACTGGGGAAGTTAAATACTTACAGCCTTATTAAATTGCGATTCAGCAAATTTAAAAGGGCTCTCTATAAGCACAGAGCATATTTTATTTACAGAAGTTTTTAGTTAGTGAAGACCGTGCTTTTGGATAGTCACTAACTAAAAACTTCTGTAAAAAAAATACGCTGTGTGCTTAAATAGAGCTTTTTTAAATTTACTGAATTACAATTTAATAAGGCTGTTAATTTGCACATTAATATCATATATATCTTAAACCATGATAATTATTTGCGATTGATATAAAATTTATAAAAAAACGTTCCACATTTATATATTTTTCAAAGATGTGCCACTAAAATGTGTTTCATAAATTTTAGGAACATATAAATACAAAGGTACATTCCAGAAGGGTCTTATTTATCCTGTTAGTTTAATAAGATAGTTTACTTTTTTTAAATAATATAAATAGAATAATTATGAACCCATCTTTTATCCTTTGAGATCAATACAAATGTTATCTATCCCTTAAGTATGATAAAGTGTTTAAACCCTGAAAGTCATTTGTATTTGCTGATGCATATATTTAGAATGAATCATATATTGGAGCAATGTTTAGCATCCTTTAAAATATATTTTATAGTTAAACTTATCAAGATATACTACATCAGATACATTTAAGGTATTGTGATTCTGACATTTAGCTATGATCTGAGCCTAAAATTACTAATTCATAATGACAGTTTTGGTGATGGGACAAATAAATAATTTTGATATTGCATTTTATACGTGCATTTATTCAACCCCTAGGTCCATGAGTAATAATTAGCACCTACATAAAACATGCCAGCTCATTCTATCACTTCCTTTTGGTAATCAAAATATTCTGCACCAGTCTAAATGTACATGACATTTATTTTTTAAATTCAATAATTAATGTGTTACTCATTTGCAAAATTAGTAACTGCAAATTATTTCTTAAATATAGGACCAAGTACTCAGAATTAACACTCTGATTTGTGATGTATTTAAAGAATGATATGTAATTATTTATATATATTTAAGATTGCAGATGTTTTTTCATAATTTGTAGAAATAATGCACATTACTGGGAAGGCAAAAATACATAAAACTAAAGGGCAGAGTTATTTAAAAAACAGTGATTGATATATATATATAGAGAGAAAATATTAAGTTTAGGAGATTGGATGGTTAGGGTGATTAATATATTTTTCTCTCTATGACATTTGTCTATCACACAGCCGACAATTTTAACTTACTCTTTCTAGGATTAATTCAGCTACATGTCCACTGAAGGAAAGAAAGCCTTAACTCTGTCACTGCTGCAGTAGTGCACTGGACATTACATTCTACACTGTCACTTTGTTTCTAAGCTGTGTAGCATTCTGTCCCATTGCCCTCCCATTATCAAGCAGTTCCCTTCCCGCCTGCTTATACTTGAAAGGCGGCTAGTCTAAATTCTTATCTTTCCCCTCCCCCTTTCTTTGGATGCAAATCCAGAGCTCTAGCCTTCATGCTGTCATTCTCGTTCTTTCAACCTTTTTTTCAACCCTGTAATCTAATCAATCCCACCCATCCTAGTCACCTCCTATTTCATAGATGTTTTACCCATGTAGGTTTCAACTGCAAGACAGGTGTCATCTGCAAAATCTAGCAACCGGCCAGGAAAGAGTTAAAGGAAGTATTGCCATTCTAACTTCTTGTGGCAACCTGGGCTCATTGCAACTGTTAGCTACCCCAGTATCAGGGCTGGGAGAGCTGACAGGACTGAACTGGACAAGGGAACGTGGAATTGACCCAAAAGTAGCAGAAGACCCTACCAAGCCACTTTCATGCCAGTGAAACTGATTAAACAGAGGCCAGTGCAGGGCATCATCACCACAGACTGGGATTTCAGGTAGCTTATTTAATAACGTTTGAAATATACTATGGCAAATATCTGATGTTATATTAATGTGTTTTAATGTTTTTTTTTATTATTATTTATATTCAATTTATATGTGGATTCTCTGGGCATTGGTGTGGGTATGACAGATGTCAAAGTATATCATAAGAACAAGTAGATTTAAAAATGATATTGGACAAGCTATGTTTTTTTGAGCAACTGTTATATCCATACAATTGAATATTTTTGTGTATTGTCTTGGTAGATGGTGTAGATTTTATTGTGTAAATTATGATTATTTTTTTTCAAAATTAATTTATATAAAATATTAAGTAGGGTTATATATTATAAAATATGTAAACTTTGCTCTAGATTTTTACTAAATTGACATCACTTACATTCACAAAGTTACTTGATTCTTTGAAGACTTGACAAATTATATAGTGGTCTACAAAGTGTTAAACTAGATGTATTAAAACCTACAAAAGTCTACATTTTTATGGAAATATTGGAAGCAACTACATTAAACATTTTCATTTTAGTTAAGTTGTTTGTTCACAATTGTTTCAAGGTACCAAACATGTAGAGTAAGCCAGTTTATTATGCAGCTCTTTATTTATCCCATAGATAGGGAAGAAAATCTTGTCTGTCTCACAGAATGGCTTTGAATATTATATGGAGTAATGTATTCTTAGGTTGTCATGAAGTTTAAGAGACCTATTTTTCACAGTAGTTCAATACTAACCCTAAACATTGAGTCTGGTATGAACAATGATTAATATTTCCAAGTAAGCTCAGGTAAATCGAGCATGGCTACCTAACAGAGCTTGTAAGTAGTTGATGGCCCAGTATTAAGCTCTTATTTGTTTTGATCAAACGGTCTCCAGGGAAGCACGCCAACTAAACATTTAGCAAACATGACTATAGATAACAGGATAAATAAGAAAAAATAGCTACTGCTTAGAAGCATTTTCTGTGTATGGAATTATTTAGAGTCTTTATCCGTAACAAGTAGTTTGTAAGCACCTTATACCTTACATTTAATGAATTAAATATAACATATCAAAATGTTGAAAACTTATACAGCTTGTGTACATTTGTGTCATGTTTTTTTCTGTTATGGTTTCCAAATTATGCATTTAAATTCCAAAGTGAATATTTCCTAATTTGATATACTATAGGAAAACATATTTATAGAGAAAGTGTCAGAAGCCGAAAAGAACTGTTTGCCAGATTTGTAACATTGCTGCCTCCCAGTGTGTTTAATCCCAAAGGGAAATGCTAGTGACCCAGCAGGAGTTAGCTGCATTGTGTTACTATGGATGTTACCATGGATGCCAATGTAACCAACTAAGAGTAGGCCACAGGTGAGGCCACACCAAATGCAACTAGATTTTAATGACAGACTTCACCAGTGCTGACTGGTTTTCTCTGGGGTTATTTGTTACTATCATTTCTTATTCCTGTATTTACTGTGAAATACATTACTTCAACCGTACAATATGTCCCTTTGGCTGGCAAAACAGGTCAAAACATATTTGCCTACTTAAAATGGCACTGCAAATGTATTGGTTATTGCAAAAATGGAAAAGGAAATATAATTACAGTTGGCCGCTGTTAACTATTGTGAGTGGAAAGTGAGGTATTTTAATATAAGTTAACTATATAAGAGCCCCTTTCTCTAAGTCAGCTTAGAGCATACCTATTTTTATAAATGATATTTTATTCTGTGTCATTATACATAGTTACCTCAACTGGGCATGCTTACTTTCCTTATGAGGATAAAATGTGACAGTCAAGTAACCCTTTGACTGGTAGAGGGGCTTTGCAATGTTTTGCAGGCACCTCTGCTAGTGAAAAAGGTTAATTTCTATTATCTAACACTTACACTCAAATATGGTGACAACACCTAATTGCAACTATTTATATATATATATATATATATATATATATATATATATATATACACAATGTATATATATATTCATTTCTGCAATAACTGGGATATTTGCTGTGTCACACAACATTTTCAAAATAATACTATAGATTGTAAATTGGATGCATGCAATTTATCCAAAAGGCTTCGAAGCGTTACAAGTAAAGTATGACGCACATTTTAGATGAAATGTGATCAAATTAATTTTGAATATGTACCATTAGCAATAAAACAAAAGAAAAACATTTATAAGGTAATTTAACATTCATTGCCTCAATATTTGTTGTAAAAAAAACTATAACTAGAATACATGTAATCTTCTGCACTGTTCAGTAGACAAGAATTCTACCTACTGTTTTATTTTGGAAAAAGTGTTTTGATAGTGTTTTTAGACCATATGTCATTTGCCTTCTTAATGAAAGAGAGTTTGTTTGCGCTATAGCATTTCAACGGGGTTACTGTGCGCATAACTTTGTTCTGTGCATGATGTGGATGTTGTGGAATATTTGTTGAATATTTCTGTCAGCAGAAATGTCATGCGTATTTCTTAATCCGAGAACATGCACTTCATGATGACAATGCCATGTATAGCTGCAGAACAGAACAGCAAAGCATGTAGGCCTATACATTCAGAAAAACAATGTTTATATGTAACATTAGAGTACAAATAAAAGATTAAAACAAGCATATTTTATATATATATTTCATTATATTGGTTAGTTAAAATGAGTAAATGTGTAAACAATAGTATATATTTTAATTACCATAGCTTCAGAATTTTATTTATTCCTGCATTGTTTTTAAAAATTGGGACACAGCTAGAAAGATATTAATACTAATTAAAAACTACTGACGTGCCTATTGATGAAATGCAGTTCTGCATTAAAGTATTGCAGTATAAAAAGTTTTTTAGTGGACTTAAAATTACAATCAACGATAACGGTAATCCATTATGGCATATGTATAATTATTTGTTAGCATATTTTCCATTGTGTGTTAGCATTTTACAAGGTCACATTCTGGCTAGATTATGATACTGTTTGATACCGTGTTTCTTGATGGAATTGACATAATTTAGTATTTATTCAGACCACTATATAAGATTTACTAGGAGCCTTGAAGGAAGCCCTCCATAGAGATATTATACTCTGCTATATTTATGCATGCATGTGTGTGTGTGTGTGTGTGTGTATATATAAACTTCATATTTTCAAGCAAACCAATTTTAATAAAGACAGTTTTAAGCCATGATTTAGTAGTTATATAATTTATATGAAATAAAGCTATTTGTAGTTCCCTTAGCTGTAAAATAAAGCTGTCTGTTTGTATTTCTCTTAATAATATCTATACCCTTGACATCTGAGAACATCTTGTTCCGAGTACATTACATCTGGAGATTCAATTCTCTTTGTTGCCTTTGCCAGTCCTGGTGATCTTAATTGCTTGTCTGATGTTTCTCACAGAGGTAACGTCATGGGAGTCAATGCCTTGGGACCTGCATATGTAATTGAGCAGGTGTTTCTCTTTTTATTTTAGACATAGGTAGATGTTTGTGCGTTATGCTTTATGACAAAATCCATTATTTGTTTTCTCAGATGTCAGTAAATTAG
Source organism: Discoglossus pictus (assembly GCA_027410445.1). NCBI lineage: Eukaryota > Metazoa > Chordata > Amphibia > Anura > Alytidae > Discoglossus > Discoglossus pictus. Next base: position 154,234,152 of record CM050169.1, read on the forward strand.
AATATAATAAACTAGAAATGAACCTTATGTCATAATATTGGCCTCTGTATTTTGTAAGACTAAAGTTATGCTATAGAAATGTGCTACAGATTTATTAAAGCAACTTTTTTAGACAGGAAGTGAAATTTGTTGTCAGAGGTAAAATGATAAGATGCCTAAAACAAGACCGAACAATACCTCTTTGACAACTAACTTGTAATGTATTAAATGGTATGCCAGCACCAGCTTCTGTTACAAAGTAATGCCCTCTGTAACCCCTTTTTCCCTTTAGCCCACAATTTCACCAACTCTCATTTAAATAATTTTAAAATTATTTCAGATGTTTTAGAAATTATACCCATTAAGATGTGATTGCAGTTTGATTAAAATGTGATGGCAGTTTAATAGACGGCACTGTGCACAGCTTTTCTAAACACCACGGCACTTCAGTTTTAGATCAATGAAATATGGCATCAAGTTAGAATGAGAAATATTGAAACATTTTCAAGCATTATAAGATATGACACTAAATTAGAGGTACAGTGATGTGTAATAATGTTTTTGATTAGGTTAATATATTTCTAAAATTTTCATACTATTTGTGTAAGACAAATGTGCCAGTGTGGCCCCTCAAGTAAAAAGGTTGGATGCCCCTGATCAGAATGAAATACATTATGGTGATGGAAAGTAATTGCATTGATTTATGAGTCAGACACACGAGTAATTTGTCACTTGTGAGTAGAGACCTGTTTAGTTCCTGTTATCCTAAAGGGCCTATTCACTATAGTAGGAACTGATCTTTCCAACTGGAATGAGAGTCTATATTCAATAACATCATTCCACCTGCATCTCCCCTTTCCCTATACATCCTCATCTTTCTGTTTCTCCCCCTTCACCCGCTCTTCCCTTTTATCTCCCAACTTCTCCCCTTCCTTCTCTCTCTCCCACCTAACTCTTCCCTTTCCCGTTTTATCCCACACTTTCTCACCACTTTCTCCCCATTTTCTTCTTTTACATTTCTCCTCTCCCTCCACTCCCTAACACTCCTTTCCTTCATGCTCCATTTCTGCTCCCCTTCCTTCTCTTTCTTCCTGCACTCTCCCCGATTTCCCCATTTTCTTTCCACATCCTCTCTCCTTTCTTCATCCCCCACTTTCTCCATTATCCCACTCTCTTCCTCTGCATCTTCCACTTTCAACCCACCATCCCTCTCTCACTTTCAACACTCTCCCCCGTTTCTACTCTCCCTCCCCCTTCAACTTTCATTTTCTCCTCCATCCTTCTCATGCCTACTTCCTTCATCCTCTACTTTCTGTTACTCTTCTATCTCTTTTTCCACAATCACTCAGATTTCCTTCTCTCTGTCCTCCCTTGATCTTCTACTTTCTTCACACTTCTCCCCCTTTTCCCATCTCTCCTTTTTTCATCTCCACACTTTCTCCCTCCTCATTTCCCAATTCCTGCCCCCTTCTTCTTTCCTCTCTTCCTATACCCCTAATGTCTCTCTCTTCATCAACATTTTTCTCTCTCTTTCCAATCTACACCTCTCCAACTACCACCTCTCTTTCCTTCCCCCTCTCTCTCTCCCATCCCACCTTGCCTCCTTGGAATCTGTTTTTCTGGCCTCTACCCTTACTCTCTCTGTCCTAATCCCTCCTCTATCCCCTTACCCCTCTCTCCATGGTTCCCTTCCTCCCTTACACTGTCTTCCATCCCACTTACCCCTTTTCTCCCTTGTGCCCTTCATACTTTTCTCTCTCCTTCCTCCCCCTCTCTGTCCCACCTCCCTTTCTCACACCCATTTCGTTTCTCTTACCTTCAACCTCCACATTAATCCACCTACCCGTCCCTCACACCCACTATCTTTCCTCCTTACCCCCCACACTTCACTTCTCCTCTTCCACCCCAGCACCCTTTATCCTCCACTTTATCCCCCTATCCTCTTTCTGTCACCATTCACCCTTCAGTAGATTTTTCCCTGCTTAGGCTCTTTTATTTTTTGTCTCTAAAAATATTTTGCATATTATTATATGTATTTCTTCAAGACAGCATACCATGAATATGTGACTCCAGTGTCTCTTTATGTTAAAATTATATATGACAGTCTCAGTTTTTTTTTTGGCAAGATGCCCATTTTTTTAAATTCAGTATGTAATAAAAAAAAATTGTATAACCACCTGATGCAGTAGTACTTGTGTTTACAAATAATAGAAGCTCATGACTTTCTAACTCTCTTAAACAAAACCTTCCTGTAATCTATTTAATCTATTTGTGTTATGTTTTAGAGTACTCCATTAATGTACATTGTGCTGGTAGGAATATATAGTTAATTTATGTACTGTAATATATATATATATATATATATTTTTTTATATATATATATATATATATCCACTATAATAGTTGTAAGAATGTGAGTAACGCCTGCAGGCGCACTCAGGCCTTATTACTGTGCATTGTGGGGGTATTGCTTGAACTGCGCATGCGTGATTACGTTGTACCAACGTGATCACGCATGAGCAGTTCCTACCTGCGCATTTGAGACACATGGCGTTGGAGGCGGAAGGTGAGCCTGTGGAGACGGGGGGGAGAGTGAGAGGAAGGGAGAGAGAGGGGAAGGGGGAGGGAGGGATGGAAAGAAGGGCAGCACACAGAGAGAGACAGCACTGAGAGAGACCGAACAGACAACTGAAGATACTATATGATGACGTCATTTATTACGGGCCAGTTACTAGTTTATATATATTTCTGTGTGTGTGTGTGTGTGTGTGCTTTGATATGGAACGTGTCCCTCTGTAAATTATTACCTCCACTTGCAAAACAAAACCATGATAGGATCATACCAGTATTATAATAATTATAATTTAGGATTTGTAACACCAAGTGATTTGACTCCAATTTTCATTTTATTTCCATCTATTTCTCTCCCTGTAGTCCAACTATGTCAACAAAACATTCTGATAATTAGCAGTCCCCATTTCTGTGATAGAAGCGTGCCTGAACATGCAGTATAGTCCTTAATTTCTATCCACAACCAGCTTCTAGACTAATTATTTTCCTATAATATGAGAGAAAGACACCACTTGTGAACACTTCCACATGCTTTCATGAAACTGCAAATTAAGAATGTGCTATTGGTAAACAAGGGGCTAATTGTGTTACAAATAAAGTAAACATATTATATGTGAATATCATATAGTGAGAGATGTAACATATTCATTTTATATCAGTGGAAGAAAAAAAATCTGAAATCCTTAAATATAAAATGCTTATTTGCAAAGTATTGCAAGTATTTTCATGCAAAACTGAACCACTGCTTAACAGTAAAACAGATCCCCACATCATTACAGTAAGGCTGACTGTAGCTTTCTGTTTGGGAATTATGTTCTTACACAATTTTTATTTCAAGTAGTAACTTTCAATAAAATACTTAAACATTAAATATAATTTAATAAATAAAAATAAAAGATAAGAGTAACTTATTACCATACATTCTTGTATTATACCCTAAATACATTTTAATGAAAATGACATTTGTTTCTTCAAATGTCTCCACTTATTGTATTGCAATATACTATGGATAAACAAAATACCAAAATAGAGGTGCTCAATCAGAGAATGAACCAACCTTAATAGGTTAGTTCTATGGACATGATAACCCATTCTCAGAGCAACCTCTTTTAGCTCACTTGTGCCCTTCACAGGGAAAAATATCATGTAGTATATCAGGCTGGTCCCACTCAAAAGAGTGACCCAGCCCTGAAATACCAGGCAATTCTACCCTGAACAGGAGAAACAGCAAATCCCAGACATACGTTTTGGCCTTCATTGAGTCTCATCAGTGAGGTGTAGCTGATATTTCCCTAAGGCAAAGTGAGCAAGGGATCCACGTCTGGAGTACCCTATCACACTTAGGGAGACTAAACCCTAAGGGTCATTTGACTAAACAAAATACCAAAACAAGGCCCACAGAGGCCGAAATGCGTCTGTGGTTTGCTGTTTCTCCTGTTCATGGTAGCATTGCCTGGTATTTCGGGGCTGGGTCACTCTTGAGTGAGATCAGACTGATATACTACAGGATATTTATCCCTGTGAAGGGCACTAGTGAGCTAAAAGAGGTTGCTCTCTGAGTAGGTAACCAGAAGTATAGGACAAACCTACTTCAGGTATTGTGCGTTTTCAGATTGAGCATCTCTAATTTTGTTGTTCAATATACTATGGAAATCCATGGCCTACATGTGCTTAGACCTTAAGCTTATTTCCAAATGGGGCTTGAGTTTTGAAAACATACACAGTCCATGGAGATATAACCTTAAATTACTTGATATAAACTAAAGTGGCCTTATTAAAAGAGTTCCATGCTTTTGCATATGAACAGCGCAACAGTGCTGCCATTCTGTTCTAAGTCAATGTATTGTGCTAAAATCAAACTGTGGTGTAAATGGTAAAATGGGCTGGTTCACTAAAAAAAAAAAAAATGGGAAGAGTGAGACCATCATTGCATCAAACTTCACTGTATTCACTAAGATCCAGTATTACAAGGAGGTTCAAGGCATATCTAAGTTTCCCTGTTTCAGCCAAGGAATAAAGTAGTTCTATAAGTTAGGAAGGAAGGAGAACAGATATTATTGTTATTATCTTTTATTTGTACTGTGCCAACATATTCCGTAGCGCTATACAGAGGTTAAGTACATGGCAAAACCAAAATGAACACATTACTAGGAATGGAGGGCCCTGTGTTTGAAGTTAAAATCAAATGTTCATAGTGTGTGTTTCCAAAGCACTGACACAAATTGAAAACTCGCAAACTTCTAAAGGTATTTACATATGCACCCCAGGGGTTGCAGATATATTAATGGGCATTGCCTTCATCATAATCAGTGTGCCTTGGACATCCCAGGTGTTTCTCTTTAAAATGTGATGCAAATGCCCTGTTTCTCTTTACACAGAGTGGGCTTCAAGCTATTAGGAAATGCTAAAGTCAGTCAACATGGAAACTTCTATATATAAACATACTCTAGAAAAGTTTATATTTTCTCTAAAAAAACTTATTTAGCTGATAATGTTTATAGTTTCACAAATGTGATTTTTTTCCTAGAATACCGTGGTCATTTTAATAAGTCCAAATACACTCAATAATATCAATTAAAGTAGCTATAATACAATGCAGAAGAGTTGGAACATGTGCAGAATAACAATTTAGTACAGGTTTATGGGGAATATTGCAAGTCTATTTTAGATATAATGAGCTTCAACATACTGTTCATTTAAAGGGCAACAGTCACTTAATTTTTTTTGACAAATGCACGTGTAGCTTTGGTCCTTTAATTATTAGCAAATATTTTCAAAATACTTTTTTTTAACTATAAGTTTGAAAAGACATAGTACCTTTGTGACATTTTAAATTTAAATTGCTTTTAATAAAAAACATAAAAGTTTTTGAGGGCAAAAGCCTTAAAAAAATGAAACATGTTGTTGATGAAAATATATGCATTCTTACCCAGCCTGTTGTAAAAAATGTTTGACATTGCTAGTTGTCAGTGCCAAAGATGTATTAAAGGGATATGGAAGGTTTGGGTTGTTATTAATATTATTATCTCTATTTGTAACGCGCCAGCATATTCCATAGCACTAAGTTTATATATATATATATATATATATATATATATATTTATTTACTCATTTGTACTTTGTTTTATTAAGAAGCAATTAAAAGCTCTATTTTTTCTACCTGCCAAACTAAATCTGCCAAACAGTCCCTGTATGGGTTTGATGTGCAGTGTAGTGTCCCAGCCTATCAGGGACCACATCTCAGCAGCATGTTTTCTGATACCTGGTCCCTGATACAGAGTGTGTGTCTGCATATACTGCAGTGGGAAACCCCATGCAGGGACTATTTGCATGATTTGAGGCAGTACAAACAGAGAGTTTGCTTGCTTTTTAATAAAACAAAGTACATACAAGTTAATATAGCTATGTGTTTATTTTGTATCTAGTAAAATCCAGAAACTTTCCATATCCCTTTAATCAATGGATAGAATTCATTAAGCATCACAAAATGGTTCTCTAAGTCTAGCGGGTTTGTTCTCTATGGGGAAAGTTGCCATCAGGGAACTATAAACTCCACGTTCACATAAAGAGTTTAATTAAATGAACTACGGTAGCCCAAAATCAAGTTGTTTTTTTAATTGTGAAAATCTGAATTTACTTTGTACTAGCCCTTTTTGTCAACAGTAAGTCAATCCTGAGCTATTCATTAGTATTTGTACTGCATTATTATACAAAGGAGCAGTTTCTGAATATTAATTTGCTCTTTGTATGTGCTAAACAGTAACACAGTTTGCTGAGTTTGGGCATCATTCAATTGTGATTTGGCCAAATGAAAAGGGCTCTGTATAAGCACAGAGCATATTTTTTTACAGAAGTTTTTAGTTAGTGAACTTCTATCCAAAAGCAAAGTCTTCATCAACTAAAAACTTCTGTAAAAAATATGCTATGTGCTTATAAAGAGCCCTATTCAATTGGCCAAATTCTATTTGAATGAGGCCCTTTGTTTCTGTATACCCAATGTTATCACGTAGTTAGCTTCCTTACACACTTGTCAAGAACTCTGAGCCATTAATTAGCACATGGAACCTCATATTAGCATAATGGAGCCACACAGTCAATGTTGGCTATCTCAGGAATGACTTACTGCAGAAACAAAGGGCAAACACAATGTATAGTAATTTTTTATGATTCATTCCTTTAAAAGGAAACACGCTTGTTTGTTAGGTGGCAATGTCCAGTATTTTTATATGTGACAGTGGTGTCCCTTCAGGACCTAAATACTAGTTACTTTTTAAGGTTTAAGTATCAGTTTATTTCGCCAGTCTCTTACAAGTCAAGCACAGCACTCCCAGTTTTTGTGTGCTCTGTGATCCAGGAAAGAGAACACAAACCCCATGCCACACTTTCCCTTATCCTTCAGTAGCATCTCCAAGGAGACAAGGACGCTACATGCTCCTTGTGCAGTGAAAGCTGTTTCGTAAGAACAGGCCGCTCCTCTCAACTAGAAATTCCTCGGACTTATAACACACTACAGATCAGGTAGGGCATAATCTGCTCTCTTAAAACTGTATTTTCACATACTTTATGACTCAAAAACGTTAATCTGTATTGTTTGTTCTTCTTTGGTAGTTTTCAACAAATTTTCAGAGAAAACAATTAAAAACCAAATGAAGAGGAAATTGGCAAGCTTTACATAATGCAATAAGCATTGAATTATACCTATTCATTTTACTTCACATACAATTTTTACATACTTGATTACAAATAAACAATTACAAAGTAAAATTATAAAATACATTATTGCTTGGAGACTTCTTGAAAAACAAAAAATAAGGTAACAGGATTATCCATTGTTTTACATTTGAGTATTGTAAGAATAATTAAAGTAAATATATATATATTCATATTTGTTCAGTCGTGTCTGACTCTTGGTGACCATATTTACACAGCATGCCATGCACATCTGTCTGTGTTTCTGGTTTCAAGAAACTGGAGTGGGTTGCCAGTTCCATCTCCAGTGAACCGCAATTTGACATGGCATGGCTCACAGCTTCATTGATGTGTACAAGTCCCTTCACCATGACAAGCTAGCAATCCAGATGGGAATGTGTATATATATATATATATATATATATATATATATATATATATATATATATATGTATTTAATCTGTGTTGGTAAGAGGTCCATTACAAAGTGCCATGTGAATTTGTAAAGTATAATGACGTTGATATATAGTACTGTCATTTTAGACATAATGAGCTTAATGCCAAATATGCAATTTTTAGCTGAAACAATACTATGAACCTGTTTTTATAAAAAAAATATTTTTTTGAGCCTGTATCAGTAATGTCAAACTGGCCCTCTGTTACATATGGCACTGCCCCTCATAAATCTCAATGTAATTATGCCCATACCCTCCTAAAGTTCTACCATTATACTTCACTTGTCACTTAAGTGTTGTTCTTCTAATCAGCCTGGTGGCTGCTTGCTGAAAAGAATACTTAAACTGTGACTGGAAGAGGGGAGGTACAAGGAAGGTAAAAGGTCAATATATTGTAGTCCACCTGCTGCCAAAGAAACAATCAAGAACCTTTTTGAGGCATACCTTGGTATGCTTCAAACTTCAGTGTGACATCAGGGGGGGGGGCAGACCTTGAGGGGCTGTTGGACTATCGGGGGTCCTGAGTTAACATAGATTATTGAAATAATTTCTTCTATCTCTTCCATGACCCTGTCTTCCCAGTCTGAATACTTGAACTGCGACAGCTACATTATAATTGTGCGCCCTGTGTTCATAGAGAGGGCCACAATATTGGGGTGATCAGAATTATTGTGTAGATTTATTGATGTAAAGGTGGTACCCAGGCATGTTTGTTAATGAAATGCAGCATTTTCCCAGAGAGTTTAATAAAGTGTTTTACCAGTGTCCCTGGGGCAGAGGTTTTACCAGTTAAGAGATACTTGGTTTGACCAAGGGGGGTGAGTAGGTGGGGCTGACATCCCTGATGGGCAGGCCTCCCCACATGTTCAGGCTGGGGGTCTGGTGGAGTTTTTTGGACTCGGTTGTGCATAAATACTGGACAACATCAATAAAGGCTGTTGTTAGTTTAAACATACATAATTGATGTGTTTCAGTCTGAGGAAATAATAATCCTTATTACTGGGATTATTGTTGTGGAATCTGCATAGGACTCTGTTACAGTTTGTAACATTTGCTGGGTGGCTACTGATTCCTGTGGTTTGCTGGAAGCTTTGGTGGATGTAAGCTGGGTTGGTTCTGTTCCTGGGGATATTCAGGGATATTCAAAGAACCAGACGGTCCTACATGGTAGGTTTTAATCAAGCCCAACATAAGCCGTAGGTTGTCAAACCCCCCAGCTATGTATGAGCCACCTCAACCTAAATACCTAGCTATGTGCTAGTGTTTTCTTAGTGTACTTCTAAATCATTCTCATAATAGTCAGTACCTCTAAATCACTATTTGGTGTGGAGGAGAGGTAGATTGAGGATTTTGAATGAAAGAGAGTTCTTGACATGGGGTTTAGAGAAACCCGAGACAAGAAAGAGATTGACATCTTCTTGGCAATTATTATTATATCTTTAAAATCATTCCACACTGGTCTACGGTAGAATGGAAACCAGTGTATCTGAAGTGGCTTAACCATGAAGTGATTGTTTTTCCAAGTCTAGTACTCTTGTAAAACATCATACCATGCACAGTGCAGTTCAGCAAGGCAAAAATATCAAGTTTGAATAAATATGTTAGATCAAATCAGGCAAACATTTAAGAATTTCTACTATTAATATTAGCTTACTATTAAGATGCGCTATAATTTCATATATACAATGACAAAGATTATTGTAATATTAATGTAATATCTAAATCAGTGGATTTCAAGCTTATTTTTTTCAATGGACCACTGAAAAATTGACCAGAGCCTTGACTGACCACTTGAATACTGCTAATGGTCTTTGAGGACCACCAAATAATGTTTGTACATTTGTAAACCATTACATTTTGTACCGGTAAAAGCTTGTGCTACAATTTATGCATTTTAGTCATTTTCTCAAATCATTCAAAAAATGTTTCTGTAATACTAGCTGTACTGTGGGCCACCTGAATGGAGCTCAGGGCTCGAAATCTTTTAAAATCTGTGATTAACATCTTTACCACTTATTCTCTGATCTGGAAAGTTAAAACTGCCATGACTTTTTTAATATGTTCAATATCCACATTAGTAGTCCTGTATTTAAGATATATGTTGTGAAATATTTGAAACTTACATCTGGTAGTTGAAACATTGATCGTTTTTATTAGGACTAATGCAAAATACATGTATACAATGACACACCCTCCTGAATAAGCACTGGAAGGATGTATTTCAGTAAAGGAAATAGATCCTTTTGCATTTTTGTATGAAAAATTAGCAGAACAAAATTGTAATAATCCTTTACTCCATCAGTAGAGTGCATGTACAGAAATATTGTGCATGATTCAGGACTCTGCTGTCAGAGGAATGCCATGGCTGTACAGTAAGGTTGCATTTCCAGAATGTTATTTTATATATTGGAAGCCATCTTCTGTGATCATGCAAAATGTTGTAGATTCTTGTGTACGTTAATGTCGAATGTTTATGCAAATAAATGAGTTCCATGTCCCTTTAAAATAAACAGGTGTGCCCACATCTTCTATCATGCAGTCAAAAGATCCATGAAACTCACCAAAACTGTTGTGCTCCATCTTATAGAGTCGTGAAAACTTGTGGGAATTTTTGTTTTAATGTTAAAGAATTAACTTTGTTATTGACATGTTATTTATTGCTTGCATAGTTCTTGATGTCATCTCACAAGCAGCTGTATAGAATAGGAGGAATGGGGTCTTGGTCAGGAAGCAACCATTGAGCTGCTTCATGTAGTCAGTCATGTCTCAATGGCATAATGTAAACTGCTGTAGAGTGTTTCTCATCAGCTATAAGAGAGTGAAACAGACACTTTGAGCCACATTCAACTGGACGATTTTGAGATATGGGAGCCCGTAAGTGTGGTGGCAGGCACATTTGCTATTCAACTGGCTATTCAATCTTTTTGCGGGCTCCGATCGGGTTACAAGTTACGGGCTTGAAAATATTGAGTCTGTCAAACTCGTAACTTACACCCTTCAGAAGCCTTTGATCTTTCACTTTCGCAGGGCTAAAATCGCAAATCGCTATTCAATTGCTTAATTTCCCCAAGTTTGCAAACGTAATCACACTCGTAAACCGCAAATGAAGGAGGAAATCCTACGAGTGCTAGAGAGGACTCGCAAGGGGGTTAAATGCCAATTCATAGCACTGTAATTCTGACAATCTAGTTTCCTATTGGCTGATTTCAAATGGGATGTTACGGGCTTGCTTAATTGCTCATGTTCCCGCCATCAACTGCTCCCAATTCTCTCTTCAAACACGCAACTTGTGAGCTTGAGCAATTGAATAGCCTCACAAACGGAGACCAACGGGAGCCCGCAACTGACTCGCAGACATGCAGCTATCTGCGATCGAGTTACGGGCTTGGAATTGAATGTGACCCTTTGTCATGCTTTTCCAATGGTAGCACTACACGAGAGAAGTGGTGAAAAGGTGTGATACTTTAAAGTAGTGTAGCACTGCGATATGTCACTGTTATTGACAATGCACTACAGAGGCTGTAGTGTTCTTAAAGCTACCCTTTATAGTTTTCATCTGTTCTGTTTACTTTATCTCGTGAATTTAATAAAAAAAGTACAAGAAGAAATAAACAGATGAATTTTAACCCAATGATCTGTAGTATTGCAATTAGATGCTCTAACTCTGAACTGAATGTCTGCAAGGATGTGCATAAAAAAAATATTAAATAACAAGTGTATCTTTCAGCTGGGCACATAAGGTTCCAGTGCCTCAGTTGGTACAGTCTCTTGTTGTATGTAGGTTTACATGGAGGGATTCAAGATCTCAACAACCTCTAACTAAAATGCTTCATCCTCAATCAGTTTAGCAGCATTTTTAAAAAGGATTTTTTTTTCCTCAAGCCTTTCAGTACTCAATGATAATGCAGGGCACAGCTGGTAACATTCGTGGCTCTTTAAGAGGATGTTTTAAACATTGCAAAAAAGGGTTTCATATTTTATGTATCTTCTTTTCTTCCATGGAGGCAAGCATCTAAAGTAGTGATTCCCAACCCTCTCCTCAAAATCCAACAGATTGTTTACATAGTATTAAACCCAAATCATGGCCAAAGATGAGGCAATTCGTTTTTAGCAGGCCACAGAGAAACATAAAATCATAGATTTGTCAGCAGATAAGAACCAAAAAGGCCCACCTAACCTGCCTATTTTATCTACCTAGAAGTTTGGCTTAATTACGTCTCAGGCATTCTTAAATTCGTTAACTGTGTTTGACCCTACCACTTCTACTGGATGGCTGTTTCAGTAATCAACTACTCTTTCTGTAATTTAGTACTTTCTAACATTACCTTTAAATCTTCCTCCTTCCAAATTGAAATTATGACTTCTTGTTCTCACATTCCTCTTTTTCTCAAAGACACTTAGTTCTTGAACTTTATTAAATCCTTTGGCCTTGGCACATCAGATAACATGTTTTACCTGCCTCTGTTTGCATTTATATAATTCTGTATGATTCTTATATAATTCTGTATGATATACAAGCATCTGTTTGAATCTTCAAAAGGCAATTTTTTTAAATATAAATGGTTGCTACCTCTCTAGAGTACCAAATTGGAGCCAGATTCAGTTGCGCAATCGTAAGTTACTGAAGCCCATAAGTGAAGCCGTAAGTTAATTTGCTATTCAATTGGGGTCTTTTTGCGGGCTCCAAACGGTTTACTGGTTATGGGCTTGAAAACTGCAGTGGTTAAACCCGGAACTTACAGCCTCTCAATGCCTTTGATCTTTCCTGTCCGCAAGAGTTATGATCGCTAAAATCGCAAAACTATATTCAATTGCTACAATTCCCCAAGCCCACAAATGGTTTCATACCCGTAAACGGCAAATGTAGGAAAAAAGTCTACGGCTGCTAGAGAGGACCCGCAAGGGAGTTTAACCCCTGTCCGCTGCACTGTAAATGCAAATAAAAAAATCAATACTGCACTGTAAATGATGGTGAAAATGATGAAAGATAATAGAATTGATTGAACAACAGCCTCAAGCCCACCAATCGGGCAATAATAAATCATATTTTTTTATGTGTCGATTCAGGCTTATATTGATCTTGGAGAATCAATGAGTTAATACATATTCGGACACCCATATGGACTAGAACAGTATTGGCATTAAATTTAATTATTTTGTATTTTGAGGGATTGCGAGTCCCATCGCATATCGGACCCCCGAACCTAACTGATTGACATGTAACCTCCATGTTTTACTGCCGTAATGATGGCGGTCTCATTTCCTTTTGGCTTTCGAAATGGCTAGTTACCATCTTGGTTAATTGATCATGTTCCCGCCCTGAACTGCTACGCACAAGTGCATGGTTTACGGCTTCGGCGTGCATCCTGTAACTTGCGGGCATGTTCAGTTGAATAGCACCGGAATCAGAGACGAAGGGGAGCCCGCAGGACGCCTGCAGACATACGGCCTGTATCCTGCCAGATGCGGGCTTGCAATTGAATTGGGGTTTTGCTTTTCTTTTTCTTTTAATTTTCTAAACAAACTGTGTGTGGTAGCATCTAAAATAGCTTGTTTCAGATATTGCCACTGTTCTTGCACAATACTTTACATTTTTTTCCTTGCCAAGGAATTCTTCAAGTATTTTACAATATTAGAAAAGTCAGCCTTTCGAAAATCTAAGAATTTTGTTTTTATATGGTATGATGGGGATCACTAGACCCTAAGCTCTCACCGACCAATACATCTGAGACTATATCACCATTTGTGAGTATTAAATCCAATAAAGCTTCCTTGCGAGTAGGCTTAGTAGCCAGTTGTATAAATAATGCTGCTTGCAAACAACATAGCATATAATTACTCCTGGCTGATCTAGCAGTGGGGATTTTCCAGTCCACATCTGTGAAATTAAAATCTCTCATTAAAATGATCCTACCCTTCATTGCCATTTTAGTTATTTCATCCATTAGTACTGTAATACATCATCTTGACACCTATGCTAAAAACTTGCCTATCGCTTTCTAGAATTTTGCAAGTTCTATCAATATATTCTTCCGTATTTTGAACTACAATGGCTTTAAGATGTTCTTTTACATAAAAAGCAGCACCTATAACCCTTTTACCATATCTGTCTTGAATAAACTGTTACTAGGTATAACTGTGTCCCATTCATACAATTCATTATACCAAGATTCTGTTTTTACTACCAGATCCAAATTGTCTCTAGTCATTATTGAAATGAGTTCTGGAAGCTTATTCGAAAGACTATTAACATTTGCACTCATAATATGCAGTGCATTTTCTGCATAATTTTTAGATCTGTACAGTGCAGTCACTAACTAGACTATCAGTCTAACTAGTATTCAAACTACAGTTGAAATCCTTTGCTACATCATCAGGACAACAAACCCTGTTTAATGTAACTTCCACATTTTGTAGTAGTTTGAAGTTATAAAACTACCCCCTTATTACATATATAGTTGTGAGCATGCGAGCTGTTGCTAACGCTTGCGGGCTCGCATAGCGAGCCTGCGGCCCTCGCTTTGTGAGGGCCTCAGTTGCTGGCATGGAGCGCCAAAGGCGCTCCTTGCCTGCAACTGTGGACCTCGCAAAATTTATGTAGTTACGAAAGGAAAATACGAGACACGTTACGACCTCGCAAAAATCGGCCTCAACCCGCACACATCAAAACATGAAAAATACAATAAATACACACAACAAATACATACAAAAGCTTACCTACAGGAAGAGGTGGCATCCAGGACCTCGAAAACTGAAGTTACACCTCAATTTAACTAAAAATAAAAGAGTTTAGACACAGAAAAATTCTCTAAGGGAGAGAACAAATGGGCGCCGGAAAAAATGAAAACGAGGCTACAGCAGTCGAAAGAAGCAAAACACCACCAAACACCTAGGGAATTCCCGAAAAAGACATACGAGATTCGAAAATAAGGACGCAACCCGTGCGACCCCAAAAACATTAGAAACACAAGAAACACACACAACAAACATATAAAAAGCTTACCCACAGCAAGGGGAGCACCCAGGACCTCTGCAAGTAAAGTTACACCTCGATTTAAGTACAATTTTCGGAGTTTAAACACCCGAAATTCACCTACGCGAGAGAAAAATATGGCCACCGAACAAAACAAAAACGAGGCTAAAGGACCCTAAACACGCAAAACACCACCAAACAGCTACTGATATTCCGAAAAAGTCGGACGACATCCAAAACAAAGGACACTAAATCAGCTACAGCCACATACCACACATTAGCCACCATTTTAGAACAATAACTTATACAATGCAGAAGTACACTGCTACGATAACGGATTTGTCTCGCGCACGCACACTATTACACTCCACACATTCATCATGCTTACACAGCAGCTCCACAGCACTAATGCTGCAGCAACATCAAAACAGATTGCCAGCTCTTCAACAGAATGCTTCCTGGATATATTACTTCAAAATAGGTAAAGTATATTACTTTATTAATCTATTATTTATTTTATTATACAACAAACACCATTAGCTCACTTACAATTTCATTGCCGTCATTTTTTGACGGGCAATTCGCTAGTCTAGTATAAATGTCTGTTAATCAACCATTTAAACTCCTCACTTGGAATCCATGTAGCTTTACCACAGGGATGCATATCGTCTCCCTTACAGATTTCTCTATTATGCCAAACCAAATAACTGTGACCTAGAAATCCAAATCCTCTATCTTTGCACCAGCTCCTTAACCATTTATTAAATTGTAAAACAAAAATCTATTTTGATCAGGTCTATGAAACTGTAACACCCCAGAGAAAGAATTAGATGACGCAACCTAACTAAACTGTTTTCCAAGCTAACAAAATATTTTCTGAACTAGCCAGATCGTTTGTTCCAAGGTGCACAATAGTATCTACCTCTCCTTCCAGCCTCTCTGCTTTACCATTTTTAAAATGCCACCTTATGTTTCTGTGAGCCATAGCTCCAGGAAGACACATTACAGTCTTGCTCTCTCCAAAATCCTCTCCTCTGAAAATTGAGTTTCTCACCACTAATTGCATACTACTTTTGGGAGTCTGCACTTCTTACCTTTGTATCCTTGGGAGTTCCAGGAGTCTCAGACACCTGCAAAAGTGGAACTCTCCATACATTGATTGGATGGCCTCCTCAAGAGCCTTTAATTGGGTCTTGAGGAGCTGGTTGGGAACCACTGATCCAAAGTATAGACGTTTTGCCCCACAATTTTGTCAGTCTATAAGAAATAGACAACAGTTGATATGTATAAATTAGTCACATTTAAACATTATTTTGCATCAATTTATAGCTTATGAGCATGTATTTTGAAGTGCAGCACCATTTATGCAATAGTAAATTGACTAAACATGTTGAAAGTTTTCTAATATGCATTAAACTTCTTTAAAAACAAAATCTAGAAGGCTGAAACACACAGAACTCTCAAAATGCCCTTAAAACTTTAAGCATGAAAATGACGAATAAAATCATGTGGTCAGTGCGGGTGCCACCCACTATAACTGTAGCTGTAGGCGCCCTAAAAATTCATTTTGGCAAAAAAAGGGTATTTTCCACTTCAGGCAAGCTATAATAAATACAACATGGAAGTAGGGTAAGTTATGTTTTGCACTTATCAGCTCTTGATAAATTGTCAGTGTATTGCAAGCTTGCTGGTTAACTTTTACTACAGAAGACATAAACATGTAAATATAAATTCAAAATTAAAAAGTGCTATGAAATTAATTTTATGTGGCCATTAAATCTTTTCTATTTGGACGAACATTAGGATCTCCATGTAGTGTCCCTCTATTCACCGTGAATTTACGTTGTAATGTATTTGACTGTGTGTTTTCATTTTTAGATTGAAAAGGAATTCACATATTTAGAAACCCTGCTCAATTTAACCTGTGTCCATTTAACAAATGATATTCCATATTTTGCAGTTAATAACTTACAAACTACCAAAAATTTTCATTTAGTAATTGACATTTTTCAGAAGTAAATAGTAGACAAATGACCAGTTTGTGGATGCGCAACATATACCTTATATCATAAAATGTTGTTATATGAGCACTTTTCTCTTTCGGTAAGCAGCCTTGTTAAGTAAAATGGCTGCAAATTAGCATTTTTTTAACAAAATGGCTGCAAATATGCATTAGTTTCTTACAAAGTGGTAGCAATCTTATAGCTTTTCTTCCACGAATACTGAACATTTTCATATTTGTCTTTTTACGTGCATTTCAGTTTTGGTGGTTTATGCACAAAATTTGCTACATTCGTGAGAGGGTTGAATAACGAGGTAGACTCACATTCAATTCATGTTTAACCAACTCTACAGATGAATATATATTTTTCTTCTTACACTGAGCAAAATCCAGAAAAATTGAAAAAAGTATTTCAAAGTTTATTCAATAAACAGTAAAATACAGAGTGATGGAGAACTACTGAAACAACCTTAAAACATACTTCTGGTGGAATGAATGGAACCACGTGATAACTGATGTCAGCCATTATGAGTACACCGGGGAGAACATCAGAACTTTGAAATGGAAACCGTTGTGAATATAATATAGGCCTAGCCGGAGTCCAGTATCTAATATGTTTACAAAGAGTGGCATAAGTCTTGACCTCGGTTGTTTACTAAAATATAGTTTTATGTTTATATTTTATTTTTATTAGATATTCATTTTACTCTAGAACTCACTTCAGTTTTTCTTATAGTACATATTTTATTTTAAAACAGTCTGTTTCTGACATATATATCATTTATGATATATGTTACTATCGAATTATAAAGATACTAAAGGTGGAAAAGTAAAGTGCAACACTTCATTATAACTTTCAAAACGTCCTTAAAAGTTCTTGCTTGTTTTTAGAATGAATGGATCACGTGGTCTATGACACTGTTACCCATGTTATCATATCCTCTAGTTCTTAGTCACTACACAAAAGACTCGATACAAACATCCATTGCCTTGGACAAATCCTTTGAAATTACAGTGTGGAACATGGGTAAGATATCACACACAATAAATCACATAACAATAAAAAAGAGCACTCAGCATTTGGTTTATACATATATCGATGTTAGACCATGGGCATAGCATGTGGCATTAATGAGACCTCCATATGCATTTGAGAATCAGCATTTTTCTTCTGCTAATGAATATATGTCACCTTGAAGGTTTCTTTATTGTGTTATATTCGCTGTAGACATTGTGGAGAACCTTTTCAGACTCAGTCTATAAAAGTAGGCAGCCTTCCTCGTATAGATACATCAAAAACGAAAGTAAACATCAATATCTTCCCTATGCAGTGCTTGATAATTAGTATAGCTTGCTTTTCTGAATTAACAAAGGCAGACTGTCTTAGTGCTTTGAAGGTTAGGATTTGTAGATCTTGTAGTGTATTGAAAGTTGGATTTACCAAAACCAACATCATTACCCAGTATGTACATATATTGATTTGCCTTATCATTTCCTACGTTATAGGAGCTTTTTGTTACCTGTAGGTCATGAGATATTTCATGAGATATTTTACAAAATAGCATGGTTATTCAGTATTGCCCCAGCCTCTTAGTAAGGGACACAAATCGCAAATTGCTCATAGAGAGAATACAGTTGGATAGATTTTATTTGTTTGTCAGTGTGTCAAGTGCCAGCAAAGAGGCCAAGTGTTAGTTATAGAAAATGGGATGCAGAAATTGCAGTAAATATCTGCTCATGGATTGAGAACTGGCTAAAAGACAGGAAGCCAAGGCTTGTTGTAAATGGAACATACTAAGATTGGACTAATTTGGTAAGTGGGGTTCCTCAGGGTTCAGTTTTAGGTCCTCTCCTTTTAACATATTTATTAATGACTTAGAAGTAGGACTGGAAATTATTGTTTCCATTTTTGCTGATGACACTAAGTTTTGCAAGGTAATTAAGTCACAAAATGTTGTACTTTTCCTCCAAAGGGATTTGCATAAATTATAGAAATGGGCAACTAAATGGTGAATGAGATTTAATATAGTAAATGTAAATTTATGCATTTGGGAAGGAAAAATAGCCATGCAATTTATAATCTTAATGGAGCAAATTTAAGGGTAACAGATGGAAATGGATGTGGGATTACTTAAGGACAACCACCTAGGTAACAGTGCTAAATGCCAGGCAGCATCTGCAAAGGCAAGTCAACTTTAGCATGTATTAAGAAGGGTATAGAAGCCAGGGAAGCAAATATAATTCTGCCACTACAAATCCGTAGTACGCCCTAATTTGGAATAGGGATGACAACTTTCGGCACCGCATTTTAGAGATGGAAAAAGTACAAAGAATGTAAAAAAAAAGGGTTTTTTCTTCTTACACTGAGCAAAATCTAGCAAAATGGAAACAAGTATTTCAAAGTTTATTCAATAAACAGTAAAATACAGAGTGATGGAGAACTACTGAAACGACCTTAAAACATACTTCTGGTGGAATGAATGGAACCACGTCATAACGGATGTCAGCCATTATGACCACACCGGGGAGAACATGAGATCTTTGAAATAGAAACCGTTCTGAATATAATATAGGCCTAGCCGAAGTCCAGTATCTAATATGTTTACAAAGAGTAGGATAAGTCTTGACCTCAGTTACATTTGTTTTTTGCTAAGTTTCAGCTGGATGTGCAAGACATGGAAGTGAGCAGGCTAATTGGAACTATATAGTAACCTCTTAATGGACATGTTAATAAAGTATCTAACAAGCTGATAACAGTAGCAGAGGTTTAAGCTATGAAGATAAGAACAGTTTTAGAGAAAGCCATAATCTTTGGAAATTCTGTTTATATGTAGAATTTGGAGCCAACCAAGTTAGAGAGGATTTTTTTTAACAAGCCAGGAAAAGTAATATATGTCATGTAAAGTTTGGAGCCAACAATTAAATGTTAGTAGCCATGATAAATCCATGTTTACCTTTTTTTTTTACTATAAATGTTCTGTTTTAAATAGTTTTTATATACATCCTGCAGTAATTAGATACTTTTACCTTTTCTGCTCTACTGCCAATGGAGTACATTTCAAATGCAATAACATTTTGTTATATAAGCTACATGTGCCATTTTTCTTTGTTATGGAATGCATATTCTCCATCAGGGTTTAAGTAGCTGCTTACTAAAATATAGTTTTGTTTCATATTTTAGTTTTATTAGATATTCACTTTACTATAGAACCTATAGAACTCACTTCAGTTTTTCTTATAGTACATAGTTTATTTTCAAACAGTCTGTTTCTGACATAAATAGCATTTATGATATGTGTTACTATCAAATTATAAAGATACTAGAGGGGGAAATGTAAAGTGCAACACTTCATTATAACTTTCAAAACGTCCTTAAAAGTTATTGCTTCTTTTTAAAATATATGGACCACGTGGTCTATGACACTGTTACCCATGGTATCATATCCTCTAGTTCTTAGTCACTCCACAAAAGACTCGATACAAACATCCATTGCCTTAGACGAATCCTTTGAAATTACAGTGTGGAACATGGGTAAGATATCACATGACAATAAAAAAAGAGCATTCAGCAATTGGTTTATACATATATCAATGTTAGAACATGGGCATAGCATGTGGCATTAATGGGACCTCCATAAGCATTTGCGAATCAGCATTTTTCTCCTGCTAATGAATATATGTCACCTTGAAGGTTTCTTTATTGTGTTAAATTTACTGTAGACATTGTAGAGAACCTTTTCAGACCCAGTCTATAAAAGTAGGCAGCCTTCCTCGTATAGATACATCAAAAACGAAAGTAAACAATATCTTCCCTATGGAGTGCTTGATAATTAGTATAGCTTGCTTTTCTGAATTACCAAAGGCAGATTGTATTAGTGCTTTGAAGGTTAGGATTTGGAGATCTTGTAGTGTATTGAAAGTTGGATTAAATCAAAACCAAGAGCTGTTGAACTCTACTGCTTATAGCATTATCATTACCCACTACATACTGTACATACTGTATATTGATTTACCTTAGCATTGCCTACGTTATAGGAGCATTTTGTTACCTGTAGGTCAGGAGATATTTTATAAAATAGCATAGTTACTCAGTATTGCTTAGCTTCTTAGTAAGGGACACATATCCCTGCATTGCTTATAGAGAGAACAAAGTTGGATAGAGTAAGTGTCAGCCAAGGGGCCAAGTGTTAGTAAAATGTCCTTTTATAAAGCCATATATAATGAAAACACCCCCAGTCTTAGGTCCTCTCATTTTTTACATATTTATTAATGACTTAGAAGTAGGACTGGAAAGTATTGTTTCCATTTTTGCTGATGACACTAAGTTGTGCACGGTTATTAAATCAGAAAATTATGTTCTTTTCCTCCAAAGGGATTGGCATAATTTATAGAAACGGGCAACTAAATGGCAAATGAGATTTACTATAAATAAATGTAAATTTATGCATTTGGGAAGGAAATATAGCCATGCAATTTATAATTTTAATGGAGCAAATCTAAGGGTAACAGAGATGAAAAGGGATGTTGGAGTACTTATGAACAACTACCTAGGTAACAGTGCTCAATGCCAAGCAGCATCTGCAAAGGCAAGTCAATTTTAGCATGTATTAAGAAGGGTATAGAAGCAAGGGAAGCAAATATAATTCAGCCACTACAAATACCTAGTAAGCCCTCATTTGGAATGTGGAGTACAATTTTGGGCACCACATTTTAGAGCTGGAAAAAGTACATAGAAGGGTAACAAAACTAATAAGGGGAATGGAGGGACTAAGCTACGAAGAAAGACTAACCAAATTAAACACATTTTCTCTAGAATAAAACACGCTAGTAGCAGGTTGGGCCCTATATTTGTGACATACAGCCAGTATATTTGTAATCGTTTTTGTAATATTTAATTTGGCTTCTTAAAACCATTTGTAGCAGCTGCTTACTAAAATATAGTTACTCAGGCAGGAAGCAGTTAAAGCTTGTCAGGAGTGCAGAGATGTTTAAGTTGTTTTTATATATATATATATATATATATATATATATATATATATATATATATATATATATATATTAGCACTACAGAATATGTTGGGGTATTACCAATTTAAGGTTAATACCTTTTTTATTGGACAAACGTTTTACTTATAGTGACAAGCTTTCAAGAGGTTTGCCCTTTCTTATCAAGTTTGAAGCAAAAGTGACATGAAATGGAACTTTTAGTTTTAATGTAAACAGTGATGCAGAGATAGCATCTGACATCATGGGGTACATATATATTGTGGGAATATAACATACCATAGCATAGGAAGCATTCACACATATACTATGTACATATATACATTATTATTATTATTATTAGCATTTATTTATAACGTGACAACATATTCTGTAGCGCTGTACATAAGTTAAATTCCAGACAAAGATAAATACCTAAAGGTATTGTGAGTGGTAAAGGAGGCAGAGAGAGGTGATGAGTATGTTAGGGTGGAAGGTGATAAGCTTCTTTAAAGAGATGGGTTTTTAGTGAGGTTTTTTGAATATTTTGAGGCAGTAGGATAATCTGGTGGAACGAGGCAAGGAGTTCCAGAGAATAGGGGCAGCATGAGCAAAGTCCTGAAGGCGAGAGTGAGAGGAAGTGACAAGAGTTGTAGAAAGAAGAAGGTCATTATCAGAACGAAGAAGGTGGGTGGGGGAGTATTTGGAGATGAGAGCAGAGATGTACGGGCTATTGTTGAAGGCTTTGTAAGTTAGGGTCTTGATTTTAAATTTTATTCTAGAGACTAAGGGAAGCCAGTGGAGTGATTGACAGAGAGGTGATGCCGACACTGAACGTTGTGTACGGAAGATGAGTCTAGCAGAGGCATTCATAATGGATTGAAGTGGTGATAGTCTGGTGGTGGGTAGGCCAACAAGAAGAGAGTTGCAGTAGTCAGGTCGAGAAATGATGAGAGAGTGTATTAGGATTTTAGTTGTGTCTTGTGTAAGATAGTGGCAAATTCTGGAGATGTCTTTTAGATTGAGAAGACAAGATTTAGTTTGTTACTCTATGTGAGGGATGAAAGAGAGGACGGAGTCCAGTAGAACTTTAAGACAACGGGCTTGGGAGGTGGGGGTGATGATGTCATTGTTGACAGTGAGAGAGATGGGAGGAATTGACGCTGTGGGAGAGGGAGAGAAGATTAGGAGTTTAGTTTTAGACATGTTGAGTTGGTGGGTGGACATCCAAGAGGATATACTAGAAAGGCAGTTGGAGAGGTGTGTTAGAAGACAGTTGATCTGGTGCTAAGAGGTAGATTTGGGTGTCATCTGCATAGAGATGATATTGAAGCCCAAAGGAGTTTATTAGGGTACCAAGTGAGGATCTGTAGATGGAGAAGAGGAGGGGGCCAAGGACTGATCCTTGGGGTACGCCGATAAACAGGTGGTGAGGAGAAGAAGAGGTGTCGGAGAAGGAGACGCTGAGTGATTGATTTTGTAGGTATGATGAGAACCACGAGAGAGCAGTGTTTCGAATAATAAAAGAGGAGAGGATATGGAGTAGAAGTGGATGGTCGACGGTGTCAAAGGCAGCAGAGAGATCTAGGAGAAGAAGAATTGCAAATTGACCTTTTCACTTGGCGGTAAGCAGGTCATTGGTAAGTTTAGTGAGAGCTGTCTCAGCGGAGTGTTAGGGCCGGAAGCCGGATTGGAAGGTGTCAAGATGGGAGTTAGAGGAAATAAAGCTGGTAAAGCAGGGGAGGGTAGAGAGATAGGGTGGATGGAAGTTAGATACAACGTCAGAGTCAGATGAGGGTTTTTTGAGGGTGGGTGTAATTATGACATGTTTTTGATTACTGGACATTCACGACTACATCACTTTTCAGTTTTACTCAGTGAACTGTTATCCATTTTGAGTTGTGTTCTCTATAACTAATTTTTCTCCCGGCATAAAAACAGGGTGCTTTATTTCCATACTATTTCCATGGAAATTTTTTCCAACATGCATTTAAAATGGCAAGATTTAAAAACGAAAAAAAATATTTTTATTTTGCATTTAAAACTATTAAGTAAAATACTTTGAACCATAATTTAAACTTGCAAGAGATGCATTTGGTACACAGATCATACAGCTGTATGTTCTCCTTATCTGTTATTAGTCATAAGGCAAAAGTGACAGGCCTCAAGTACAATTATACTTTCAAAGAATTTTAGACAGCAGTGAAACTGTCATTAAAAAAAAAAACAAGGACAGATTTACAGTACCAGTTGAGTAGAAAAAAAAAACATTCTTCCCATGCCTCTTTAAGTTGTTATATTGATTGTGCTTCTGTAAACCTAATGTATAATGTTGAGCATCTTATGAGATCACAAATGTAGATGAACTATATATATCCATTTGTTTTATTTATATGAGGAGTATACTATGTTTGTCTTAAAAAATAATGGATACATGATCTATACATATAACATTTCTTGTGAAGATGCAAGTTTATCATCTGTAATCTTTCACACAGGGAACAGGAACTCCTTCCATTCACTGCTATTTGCTTTACTGTCAACACATGATAGGACCTACAAAGTACAAAGCATATGGTTACACATACGTGTCTGTATACACAGATGCAGAAATATATTCCCATAGCTTTCAACTCCTTTAGGAATAAAAAACAATCTGTTATCTTTATAGTATACTCTAGGGACCTTTTTTCTTTACTAAGAACACTCATAGCATTGGTGGAGATCCTTCAGAGCCATGTAATCAAGCTCTTAGTTTGTGAGTGTTTAGGAGTCTTTAGACAGTTTGTAGGTAGCCATCAGAAATCAACAGCATTTGCGTTTAGGTTTTTTGCTTATGAAGTAGGCAGAAGGTGTCTTGCGGTAGATCCAACAATCCTCTTATATTTTTTTGTATTTTGCAAGGATTTTGTGTGTTTTTAGCAAGAGGTTATTTGATAATCTTTATTTTAGCATGTTTATGAGAGCAAGTGCATTTGTGAGTGCATTAATTGGTTACTTTTCTATATATTATGGTTAAATTCCCTCAAGGTGGATTTGTCTGCATAACAAAGGGGATTTTTGAGAGTAGGGTTTGAATATGAACGCAGGTTAAGCTTGCTTAAGGTTTTGTCTTTGTGTTATTGTATGTTACGCGATTGAGGCTATACTTGGGCCATTACTTTTTCTGTCTTTAACTTACTATTGATATGCTATAACATACGACTGATATTTGTATATCTAAAGTGGTGTGCCCCAGGTGGCCTCCAGCCTGTTCACTAGAGAGGGAGAGTATATCTTACTATAATGTTTATCTCTGAAACTTGCAAAATACTCTCCATTGCAATACAAAACTATATAATCATCTTTACTTCTATCAATTAATCTATATTCTAACCGTTACATCTCATAATAAGTTTTCATTTTTGTCACGTGTAAAACAAAACATTATGAAACCTTTTCCAGGATTCAGAGGCCACATATGCAGCCCTTCAAGTGAAACCGGTTGCCTATCACTGATCTAAATTCATTGGATTGGCTGCATGAATTAATGCAGTAGGAGCAGTTATAGCAAAGTCTAGTTTAATTGTGTTGATTTTTTAAGTCCAGCTTTACTTGTTCGCAGTGCCAGTTAACTTCTGGTGGTGGCAGCACAGTACATGAAGACCACATTTTTTATTGTACTAAATTTCTACAGTTACCAAGTGAATGAGGTTGGCTTTAACTTTTTTTCTGTACTTGTATTTAAACTATAAATGCACATATCCATTTTAACAGTTGGATATCTATTGTTGATATAACGTAATGGTAGAAAGAAATACTTAAACGTGTGTACTTACATTAAATCTAATAATGCATATGGTCATATTAATAGTTGCAAATTCATTGTGTTTAATATGTAATATCACCTGTTACATTGAAAGTGTGTTAGGGCTGCATAGAATGCTGGTTCTTTATTAATAAAGGAGAATAATAATAATACACAAAAAAAAACTGCTGAAATCAAGTAACTTACCGTAGTTGTTTTGCCACACTGTAGTAAAACAAGACTGCATTATCCACATAACTGAGTGTCAGTTGCTATTTTCTATATTTATAAATGTTTTATATCTATATAAGTATAAAAATGATCTCATGGTGAAACAATTTCTGACAAATACACACATAGTTGTGGAAATGTATAAATGT
This sequence comes from Discoglossus pictus, assembly GCA_027410445.1. NCBI lineage: Eukaryota > Metazoa > Chordata > Amphibia > Anura > Alytidae > Discoglossus > Discoglossus pictus. Next base: position 154,259,971 of record CM050169.1, read on the forward strand.
AACACAGTATCTGGGCTTAGGGACCATGGGAACAATGAGCCTGATTCAATTGAGCAATCGTGAGTTACTGGAACCCATAAGTGAGGCTGTAAATGAATTTGCTATTCAATTGGCATCTTTTTGCGGGCTTCAATCGGTTTATGTGTTACGGCCTTGAAAACTTTGCAGTGGTTAAACCCGGAACTTACAGTCTCCTGAAGCCTTTATTCTTTGCCGTCCGCAAGAGTTATGATCGCTAAAATAACAAATCGCTATTCAATTGCTACAATTCCCCAAGCCCGCAAATGTTTTTACACCCATAAACAGCAAATGTAGGAGAAAATCCTAGGAGTGCTAGAGAGGTTTTAACCCCTTGTCCCCAGCACTGTAAATGCAAATAAAAAATCGAAATTGCACTTTAAATGATGAGGAAAGCGCTGAATGGCATTAGAATTATTCTCAAGCTCGCAAATCTGCAATAAAAAATTAATTATTTCATGTGACATGTAACCTCCATGTTTTACTGACATCATCATGACTGTCTCATTTTCGATTGGCTTTTTCAAAATGGGTGGTTACGGTGCTTGCGTAATTGATCATGTTCCCGCCCCGGGAACTGCTAAGGACGAGTGCATGGTTTACGGTTTTGGCTTTCGGCTCATAACTTGCGGGCTGGTGCAATTGAATAGCACCGGAATTGTAGCAAAGTTCAAGCCATACGGCCTGTGTATAGCGAGATGCCGGCTTCTAATTTAATCGGGCTCAATTTACTTAAAGGACCTCTGTCCAAAAAATTCTATCCATCAAATGTTTAGCATATTCTGAACGAGACCATGGTGCCCACATTTTCCAATTAGTCATTTAAACTACTAGACAGCTTTTCCGTTCTTAAATGATGATTTATTTTATGGATAAGGGAATTCAATTTTAAGTCATCTACAGCCTATTCATTGATCCTATGGAAAGTGGTAAACCTAGGAGACAATGTGCTGATTCTGGGTTTATGTTTATTTCAAGAACTGGAGACAAGATTTGATTGATTCTTTCCCAAATATCCTTAACAACAGGACATTCCCACATGTACATGTACATGTATCAAAAGTGTCTCTTTGACTACAGCCTCTAAAGCAATTGTTTGAAACATCAGCATACATCTTATTACATCTAGAAGGAGGAAAATACATTCTGTGGTGGTATTTTGATGATGTCAGATGCATTTCTACTGCCCTTATATGTTGTTTCAAAAATATCTGTCCAAACATCAGCATTCAACCCATTCTCCAGATCTTTTTCCCAAGATTCTATATATTTTAGTGTGCTTGCTAAATGTACCTGCACACTACTGAAGTAATCCCTTTAGTGGTAGGACACCTAAAACATGTTCTTTCATAATACATTAATGGTAATTATAAATCTGGATGTTGTTTAGAACTGAGACAGTGCTTAATCTGGATAAGCAAATCAGCACTTTCTAGAATTTTACCTTCTGTAAAGAAACACATATTCCTTACTAATCCCGGTTGGACCAACCACTAGAATGTTTTTTTGCAGGCTTAAAGGAATTGTTTTGAATCACTGGAGACAACAAATAGTTGTTACATAATGAAATGGGATCATTAATATTTTTTTTGTTTTGTTTTCCTGCCTGATTTAGAATTCCTTGTGTTCCATAGTAAAATATTTTGATCTGAAATGGGGTAATTTTCTATTTGAACCCATCTTGGTATGGAATCAGTTTTGTGTCAGGCTGAAATCTGTGCTAGTTGTGCTTCTACAAAATATTTCCAAACAGTATGGCACTGATAAACCCCCTTCATTTTTTTGTAGGTACATAACCTGTTTCTTAACCCTAGTTTTTTATCTTTCCAAATGAATCTATTAAATTCATTTTGTAAGGAGTCTAAGTCAGATTTTTGGACTGGCATACGACAAAAATAATAGACAATACAGGGCACAGCTGTCTTTTTTTTTAAACCATGCATGTTCCCTATCCAAGATAGGATATTTGGACCACCTCTCCAGATCTTTTTTCAATGAGCTCATAATTTATGGGTTATTTAGGCCTCCATGTAAATCAAGTTCTCTAACATTGAGCCCTGCCGTAAATCGGCTGCGGGAGCTTTTCCCCCCAACTTATACACTAATTTAAATCTTTTGCTCCCCCTGGTTAGGGCACTCAGCCCACGTCCGTAAATCCTGCCTTAGCCGTAACAAATTTCTGTGCAGGGAGTACCCAAATCATATATAACATTAGTGATTTCAGTTCACCTTTAACGTTATCTTTAATCCATACAATATCTGTTCTAGACTTTGCATAGGACAGTGACATGTAAGCACTGCAATAGTGAATGTAATGCAACCTTCCAATGCAAAACCTCCTGATAGTTTAACATGTACTTTGTAAGTAGGGTATGAAGAGAATAAAATGGCATATTGTGCCTCTGACGCCCAACACTGGACAGGTCCGGACTTGTCAAAACTTGGCACTTCTTAACAATGGGAAGTGCAACTTCTAATTTGGTCTTCCACATGCTGAAGACCTCTAGAGATTTTAGTGATATCTGAGCTGAGAAGAGAAGCCATGGAGGAAGTGGCAACACTTTAATGTAATTGACTCCTACAGAGTTGTACTCACAGTCTTTTAATCACTGTGGAATCAAGTGAGATGTCCCAAGATGCACTGGTTCTGTCTAACTGCACTGATAATAATAAATATTCTACATAATTAAAAGTCCCAGCCAGGAACATACTCCATTGTTGTCATTGGTTCAAATATACCTTTAACATAATTATATGAACATATTGGGGATATAAATAAAGAGACCTGGAATTTATTAATGCTGTTTACATAATAAAACAAACCCAGAGCACTTAAAGCCAATATCCAAAAGCCTTTTAGAATTTTTGAAACTGATGATCTTTCATTGTTTTATAATAAGAGTTTTTATATAACCTAGATAATCATCCTTCACTGATGTGTGAAGCTTCCTTGACTCTGCAGGTTCTGAAAGGACCAAAAATTACAATCTCATTGAAAATACCAAAGCCTTTGGCTTGCTGCAATAAAAATGTCAACTTTTTCATTTGGTTTCCTAAAACATTAATCCTACAAAAAAAACATCTGAAATGTCTTATTGAAGTGAAGAGAGTATACAAACATTTAGAGGAAGCTTGTAATTTATGATCCCTTCAGGACCTGAGAATGTGTCCCTATAAGTTCAATATATAAGCTGGTGCAGCTGAACTGCAGATAAGACTCAAGGTACATAAACTGGTGCACCATTTACAATCCGATCTAAAACAGCAAAAAAAGCTTCAAATAAAGACATTTTTATCAGCGTCTTTACTTGATGTTGACTGTTCTACGTGATAGTGGCGAGCAGTATCCATGAGTTTATTTAAAATACAGTCCATTTAAAATAAAATCTATTGCATATTTCTGCATAAATATCCTTTGCTAAGGAAATACTAATGTTACATGTGATTTTTCACAGAGTAATATATCCGTTGTTGGATCCCTCTTCTGTGAAGATGTCACAGTCATCCCCAGCTGATGAAGGGACTACGTTTGAACATCTCTGGAGTACACTGTAAGTTACTTTATAGAATTTTTCATATTAAGTGTATTTATATGCAACCACAAATGATGAATTAAGCTTCCTTCGTCACTACAAATGATTAGTTGTGGAATCTCTACCATGATGTACCATAGCACAGATTGTGAATAAGTGGTAATACAAGAATGGAGCTTATAAGTATAAGACTATATATTAAAACAGCTGGAGCACTGTGATATTCTTAAGAAGATATTTTGGGGAGAAAACATATCTGAATTATATGCATTTTAACTTTTGACATATTTCTTGAATGTGCTGTTTTTTTTTTAAAGGACAGGTCATATTTAGCAAATTACTATACCTTTTTATGTGCATCTACAAACACCCCCAAAGAGTCGGACAATACTGAACAACAACACTTAAGGTATTTGTAGTTGTGGTTAAAATGATGCTAGAACAATTATATCCCCATGAACAAAGAAGTATATTCACATAAAGATACACTTAATAAATGTTTTAATCAAAACCTCTAATAAAAGGGCCCTGCAGTTTAGTAAATGTACAGTTATGTAAGCCATGAGCATAAAAGTATTTTTAGTGAAAAATATACCATTCTTTGTTTATCCTTGAGGGCTTCCATCTTAATGTCACATTATGTTGACTTGTACCTTGAGGAGATGTGGTTTGTCTTTTTGTATTATTAACTAAACAGCGATGAGGACGATTTGTTGTCTCATTTACTGATTCAGAAGCAGATATTCTCAATTAAACATGTAAATCCTGTTATACCTGCTGATGTTTTTACATGTATTGCCTTATCAATTAAGATATTTGAATCCAATCTTACATTCATTGAGAACTGCTATTGGGTTTGGAGCAGATTTCCTATTTTTCATAGCCTAATCACACCCAACAATGTGTGTTAATTAAATACATTATAGCCTGCATGAATATGGGTTTTATGCTATACACAAAATACTAAATTTAAGACTGTACTTTTGATTTACTGTAACATTTAAGAAATATGTACAGAGAAACACGAGGACAATTGTTTTATGGAGGCAACTCTTTGATCCATGATTTGTATTCTTATATCAGTGAACCGGACAGTGCATATTTTGATCTGCCGCAGTCAAGTCATTCAAATAACCCTGAAGTCTCCAGTCGAAGTGAGGTCAACATGGATGTATACCAAATGAGGAACATGAACGAGTCTGTTATGGTAAGCATGACCTATTCTAAACATTCATTAGAAACATTGCAAATCAAAGCGTTAGCTAGATTTGTATTCTCTGACCACTTTGTTCACTTTGTTTGGTCTTTAGTAAATACACTTAAAAGTATCTGTCACCTCAGTTCTTTTATTGTGCAGTTAGGAACCTTTCACTTAACAATAATCATAAGCTACAAATTAGCACAAGGAGCAGCACAGCCTCATAAAGGGACTGCACAAACAATGTAGAATATCTCAGGAATGAGAAAAAGGACTAATACAAATTATAGACAGGTTTTAAGGCTCTTTAAGAATAAAACAACTTGATGCTGACAATGACTCTTCAAGTTAACAATGATTATAGATAAAACATTGTTTTCCTACATGAATATAACTTTTTACTAACTGTATAGTGTCACTATAATTTAGAGGGCATTGTGCTATGTGACCCTTTCTCGAACAGAATATCTAACCTGGAATAAAAGGCATAATTTGTTTTCTGTTTACTATGAATAAGCACTGAAACAATCAGATGGAATCTTAGGCAGATGCTTTACTGTGGTTGCCTTTTGCATAGTTTAATGCACAATCTATAAACAATGACATTTGTAAGTTTTGCTCAGTTACATTTTATACTTATAAAACAGTATGTACAATAATATTTAGAAATATTTAAATTTAGTAACATTTCAGAGAAATTCAGATAAGCTGAATGATATTGAGATAGTTGTAATGTGGCCAGGCATTTCTTCTGTACTTGGGTATACAGTGCCTAGCCAAAAGTATTAACCCCCATTGACTATTTACCTATTTTGTTACATTACAGCCTTAAGCTCAATGTTTTGTTAATATGAATCTTATGTGATGGATCAGAACACAATAGTCTAAGTTGGTGAAGTGAAATGAGAAAAAATATATACATAAAACTATTTTTGAGAAATATAAAACAGAAAATTGGCACCTTGTGCGTATGTATTCACCCCCTTTGTTATGAAGCCCATAAAACGCTCTGGTGCAACCAATTACCTTCAGAAGTCACATAATTAGTGAAATGATGTCCACCTGTGAGCAATCTAAGTGTCACATGATCTGTCATTACACATACACACCTTTTTTGAAAGTCCCCAGAGGCTGCAACACCTAAGCAAGAGGCACCACTAACCAAACACTGCGATGAAGACCAAGGAACTCTCCAAACAAGTAAGGGACAGTGTTGTTGAAAAGTACAAGTCAGGGTTAGGTTATAAGAAAAATATCAAAATCTTTGATGATCCCCAGGAGAACCATCAAATCTATCATAAGCAAATGGAAAGAACATGGCACAACAGCAAACCTGCCAAGAGATGGCCGCCCACCAAAACTAACCGGTCGGGCAAGAAGGGCATTAATCAGAGAGTCAGCACAGAGACCTAAAGTGACCCTGGAGGAGCTGCAGATTTCCACAGCATAGACTGGAGTATCTGTACATAGGACGACAATAAGCTGTACGCTGTAGAGTTGGGTTTTATGGCAGAGTGGCCAGAAGAAAGCCATTACTTTCAGCAAAAAACAAAATGGCACGATTTGAGTTTGCGAAAAGGTATGTGGGGGACTCCCAATATGTATGGAGGAAGGTGCTCTGGTCTGATGAGACTAAAATTTAACTTTTCGGTCATCAAAGAAAACGCTATGTCTGGCGCAAACCCAACAAATCACATCACCCAAAGAACACCATCCCCACAGTAAAACATGGTGGTGGCAGCATCATGCTGTGGGGATGTTTGACAGCAGCTGGGACTGGGAAACTGGTCAGAGTTGAGGGAGAGATGGATGGTGCTAAATACAGGGATATTCTTGAGCAAAACCTGTACCACTCTGTGCGTGGTTTGAGGCTAGGACGGAGGTTCGCCTTCCAGCAGGACAATCACCCCAAACACACTGCTAAAGCAACACTTGAGTGGTAAGGGGAAACATGTAAATGTGTTGAAATGGCCTAGTCAAAGCCCAGACCTCAATCCAATAGAACATCTGTGGTCAGACTTAAAGATTGCTGTTCACAAGTGCAAACCATCCAACTAGAAGGAGCTGGAGCAGTTTTGCAAGGAGGAATGGGCAAAAATCCCCATAGTAAGATGTGGCAAGCTCATAGAGACTTATCCAAAGCAACTTGGAGCTGTGATTGCCGCAAAAGGTGGCTCTACAAAGTATTGACTTTAGGGGGGTGAATAGTTATGCACATTGACTTTTTCTGTTATTTTGTCCTATTTGTTGGTTGCTTCACAATAAAAAATAAAAACATGTTCTGGGCATGTTCTGTAAATTAAATGATGCAAATCCTCAAACAATCCATGTTAATTCCAGGTTGTGAGGCAACAAAACACAAAAAATGCCAAGGGGGGGAATACTTTTGCAAGGCACTGTATATAACCTGGAAATCCAACTTTGCTCAAAACAGTGATACATTTAGGGATTTCAACTCAGGTTCCAGCACAATTGGCATTGTATTCCTTATCCAAAGTGACCAAAAAACCTAGAGTCTTGCAACAAGACATTCAGCCCCATTAAATTCCACCAACTGAAGAATTTGTAGCCCGTAAAGGAGCCTGCAAGACTTACGGCTATTAAATTGGCCACTTTCAGCTACCTGCAAATGATCTGCAGGTTACAGGTGGAAAAACCCTACGGGCTGTCAAAATCAGACCTCCGTCTCAGCTAAACCTTTGATCTGTCAAGCCCGTAAATGTTATGATCGCAAATTGCTATTAAATTGCTATGAATTTCCAAAGATGCACTGACGTTCAAACTCGTAAACGGCAAATGGAGCGAAAAACCCTAGGGGTACTAGAGAGGACCCGCAAGGGGGTTAAAGTCCTGTCCAAAACACTGTAAATGCAAATATAAACACAATACTGTATTTTAAATTAAAGGGAAAATATATAGGTTAGACTAATTGATCTTGTTCACGACCGCAAATGCAACGTGCGTAAGCATGGTTTACAGATTTGGATGTCTGTTGTGGGCTTGGCTAATGGGGCTGATTGTGTCTTAAATTCCAAACCCGCAGCGGCCCTGGTACACCCGCAAAGCCTACGGGCTTGAAATTCATCAGAGTTATAGAGCGCTAAAATTAGCCAAGCCCGGAACAGACGTGGCCGACATCCAAATCTGTAAACCATGCTTGCACACGTTGCATTTGCATAGACAGAGCCAATAGTAAAAGAGATCGTCATCATTACGTCACTGAAAAATGGAGGTTAGATTTCAATCACTTACGGGTTTAAAGTACGAATTGCGATCGCACCTGCCTTCCTGAAATGATGCAATACTGAAAAATCAATAAATATGATATTCTAGTCCATGAGAGTTCTATTAAATATTTTAACACATTGATTGCCGCGATTGATATAGCACAGAAATTAAACCTAAAATAAAATATTTTTCGCGAAGTTGAGAATGTTGTGCTATTAATTTTAATACTTCACATCACTTTCCCTTTAATTTAAAATACAGTATTGTGTTTATATTTGCATTTACAGTGCTATGGACAGGACTTAAACCCCCTTGCGGGTCCTCTCTATTACATGTAGGGGTTTTGGCTCCTTTTGCCATTTACAGCATTGAACGCCAGTGCATCTTTGGGGTTTTATAGCAATTTAATAGCAATTTGCCATTGTTACATTTACGGGCTTGACAGATCAAAGGCTTAGCTGAGACGGAGTTCCGATTTTGACAGCCTGTAGGATTTTTCCGCCTGTAACCTGCAGATCATTTGCAGGTAGCTGAAAGTGGCCAATTTAATAGCCGTAAGTCTTGCGGGCTCCTTTATGGGCTACAAATTCTTCAGTTGGTGGAATTTAATGGGGCTATTAGTCTAGTTATATACGCCTAATGCAATCTTCTCATCTGATTAAGGACCACTGCAGTTCAAGAAAAAAGATACTTGTTTGATTTTTCATAAATGATACAATTAGGATGTTACTAATGCCTACCCTAATACAATAAACATGTAATAAACTTGGGACGATGTCAGGGATCCCTCCAAGTACCCTACCCCTATGAGCCAAGTACATTAAATGGGGGAACCCCAGAGATTATTCCCTCCCATGCACTGAAGGGTACATCGAGATTCCCTCCTCATACACGCTGAAGGGAAAGCTCAGGATTCTCTACCACTAAACCCCAATCCCCATTGATATATATAACCATAGGAGCTTATATAGATCCCCATGGCACTCTAAATTAACCCCTATTTCAGGGGAACCCATGGCATCCGACTACTATGTGATCCATAGAAGACATTAGGGATCTTCAAAATGAATAGGAGCTGCAGTTAATTTGTCACCTGGTTAGTCATTTGTATGATCTTGAATAGGCCTCAAATTAGTAGATGGTTGCTGAATCTTGAGATTTTTGTGGACAGCCATAGTCTGTTCCTGGCTGTATAGTCTGGCATTTTTTAAGTGTTAAAGGACCTCTCTTTTACAAATCATCTAGATAACTTGTGAGGCTCCCATTAGGGCATTGGAGAATTGGTTACATTTTCTCTACCTGTTACAGCCTATGAGTTGGACTTCTGGAGATTTTAAAATATGGTTCTTACAACTGTTTTTTATTTAGTAGTGATTTCACCATTTACAATCACTATCAGTATTATTGGACTATTGAGGAAGTTTTTCTTCAATATCCTATAAGTAAGTATACATGAATCCAAGCAGTATATTTCTGGAGACAGATTTACTGACATTTAACATTTTCTGAATCATTTGATCTGATGCCTGTAACCATATAGAGGCAATAGAAGAATGGAAGGAATCTGGATGACACATGTAGACGTACATAAGGCTGAGTGTGTGGTTGATTGCTGTGCCCACTTGTTTAGTGTAAATTTGGCCAGATGCAGCCCTCTTGACCTGCAGCTGTGAAGAGTAGCGGTGCAGATACTGTTCAATGCCTAATTTTGTAGAAAAAAACCTCCAGAGCTAGGATATGGATTTATGGTCTTTATCTGACTTTATAAAAGTAGGTGCTATGTAAAAACTGGATATTTCTTTGATGAATAGTGTAGCCAGTTCACCTACTGTAGATAGCTTCTACAACTGAACCAAGTATCACTGTTTTGAAACTCGGTCCACAGTGACTATGATTGTGGAGGAAGGAATATAAACTACAAAATCCATAGAAGTATGCGGCTAAGGACATTCCGGTAGAGGTAAGGGATATAATAATCCAGCAGAAGCTTGGACCTAGCACAGGTAGTACACATATTAGGTCACCAGAAGGTCCTGTAAAGAGTGCCCAATTATATATTTTCTCTGGAACACCCAGCAAGACCTGAATCATGGTGCCACTGTACAATCAACACCAGGATCTAAAAAGGTACATAATGCTACTTCAGTGGAGGAGTAACACCATCAGCCAGAGCATGTTAAACTGCTTGAATAAATCTGAGTGTCTCGTCTGACAAGGCAAAAATGAATGAGGTAGCATGAATGATTGTTGTACCCTCTTTCTTGTTATCTGGTGTTTCAGGAAATTGTCTAGACAAGGCATATGCTTTTTTTATTCTTGAATCTTGGACTGTAATAAATCACAAAACTAAAGCACATTAACAATAGTGCCCAGCAGTTTTGTTGAGTATTGAGGCACTTTGCATATTCCAGATAGGTTAGGTTCTTGTGGTCTGTGACGAACATAACGGCAAAATTATCCCTCAGGAAGATGTCTTTATTCTTCTAACACCATCTTAATTGTTGTTCTGCTGGGGGCAACTCGCAAGAGAAATTGGCTAAGGGATGCAGGGGCCCTTGAAAGCTTAGTATTAGTCAATGCAGCTTCAATTATTCAATTTTTATATATATATATATATATATATATATATATATATATATATATATATATATATATATATATCCCAGTGACATGTGTCTCTACAATTAAAGCTTTTGTGGCATTCAGATGATAAAGTACTGGACTAGAAGAAAATGCCTTGCAGAGATTTACAAATGCTTACTGAGCGAGATTAAACCAATTCCTGGGCTCTACTACTATCCCTGTTAGCTAAGTGATGGGTGAAATCACCTTAAAGAATTCCCAAATAAATCTTCTGTAACAATTTTGAAGCCCAGAAAGTGTTGAATCTCCTGAAGATTGGTAAACATTGTCCAATTATTTATTGTGGCAACTTTTTTTAGAATCATCTCTACGCTATGGGAGGTGATAATGTAATAAAGAAGGGTAAAGGCGAGTGGTGATTAATTATTAACTAGCATTGGTATATAACCACTCTCATCCAAAGTCAGCAATTCCAATACAATATCATCTTCATGAAGGCGTACCATGCTTACGCTTATTGAATAGGACCAAAGGTCTTCCATCTATGGAGCACATAGCTGGGAGTAGTCATTTAGTTATGATGGGCACTCCATGCTTTGGGGCAAAGTACAGGTTCACGGAACAGGTGACTGTTTCATTGTCACTGATAACCTGGGTATACATAGAGTTCTGCTTTCAAGTAATATACACTGGACAAAGATGACAGGATCAGACTTGGGCGTATTTTTGAGGCTTAGAAAGAAGTCCTAGTTATCCTCCATAACCTGGTTTTCACAATTTATTCTGGCACAGCTGTATGAAATTCCCTTTCTCACTAGAATATAGGCATAAACAATTCAGTTTCAGACAAAGCACGAGGGTTATATAAGGAAGAGAGAATAGTAGGGGTCACTGTCTGAGTCTAAATCCAGACAAAAGTCTTTGTCATATCTCTGACTCCTTGGTTGGCATAAATGCATAGGTCTGGCACAATTATATAGCTGCTTGGTTCCATCCGTGATTTATACAGTCTGTGTCAATTTTGGTTGCACTTACTTCCGTCATACTGGCAGGATGCACCCTGCATCACTAAAGTGCTGTTTTGGTACACTGGGTGTTGGGGAAAAATACAAATAACCATACATTATTTAGTATATATATATATATATATATATATATATATATATATATATAGCATTTATTACCTTTGTAGCACTTTTTATATTGCTAAATGTAAGCTCTGTAAAGGTTAATTATGCTTTTCTCTAATTCAGCAGTTTTTACTAGGAGACAATAACATATCTAACCCATAACAAATTGTACTGTGTGAGTCCTGCAAAGGCCAGAGTGAAGGCCGATAAGGTGTTTACTGCATAGTAATTGTAAAAATAAGGTGATCTGTGCAATGATTTAGGTAACATACAGTATACATGCTTCTGATGCGTGTTAGGTACGTGTTTGCTTTTTAATTGGCTTACAAATGTAAATAATCTTTTATTGGTCTAGAAGTGGTTGGTAATAGGCATACCATTTCCTGTATGTAGAAATGTTATAAAAAGTCATGTTTATGTATTCGTTGCCAGCAGCAGACATTGTGAATGCTATTCTGTTGCTGCCCCATAGGTGCCCAAATAAATAGAAAATTATAAGAGAAATCTGTGTTTTCGTATCATGACTGGATTTTGGAGAAGAATGTTGGTTTGTGGATATATGTTTTTCTTCCACATGGGTTAAGCAGAAATTACATAACTCAAGAGTACAGTCCCCAGGTATGACACAAGTAACTGAATTAATCCTTACAAAAAACAAAAACATAATGTCCATCACATATATAGTTCTCAGAAGGGTGACCTTGCCAAAATCCGTTGGTAACGCAAAGTTAAAACTGCGGGCTCGCAAAGAGTGGGCCGCGGTTGCGGCCAGGCAAGGAATGCCAAAGGCGCTCCTTGCGCTGGTGGAGATGAGCACTGTAGGCGGACCTACACATCAACACAAAACTAAAATACACAATTCAAAGTGCAAGACCTGTAGCAATTTGAAAAAAAAATTGGCTACAAAAAATTACGGCTCGTTACAAAAGGAAATACAAACTTAACGGCTGCACCACGCACAGCGAAAAACACACAAAATAAAAAATAAAAAAAATACACAGTAAGGAGACCAGGACGTCTGGAAATGAGGTTACACACCAATTTAAATACAATTTAAAGATTTTCGCCACTTGAAAATCCCCTAAGCGAGAGAAAAAATGGCCCCCCAAAAAACGAGGCTACACGTCCCCTAAGCACGCAAAACTCCGCCAAGCACATAAGCCTTTTACACAGAACCGTACAAGCTAATAAATACACTATTAGAAAGGACGCTAAATGCTCCACACCCGCGTAACACATAGACAGTCGTAGCCATTTTACAACACTAACTGCAAACTAATAACATTACCATTACAAAATGCGGAACTACACAGCTACACTAACAGTTTGCCCTCGCACACGCAGCCTATTTACACTGCAGACATTGCTGACACTTACACCTCAGCTCACCAACAGTGCAAATCTACATTGTATGCTACAGGAACATCAAAACAGATTGGTAGCTCTTCAGCATTTTGCTTCCTGCATATATTAATTACAAATAGGTAAAGCATATTAATTTATAACTTTACAAATTATTAATTAATTAACATTACAAAATACATAGACAGAAGGAAAAAAAAACAGAATCACGATAAACGCTAAAAACGCTCAGCGCGCGCCTCACGGTATTTAAAGGAGCACAACTACACCAGGGGAGAGGCTCGCAATGCGCGCCAAAAGGCCATCAGCGCAAACCTTGCAATGATCGTCAAAGGAGCTCTCATAACCAAACATACACCAACCAAGAGGCTCGCAATGAGCGCCGAAGGTACTCACACAACCAAAAGACTTACTTTGTGTACCAAACAGCATTATCTGTCTTACAATTCTATTGCAAGTCGCTAGTACTATTTATAAAACTCAATAAAAGCATTTAGCCCTATAGTTGCAACACGACAGCATGAGAAAAGCTGAATCCAAGTATGAACCGTTTTAATAGCATATTTTAGGAATACATTATTAGATTTTTCCGTCAATAAAACATTCTCCTAAAAAATTGAGATTTGGCAAAAAACTGCATAAATTTAACCCAGACAGTTTAAAACAAACTCTGGGATTTTCCTTGGTAGACAGATGCTGGATGTTAAAAGTAAATACTGAAATACAGTATGTAAAGTATTAAAGAAGTCCCTAATGTGTTATACATTTCCAGAAAGATAATGTGAAGTGTTAATAGTTTTGTGATGACATAATAGGATTGAGCCTTAGTTTGAATTCTGTATTGGTTGCAGTCCAAGGCAATTATTTTTGTCAGGGCATGCTTTAAATGAAATGCTGATGTCGTAAGATATGAAAATATTAGTATTAAACATGAAATTTGTATGCAGATTCAGTATGTTTCAATATCATTTCTTTAGAAACTACCCAGGTAAAAATGACCATTCTAGTCACCTTTATAGACAAATCAGATACTCTCCTTAGTGACTGCAAAATGTAAGAAATGTACTTTGAAAACTCAAATTTGTCATCTTTATTACTCAAATCAATGTTATTGTAGTTCATGGATTTAGCTACACGTAGTCCAAATTACCTACTGTAATTTATACAGGGACTTGAAGATATATCAGTGTTTCTACGCTCTATATTGAGGGTTTCTATTTTTCCTTCTATATATGTTAGAGGCTGTAGCCTGATTTGGGGCTGCTGTTAGAGAGCCTTCCAGGTAGGAGGACCCACCGAGGTCAAAGGCCTGATCTACTACTATCCCTTTGCCTAAGATATGATATTGGATAAGTGAGTATACGTCTATATATCATGGACAGTTCGTTTTTAATGAATGTGGCGTGATTTGAGTAATAAAGATGACAAACTAGAGTTTTCGAAGTACATTTATTAAATGTTGCAGTCACTTAAATAAGCTGGTAGGCATCAAGTTTGATTTTGACTATCTATAGTGCTCCCCTTAGTGGCTGAACCTGTGGTTACAAAAATAGGCAATATTTTATCCCTTAGAACTGTCATTTTACATAGAAAGAACATTTTCTCTCTTAAATGAACAATTGCAAATATGTGTCCTTTAAGCTGTGTGAGGAGAGCCTACAAGCAAGCTCCTAAACATTTCTGACATGAGTTAAAATATGCATGGTTTCTGAATATCCTGTGATCAGGAAACCATCATCAAACCACCATGTTTGTTTGCCCATTTTCCTTTTGGCATCTGTTTGAAGCAACTCAAATTGTGTGGATTTGCTGTGTTGTACAAACAAATGAAGGTCCAATATGTTTAAACATAATTGATCTGATATTTCTTATTCTATTATTACGGTAGAATTGTCAAACCTGGTTGGTAAAATCAGATTGTTACTCGATTGATTGCTAACCTTTCAATGCGCTGTTGCTGATTCAGTAGACAGTGGAACGCCTATATTCGTCATTAATCCGTTCCTGAGAGACGGACGAATACTGAATCGGATGAATATAGAATCACATTATCACTGAATGAATTTATAGCTTGATTACATTTTGATGAATATAGAGTTTCCACGTTATTTTCGTAACGCATCACTAAAGCAATAAAATACGGTGCGTGAAGTCTCTGAATTGTAGTGTTTTGCTCACTGGCGTTAGTACTTATACATATATTTGCTGTTATTTGATTATTATTTATTATTTTATTAATATTTTTATCTTATAATTTTTTTATTTCAGCAAAGTAATATTTGTCTTTTTAAGAAAAATATGATTGCAACATCCGCGTTAAAATGTAAACAAGAAATTAGTCAATTGGTAATCAACAAAGCAAATGTTTTACCTTTTTCTTTAAATCTCCTTGTGAATGAATTAATTGTTATTTAATGTACTATATATTATAAAATCCCCATTCTACCCCCTACCCTCTTGTTTATGGGAGTCTTAATGTCTCCGGGATTGTAACCAGAGCCTTGCACCTCAGAGCTTGGCTTTCTCTCTCCCATGCTTTGTTCAGTATTGGCAATGGTAAGGCAGTAGGATCAGGTGGAGAGATGAATGCTAATTATAGACCAAGCCAAGCCTTTCATAGCAGCTTTTTCACGCCCTCAACTGTGACATACTTAACATCAAGGCTATTCAGCTCAATTATGTTAGTGGCTTAGGGTTTGATCATATTAAATGTTAAAGTAGGCTACAAAACTAAAAAGCCCTTACTTATAACCACATAGAAAAAAAAAACTAAAACTTAGATATAACCTTATTATTTAGTGAGGGTCAGCTTCACATTACCCTCACTAAAACCTTCACTACCTCCCCACATAACTACAAAACAGTGGTTTGGGGACCTTATGTGAGCCTTCTGGTACACAAACTAAATTTTGTTTATAACCTGTTAAAATACTTTTTTCATATTTGTTTATATTGCATGGTTTAACTATAATGTGCTAACTTGCTCCAAATATGGCCCAATGTGCAAAAGCAGTTATTTAGATCTCATTGCATGGATTTGGCAGTTTTGTCACCACTACCATGTAATCATAACTGAAGGAGGAATTTGGAGCTGAAGAGTTTGAACAAAGACATGTCTGACTTGTTGATAGGGAATATATTGTTCTAGTAATGATAGGTTCAACAAAAATACCAAACAAGCTATTTTGGATTGTACTCTAATTAACTGTATTGGCTGGATTCAGAAAGTTTAGTTATCCTTTCTAGGAAGGTGTAGGTACAGACAAGCTCATATCTACATAGAAAACAGCAATCGTGAACTGTCTGCTATCTCAGTGGACCAGCCCCTTGCATGATTTGCATCCATGATGTAGAGAATCCTTAGATTTGACTTTTGGAAAATCCCAAAGGTCCATATTTTCCTTGGTTTCCATACATTATATTTATCTACAGTTATCTCTGGTGTTCTTCACAATTAAGCAGTTGGATAAATACTAAGGATGATCCAACTCTTTTTTTGAGTTGGTTTTCGACTCCTTTTAAATATTTTTTTGTTCTCTTGAAGTTGTACAACCGCGAAAGATATTTATTGTCATGAAATGAAGTGCCCAGTATTTCACAGTACTGTCCATATCTTCTAATTTAACACTCACATCACGGTTGTGTGCTGTCTGAGCTACAATGTAGAAAGGGTAATTGGCTGTTACCTGTTACATTTCAGTTACCATATTTAAGAGAAAAATGGAGGTGTAGAGAAAATGACAGGCACAGAGTAGCAGAGACAGCAAGTGAGGCAACAAACATAGAGAAGATGATTCAGGGAGTCTCTCTGTCACTGATTGACAGGCACCTTCCAAGTAAGTATGGACCTCTGAGAGTATCTATTAATATCATATAAGTGTAGATTAGCGAATGCAATATGTCAACAGAATAATATTCTGTTAAACATAGTACTAACCGCACATCTCATCGTACCATAAAATTCAACTCTGTGTGTCCCTAATCTTGGCTTGGATATAAGACATATTGATGTTACCTTGACAATAAAACTAATGAGCAAATAACTAGTTACAGGTGCCTCTATTCTTTATATAATATGTCTTTATGTGTTCCTTTGTTGATTTAATTGTCTTGGGTTTCTGTTCAGCATGTGTTGTGGTATTGGAATCTTAGCTGCCAGAATACAGCTTTACAGAATTAAAATATGTTGGGCTTAATAACAAACAAGGACCCCTGTCTACCCCTCAGTGGGACACTTGGTGCAGTCCAATACATCACCGGGCAAGCCTAGGCCTGCCTTGTGGTTTAATGAATAGTCATGAGGAAAAGAAAAGGGGAGGACCAAAGTTTGTTGTTGGATGCAGCTAGTTGACAGAACCAAGGGAGATGAAAAAAAAAAAGAAAAACCAACAAACAGCTTACATGTACCACAGCATCCTTTAAGACACATGCACCTTCTTGTGCTGTATCTACATGACCACTTTCTGATCCACTCTATCATCCATTATTCTGACCCCATGACTTCTTTGGTGGGACATTTCCCTATTTCACTTGTATTCCAGGAAGATTAAGATGCTGTACATAAGTGACCCCATGCAGCATTACACGGTAGGTGCTGTCTCTTCTTTGCCTAGTTTTTAGGTGTTGTTTTTCAGTTCACAGTCACATTGTTGCTGCTTCTTTATTACTTTCACACCTGTTGCCATTTAGATTCCACCATGCGTGAGATTTGGAAATTAGGCACTTGGTTAAGAACGGCCGACCTATTGATTGAGAATTTGTTGAAACAAAAATTGTTCAATTCACTAATGCAATTCTTAATTTGCAATTTTTAATTTGCAAAAGAAGATGAACATAAAATCACAATTCATTGTTCATTTTTTATAATATGTTTTAACGCAGGCCATCTTAGTAGGATATATGCTTCGCAAATCTAATAGATTGCCTATAAATCATAATTTTTCCATACATGATCAGATTAAATTAACATTTTATTAAAGACGTGATTTGTATGTTTATGATTACATATTTTCTCTTTCAAGATGTCTTAAATGAAGTGCTTTAATGAAAAGTACTTTAAAATATCTAATATAGTGAGTAAACCAACTGAATATCAGCATTAATGTAATAATGTTAACATGCCTTTTAAAATAATAAGATTTTTTTGTATTTATATTTAAATGCATGGCAATGAGAAATTATAAATAAAAAGCAAGCCACTAATTGAAACATGCAAATATTAACATTTTGAATGAGGTACGTAATTATGTAAAACCTTATAAAACCACTTTCTGCATTATTTTTATGAGAACTAGCATTAACACATTTTATTACATTAAATCCTAATGTATTTTCTTCTAAATGTTATGTTTACATTTGTGTTTTCCTTTGCTGTATGATTAATAGCAAAAATTACCAAAAACACTTTTTTTATTTAAAGTCTTCTGTTCTGATACTAATCAGAATGTTAGATGTTCTGGGGATATTTCTGTACTTTATCTGAAATAATAATATATTGTAACAATAATAATAGTGAAAGATATATTTTGCTTTGGTTACACATATTAAATAGTGATATATAGTAGTATATCTATAGGTAATGCTCTTACCATATTTTTAGTGTATTTGTTAAATTTTATAAATATATAATGTTTTATTCTATGACATACTGTACAATCCGATTAGTACATGTTTCTTTTACTTGCATCTATCTAGCTTTAAATAGAAGTTGGAAAATAGGATTTATATCTGTTTCCAACAATATATAATACAACCTGATAATGAAGGTGCTATTTTGGATTATTGGGCAGTGGTGCCTTAATATCCTCGGATGTTTTGAATTTATTGTATTATCCCCAAGAATACTTTTGACAGTGACAAGAATCATCATATAATTTTACAGAATTAGTTACTATAAATATGTTTCAAAATATAGAAAAAAATACAACTATGATGTGTAGTAATTTTCCTTTTAACATGAGTTTTTTTTATAGAAGTAACGTAAAAATAAAAGGCAGAGAATATACTCCCTTCATTTGAATTATCAGACCGCTATTTGGTAATTATTATTCAAGCAATAAATAAACACAATTACCTCTTCAGTGCTCTACAATGTGTTTTATTTCTGTCTCGGAACCCATAAAAAATAATTGTCATGGAGTTTTATAGTTATTTCTGTGTGCCCTGTAGCCTTGTATTATTAGTATCTTTTTGAAGAATTGCAGCATTCTCTCCTTTATGGACGTCCCTTGATATATTTAAAATGCCTCTGCAAAGGTTCCCTACGTTTTCTCTGTCTGCGCTGCCTATGTCCTCTTGTAAACTTCTTACTGGCACCATAGAAACCTATGCACTCCATGACAAAACACTTTTTCAATAACTCTGCTTCTCTACTCCTCCTTATATGCCAGCTTAATGTAAATCTATTTGCTCTCCACACAGGTCTGTGTTTTCTTTACCCTCCATATCCCTGCAACGCTTTAATCCCTAATATGACTTCTATATGTTGCACTATATGTCTTGTACTCACACACTCAGTCAGCCAGGAATAACGCGCCAAAATATACCATAGCTCTATACAGGGTTGATACAAGTCAAAAATAATTTTAACAGATTACAAAAGAAAGGAGGGCTCTGTTATTGAGCTTAAAATCCCTAAAGCACCTTACAAGATTGAAAGCTCTCAAACTTACAGTCTACCACTAATTTTAATACATCTAAATAATACATTTCAGAGTCCTTTTGCTTATTTCAGTTATCTTTCAGGTATCCAAACCAGTAGCTAAATCCTTTATATTTCATGTTTTCATCAACCTTCATGACCTTTTTTCTCTGATCACTTTTTCGTTACTGTTCATTTAGTAATCATTGGCATGTATTCAGTAATCATTGGAAAGGAAAAGATGGGAGGAGAAAGAGAGATGGCAAGCGCTGGAAGGACACATTGGTGCTTATAGATGTGAAAGACAGAAAGTTGTGGGATAATGACTGATGGGAATATGGAAGATGAGGGCGATTGATTAAAAGAAAAAAGTTGGTGTGATAAAAGGACAAGGAAAGGAGGAGTGAAAATACCAAGTTTAGGGACAAGATAGAGAGAAATGGCAAGGTGTGTGAGGAAGTGGAGGAGATGTAGGTCCATTCTACCAGAAAATAATACGACCTACAATGTATATGGCTTTAACCCCTACAATCCCCATTCTGGATCAATACCTTGTCTTGGTGAATGGGCTTGTGTACCTCAATGAAGCTATGAGCTATACCATGTAGGGTCACCCATGATGGGCAGGTCATAGCAGAGAAGTCAGACAAATTGTGGTTCACTGGAGAAGGAACTGGTAACCCACACCAGTATGGATAAGATAACCTTATGGATAAGCACAACCAAAGACATAATGATTGTGCCTGGCATGCTGCGGTCCATAGCGTCACAGAGAGTTGCACACGACATAACAACTACACAACATCCATTACAATAACATTTGCATTACTTTGTATAGTAATAACAGTTTTTCATGCATTGAGTATTACAAGAAAAAAAAGGTAATTACCTTGGAATTTGGAATTTCTTGAAGTATTGGTAGTTTAAAGAGTTTTTCTCTATATTTGCTTTGTAAAAATAAATGAGATAATTGGCAAAAAAAGTTTTAGAAAGCAAAGCAAATAAACACAGATTCTATATTACATCTTTTTATATGCAATTATTGTTTACTGCAGGCTTCAGTTTTGTTTTTTATTATGCTGCTTTTGTAGCACAACGTGTCCTTATAAACGTGTAACTTCCACATTTCCATGGTGCAGATAGAAGCTTCCTTTGTACATTAAAAGCCACCCTGGAAACAGATCACTTGAAGCTTAGGTCACCCTGCCAATCGAGCAGTGTAACTTGCGGTATATTTGAAAATCAGATGCAGGAGTTTTTTTCCCTATGTTACACGTTTTTTTAAATCTTTTCACTCGCAATATTACAGCACTCAGCCCACATCCGTAAATCCTTCAGTGTAGGAAGTATGTGTTCACACAAGCTTTACAAATAAGAAATGGCTCTAGGAACCAATAGAAAATGAGAACATCATGATTATTAAGTGCCGTAACTGCCGCAAGAAACCATTTTATCTATATATGCATTTATATATATATATATATATATATATATATATATATATTTAATGTATTTATTATTCTGTAAAAAAATATGCTCTGTGCTTATTTATATAAAGCCATTTTCAATTGCCAAATCGCAATATATATATAATTGTGCTTATTTTATGTATATATATTTATATATATATATATATATATATATATATATATATATATATATGTAAATGAACAATGCATTAGAGCATTTATTTCTGATATGTATTAACCGCTTGAGTACTGGGTTGTGTGTTACCCTAGATGTTGTATAATGAAACGGACATAAGTAATAAAATATATGTTTTAATTACATATGTGTATATTGGACTGTTAAGTGTCAAATATTGATGAACATTCATAATTTCCTATTGCTTCTTTGGTGCTATACTGTCGCATTAATTTGCGAGTGATCATAAGTACACGTAATATTTTCTTCAGTTTTTTTTTTAGTTCTGGCACTGCCCTATCTTGCGAGTAATCAGTAATTTTTTATTAGCAAATGGTTTTGGTGTAAAAGTCTAACAGGGTAATTCATTGTAAGTTTGCGAGTTTTCAATCTTGTGTCAGTGCCTTGGAAACAAGCTCTATGTACATTTGATTTTATGCTCAAAAACAGGGCCTTACATTCTTTACAAGGTGTTTAATTTGTTTTCTGCTATGTACTCAACCCCTGTACAGCGCTACGGAATATGTTGGCGCAATATAAATAAAGATAATAATAATAATTCATAATCTTTTATCAGTGAAAAAATCAATGGAAATGTTTGCTGTAATTTTCGACTCTGACTTGCTGCAGTCACTCGTATCCGTTCTCTCCCAATGTTTCCGGGATGGGTGATTATCATCGCTAGCTGGTTTTACTTAAACATGGTGTAATCTGCGATATACAGGATATGTCCACAGTTGCCCTTTAAGTAGGTAAAGCTTTTAGCATCATAATTAGTATGGCCTGTAGGTGGTATCACTGCTTTACTTCTGCCTTTCACCTGAAAAGCTTTTCACCAGAATTTAACTAACTGATAAGTTTGTCAAAAGTATTTTGCAATTGTTGATGTATTAAGAAGGCAATTATAATTCATACTGCATGTTTATTTTAATGGAATGTACCCTAAGCACTTTATTTCACTATATACATCCTGCTGTTATCTTCAAATTATAATAGTTACATTGTAAATTCTACAGACAAACCTGGATTCATTCTTTGTAATGATTTGCATAGTAAGTATATATTATGTGAATGGTGCCTTTGTCTTTGACTCATCTAAGATGAAATATTTATTGACATAGCTAATAACATTAATTCTTGCGGTCTCCAAGAATGTAAAATAAATGTGTTTGAACACAGAGCTCAGAAGTCTGCTTGCTGGAACATCTCCTAAATATTTTGAGAGCTGTGCCACCATTTTAGGTATGCCTCAACATAAGTATTTGTTCAGTCTGATTGGCTTATTTTGGATACATATAGAATGATTCATATAGACATTTATTTTTTGAATATTTATTATGAAAAACTAAAAACACATAAAATGATTACATTTAAAAAAAATGGTGTAGTATCTAAAATATTTATATAAAGTGATACTAAAATAAAACAAAAAAATATCAAGAGCTGTAGATCATTTTTTTTTAACAAATGTGACTGTTTAAGGGATACTTCTTTTCTTGACTGTTCATTATGAAATGCGCCCTGTTTCACTGTTCAGTAACATGACCAGCTTTATCTGCGCAGTCTGAGAGTAGCCCGCTGTCATTAAACATGTGATCACTACACTGATAAATTGCTTTGTAAAATATAGCCCATGGGCTGGATTTGCGTAACCCTCCCAGTCTTTGAAAGCTCAATTGACGGGCAATTAGAAAGCAAATACAGGGCAGGTCTCACACGTTTCCACTGAGTTTTAACAAATGATATACGACTCCTTTGTGAAAAACATGTGTTTAGTTCATCTTATAAAATGCCTCATATTGGTTGTCTTGTCGTATTTGATTTTGATAACACTAATATGTATACAACTTTAGATTTTTTTAACCAACATGGTCACATTGGTAGCTAAATATTTGTATGCAAATGCGTGTTGTGTATTCTGCATACTTAATATGTCCCACTTTAGTGCCATAGCAATATTACACTGGGGACATAAGATCATATTGCTATTGTATTAAAACTAGATAAAGAAATGCAGTGTTTTATCATTAAAAGATTAGGAAAAAGCCAAGATATTCTATATTTCTCCTTCCAAACTAGTGTAGAACTATTTCATATTAAGATGTCAACATAATGCTAAAAATCCTTTGCAAAAGCTCTGGTGAAACATGTCCCCTTCAGCTAAACTATCAGATCGCTGTATAGAGTGCACTTTACTGGGCTTTCAGCATGGCTGTTAATTCTCAGCCCACAAAATCATATATTCATTAAGTGGAGCCCATTGTGGCACACTTGGCAAACATTTTAAATGTCACATGCAAACACATTTGGCAGCCATGGGGCTGATAGATTCAGTAAGCTATGGCACAGCCTTAAATGGACCAGAGTGAGTACACTGAAGGGATACAATGCGTGTTTGTGAAACATGGCAGCCCTTCAAAATACTCAATAATTTATATTACCTAGTTATTTCATATCCGATCACAAGCCGTTACTATTGGGACATGTCTGGAAATATTGTGTGTTAAACATGATCCATAAACACAATTACACTATTCACTAAGAATTTCTCTTCTCTCCATCATTACAACATTGCATTCTGAAACATGGCACCATTCCTGTTGACATACGTAATTTTATTATAGGATAATTCTCATGAGTTTTGTATGTCATATTGTAAATATGAATATTACAGTATTATATTTGTCATTCACCTCCCGATTTAAATTTTAATAGGAGCTGTAAAGTAAAATATTTATAAAATGCTATCTACTAATAAAATAAAACTTAGACAGCTAATATAATACAGTACAAATCATATCCATAACATTTTACTCATATCTTGCAACAAGTACCTCTTTCTACAGTATCAGTAAACTATCATTCTAGTTTTACCTGCTCATTGACAATGCAAAGATTTTGGCTCATATATACAGCTGCAATAATACAGAGTATGATTATGGACTGTGATTTAATGTGGGCATTGCAATCCTTATTTGAATGAATTGATCTCAGTTTACTTATGAGCAATATGCACTTGGCGATGTTGATTAACTATAATCGAGTCTGACGTTTGTAGCTTGATGAGTAGGAGGCCTTCAATTTCACATAGAATAGTTTTTCTGTGTCTGGCTGACAGGGTCATTGACTAAAAGACCTCAAGAAATATTTCCAAAACCTGTTCAGCTTCTTTCTGGAAATCTTATTTATTTGTTTTGCCACCACTCTTTAGAAGTTCAGTCCAGGAGCCTGAGCTTAAATGAACCTTAAACTGCTAACCTATTGTCAAGAATCTTCAGTACTGTTCAGGTCTGTCAGCCAGTGTTTGTTTAGCGCTACAACTATACAAATCTCTGTTTGTGCTTTGTCCCGTTCAGTGATTTACTACACTGATTATGTATCAAAAGCTCCACAGTATAGTTTAAAAGCAATAATAATTGATAACATAAAATGCTCATCATCTGTATTTTTTTTTTTTTTGAATGGTTCATAGTATGTAGGTTAGGTTGTAATTGTCAAATAGGTGTAAATAAGCTGAGCTGTTTTATATAAAGATAGATAATTTTCACACATATAAAAGAACAATAGATGGTGTAGTGCATACAAGTGTTGAGTAGTATCAGTAATACTTACAGGGATATGTAAATGAGCTGGATTATGAGTGCATCTGATAGAGAATTAGTAGTGTATGAAAACATTTTTGCATGAAAAAATACCAAAATAAGCATTTAAACACTTACCTAGAAGTTAGCAAAATATATTTTAATTTCTGTCAGTTGAAACTTAGGGTTAACACCCTCCAAACCCAGGCTTACATTTGAAAAAGCATTTTGGCCAATCAGGAGGAAGTAAAGACTGAAACATTTGTATCACAATCAGGCAGTTGCTGTCTGTTTTTTTCTTTGCCTGTCTCCTTATGGGCGATTTCAGCTGTGACCCCACCAACCATCATTTCCTTTAGAGGTAACACACTGTACCCTGCAGGGTACACTTTATGTTATCTTCCTAGGGGTGTGCACATCCACATATCAGTATCTAGCATATAAATATGTAAGTACATTCAACTTTTCAATATAATACATATTTTTCAACTAATCAGTAGCTGTTTATTAGGAAACATTTGAAACCCAGCTCACGTACATATCCCTTTAATGTTCTGTCTCTCAGTAATGAAACATTCAAAGATTCCTACCAAATAGTTCTGTGGCTTTGATAAATCCTCTATTTGCACATGCACAGTAATTTGCATGATAGATCACCATAGTGACAATTATATGGATTAAGTCACTAAAGTATTATTGTTATACTGGTCATATTATCCTAAACTAGAAAAAAGAGTGAAATAAAGGTAATCCCAAAGTAGGACAAAATACGTAATGAGTCCACAGAAAAATCTGTCAACATTATAGAGCAAGAGAGATGACGTAACATAAAATAGACTTTAAGACTTAGTTGTGTCTTCATCAGTGTTCAGTGGAAGCGTTGGAAGAACCTGAAGTTTAAGCTATGGATGTCGTAGCAACAATATATAATTATTTACATACCAACCTCACTTGTACATCTTCAAATTAATGTGAATACCTTGTTTTTTTGTATCCAGGTTTTAAAATAATTAATCGTAAGAAAAAATAATTAATTAAAAAGCTCTAAATTGTCAAATAGGTACAAATGTTTATTTATGGTATGACTTGAAAATAATCATAATTTTGTAATAATTTGTATAATGTTGTATTTTTCTATATTGCATTTTGAATAATAAAAGATTAGGTGCAACTCAATCACAGTGTCTCACCCCTCCATTTCTGACATGGCCGTTCCTTTACACTCAGTGATGCCCATAGGCACTTATGCTGATAAAATGCACTTACTCTTAATTCTTTTGTCATTGTCTATCACTACAATACTTTGAACATACTTTTTTTCGAGTTGGGAATTCAATCTCATTGATGTCTAGAATTTATAATCCTGGATTTAGTACACATGAATGTCCTGTGTACTCACAGCATACAGTTCTCTTTAAACTAAAAGGAACACAGCAAAGCTCCTAATCATGGTAGAATTGATAACTTAACCTATAAATAAGGATATTAGCGACAGATGGTGATTTAAATACAATCTAAATTAGTGTTGGATAGTTTTTGTTATATGTTGCTATTTTTAGTCAGAAATTACTTATTAAGTTCCATCCAACTGACAAGTAAGATCATTCCCAGTTTAAATTAGAATATTTACAAAAGTTTAACATTCCTCTGACATTATCCTTATTTTATACTTGCATATCACCATATAGGAGAGTGTTAATGACCAGACATAAGAGTCTTGGCAAGGTAGAGGGATGTTGAAAAGTAATCTCTGCTTAAAATTAGCAATATGCAATTGTATTGATCTAACACTAAGTTATATACACATATCCTCATTTTGGGTAAAGTTTCTATTGTAACTGGAACATTTGCTATGTTCCATTAATGTTATTTATAGAAGTTCTGTGTGGATAGTAAGTAACAAATAATCTGCTCATGATATAAATTATTAGTAGTGTTTGTTGATCCAGGAGAGCAACTGGATGTCCATGATGTTTAAGACATAAGTATTGCTGATGGAGACCTAAAGCTTTATTCTGATATGATGATACGATTGTGAACCAAACGCTGTGAATAAAAACTTCAACACAACTGGATTACAAATTGTGGCTGGACAATATAAAATAATGATATCTCCTTAGTGTGATAAAATTCTTACCACTTTAGTGGTGAATACTTTGTGCCTAGAATAAGTTGTATTTAAGTTATATTTTATTTAGTTGCTAACTTTTTAAAAAGAGAATAAACACACTAAAGAAAAATGTTGCTTAATTAAAGAATTTTGTGAATCATTGTTTGAGCTGAATTGAGACATTACATTAAATGTTAACTCAAAACCTAGAAAAAAAATACATCCTGGTGTTCCTGTGTTTTGAACAACTAAAAACTCAGGAATACCTATAGGATCTGTCACTTTATCCTTGTACAAGTGTTGACCTGTTATAAAAGTAGGAAAAGCCCTCAGGAAATGTATTGAATGACTCCAAAGCAAGCAAGTCTTTTAAGAATCCTGTAATAAGACACCTTTAGTCCTAAAATGCAGCTGATGCTTCTATTCCTCTTACCTCTACCTGTTTCTCTCCTCCCCTTTTCACTTTCTGCAGTCCCAGTTCAATTTGCTGAACAACGCCATGGATCAGAGTATCGGCAGCAGAGCGTCCTCCACCAGTCCCTACAACCCTGAGCACACCTCGAATGTCCCCACTCATTCCCCCTACTCACAGCCCAGCTCCACATTTGATGCCATGTCACCTGCACCTGTCATCCCATCAAACACTGACTATCCTGGGACGCACAACTTTGAGGTGACCTTCCAGCAATCCAGCACAGCCAAGTCAGCCACATGGACAGTGAGTTAAATGTTTGTTTACTTTTGTGAGGGGTGGGGTTGTAGTAACAAACATTTTACGTTACTTAATGGTTTTCTGAACTCATCTACCCTACTCTGCACAATGAGGTAGAGCAGACAGTCTTAAGTGGAGATGGTGTAAAACCTTTTCATTTTGACTACTATACCTATTTTAAATGCTGTGTTATTAGCCTTTAAATAAATAAGGCTATTTTGTTACCTTAATGGTAATCTCAGTCCAGCAGTTCTGCAGGAAATATTGAGTTTGTGGAGACAAACTCTCAGGTCATGAATGGACCATAAATTACAAACTCGCTCTAAATGCTTATATACTATCTTGAATTAAAAAAGAAATGCTCAGCATTTGTATGTTAGAATGACTAGAGCATCCAAAGGAAAAACAGATTTAGTTGCGTTGCAGCCAAGCAAAGTGCACAAGCAGGTGTAAGGTGCTTGTGATTTCTGCTCCTTTAAGAACTTGCATGACTCTACAGTTAGTTAAAAAAAATAACTAGGTTATCTAGGTTATGTAAAAACTTTTTTTAAACAGTGACATGTGTCAATTTAAAAAAAAAATCTGAAAGTTTTTTCAGTACTCTGTTTGCAATGTGGGAAAATTATGAACGCTTGTGATAGTTAGTTGAATTTGCTTCTAAAGCTAGTAAGAGTCTCATGTTTATTAAATGACCTCTTCTGTGAAGGATGGTGCTTTCCTAGTCCATGCAGTTCTATGTGGTTCTGCAGTCCTCTTAGGTCATATTTATATTTATATTTGAAAGTCCCATCCCCACTGTTAAGATAGTTTTGTTCTGATTTTATTCTGTTGATAAGAGGTTCTGTACCAGTAAAATATAACTTTTTAAGTGCATTTATATTTGTTGCAAATAATGTAGTATAAAAAGCAACAAATGCAAGTTACTTGCATTGGACCATATTTACGGAGGATGTTTCTTAAGAAGCATTAATCTATCTCTAGATATCCTATGGCATAAAAAATAAAGTTTTGGTGGAATTTGCCCCTAAATTGTTAGAGCAGATTTGCTTCTCTCTGTCATTGTGCAAGTCCGGGAGGTGAAAAGACATCTACCCAGAAGGTTGTCCAATATTTTGTTTCTGATGTAGGTTTGCCTGTAATATCCACTGCAGCAAAATAGGCAGGTAAAGACTATTATCATTTAAAGATTCCTGTTAGGACATTCATCCTGGGCAGATCCACTCCCTCCCTTTGGACACTTGTTGGAAAGAAGCAGTTCTATTGGAGACCAAAACACTAAACTTTAAGTTTTAAATGCTCCTTTGTTTTTTTCAAATACTATTTTATTACTAATCAGTTATTATAATATATATCTATGTTTCTATTAACTTATATGTAATATATGCCTATATTAAAGGCATATCCAAGTTTCCTGGATTAATACATTTCTGCACTCTATAGGTAAAAAGCAGCTTTTTTATAGGCAGCACATCTCATAAAACATTTTATTTTTTATTAATATTTAAAAATCACTATACATATCCCAGGCTGCTTTGCAGCACAAACAGGAACCCCAGAGTTTAGATCAAATGTTTTAGCTAACCTGATTGGCCAAAAACAAATTATGAAATGCATGCTAATTTAGCCTGGGTTTGGAGGCGGTGTTAAACCTAATTTTCAACTGTCAGAAATTACAAGACTTTTTGCTAACTTCAAGGGAAGTGTTTAAATGTTTATTTTGCACAAAAAAAAAAAAAACATACACCATTAATTCCCCTCTATCAGATGCACCCATAATCCAGGAAAGAGATATGCATTTAAGAAGTACTTAAAAGCTTTGGTTTTTATGCCTAAAATCATACAATGTTTACCTGTTTGGGTCTGTCCTCTCAAGCAAATGCAGCTCCTGAATACAGAGAGTGTGAAGTGCAATGTTTCAAATTAGATTGTCAGTGACCTCTCTCAAGGAGCATGTTGCAGAATGTTGCCACTGATTGGTAACTATGAGACTCCTGTGCTTAGTAGTACACTGTCATCATGAACTGTATTTTAGGAAGAAAACAAAACAGCTTTTAAGCACTTGTTGATAAATAAAGTACACAAAGGTAAATAGATGCATAGGTATATTATATTTTTAGTGATATCCAGAAGCCTTCCATGTCTCTTTAAATAGACAAATGAACCCTATTGTATGAACACTATAGTGGTCCTTTTAGAGCTGGGCAGGTGGGTTACCCAGAGGATAGCTTTCTCACAAGTGAGGTAAAACCTCTTCAGAGCATGTGTTATCATGTACATTTTTTTTTCAAGCTACAGAACTTTACGTTTTAGTGAATATGTTTCCGATGAACTTCAGAGGTCTTGCACCACTAGTGAAAATCCTATTAGTAAATTTTCAAGCCCGTAACTCAGAAGCCATAGAAAGACCGCCAAATGCTGTCAATTAATTAAAAAATTAACTTACGACCTCACACACAGGGGGGGAGGGGGGGGACAAGGTGTCTGTTGCAAGCTAATTTGCTGTTTAATTGGCATTTTCGGCAGGTCTGAAATCGGCTAAGCGAAGAAAAAATGGCATCCGAAAAGCCGTCATTTTAAAAAAAGGGCTCATAACAAGGCCGAAACCCATATGGCTTAGGCGCTCATCGCAAGGCCCGCAAGACTTTAAGAGGGAGGAGAAAGACATAGGGGAGGGAGAGGGAAGAGAGGGTGGAAAAAGACACAGGGTTGAGAGAGGGGGAAGAGACACAGGAGGGAAATAAGGGGAAAAAACAAAGGGCAGGGACAGGGGGCAAAGAGACAGCGCGAGGGAGAGAGCGGCACCTTCGGTGCTCATTGCACACAGAGGAGATAGACACAGGGAAGGGACAGGGGTGAGATGCTGCAAAGAGACACATGGATGCTCATTGCGAGCCACAAGATGAGCCAGACGGTGCATTGTTGACGTGCAAGTTCCTAGTATATATATATATATAAGGACAGTTATAAGTGGCACTTCCTAAGGAATAAGTAGCTGGTCCCTATAAGCCCTGGTGCCACTTCCCATCCCTCCTCACTGTATTTCATCTCCTGTAAACTTCGGCCATCTCCTGGATGAGGCAGCACACACATCACATAAGGGTAATAACACTGCTACCCACATGTAGCCACACACATACATATACCCCCACACACACACACACACATAACACTGGCAGCCCTGCAAGTTCCCCACAGCTGGGCATCCCCAGCACTATACACGGGCAGTCTGCACTTATAACAAAGGCAGAATGAGCAGAGAACCTGGCTGCTACTGGAGGAGGGGAGTGAGGAGCCAGGGAGGCCAAGTACTGCGCCCTACAGCCTAAGTCCTGCCCCGCTGGCTGCAATGAGCACCTTTGGCGCTCATTGCAGCCTTCTGGACTACAGTATAGATTCAAATAATATTTTACTTATATTTCAGTTGATTTATGTATCAAATCTTCAGGTTGCAGATACTGTGTTTTTCTTACATTTGACCATTGTTACAGTTGATTTTTTTTCACTGGGTTCCCTATTGCACATGTGCCATCAGGAAAATCAGCAGTTGCGCTAGGCATGGTCATTAACATGTGAATAAAATAGCTTCATAAGGTGTGAATTACATTAGCATGTAAATGGAAGCATTACAGTCACAAATACCAATAGGAGTGCTACTCAAATGCCTAGCACACATGGTTGGGCTAGAAATGCAAAGATGTTATTTGTCTGATGGTTGCTAATTGTCCAGCAGTATATTACAGCCAAGTGCAAGAGTGACCAACATCAAGCAGTGGATTTATTAGCCTATTGTTGTTTGTTTGTTTTCCCTTATAAAGGCCATAAACCTCTTAAAATGCAACAGAATAAAACCAGAGAGATTCTTTCTGAATCATAAATCATGAACAACAGAGGTGGTACAAACATTGAAAATTAGATTTTTGGCACCTCTGTCTCATATTGAAAACCCCTTTGTGCTAAAAAAGGAGAAGGTGGACTGGAACACCTCCAGACAGGTAATGGTCTGCATTTAACTGGGCGCCAGTTGGGCAGCACCGCACTAAGATATTATAAACTCATCCTAAATCTGCACCACAAGAACATCAGATCCAAATGCTTGCAAATGCAGCTTTTAAGCTGTCAGTTTTCCCCTCACACAGATTTGTGTATCTCCTCCTACCTGTGCCTGTCAGGGGTGTGGCCAGCTCTGCCTGTGTGCTGGGGTATTATGGAGATTGGAAGCAGACTGGGCTGATGTCACTGGCCGTGCCTTATGAGATCATTAGCTCTGCCCCCAGAGTTAACAGCTCTATTGCGACATGCTTGCAGTTGCTCCATAGGCCTGCCCTTTTTGCTGAGCCTGCTCAGTCTGAAGCAGAACCTGCACTGGTCAGATTTTATTTTTAATTCAACAAACACAGATAGAAGGAGATATACAGCTCTACTTGAGGAGAAAACACAGAGCTTGAAAGTTAAGAAAAACGTTAACTTTTATTTACTTTAAACTGCCTATGCACATTTTAATAGTCTACCCACAACAAACAAGGACGTTAGCCTTTTAAATAGAGTACAGTGGTCCTTTAAGTTTTGTGCTTCCCTAAGCCTACATAGAGAGAGAGAGCGAGAGAGATTTTTTAATAACTGTATATAGCATTAGCTACACCATGTGCAGGGACAGGGGGCAAAGAGACAGCGCGAGGGAGAGATAACCAGCTGAGCATATATAAATGTAACTGTATTTTTTTTTTAGTTACCCCTTTTCATATATTCATCTGTCTATTTGCCTTTATTCATGCCTTTTTACATTTGCCTTTTTAAAATGTATTTTTATTGTCCTTTTCAATAGACTTTTAATTCATCCTCTTTCTATTTCACAAATATATACCCATTACATAGCCTCACACACCCGCAGGCTCACACATGCTCACATCAATACCCGGAGACGCACGTGACTGAACACAAGAGCTCACATACATTAGATCTCTATTCTAGTATTCAATTACCCACACATCCTCCAACTAACAGGCAGAGATTTCAGAATATATCCCTGCTGAGTACAGGTATGATAAAAGCCCCCCTGTAGTTTCATATTAATTATATTATTTTGAAGAGCTATACTTCAAAACAAGCCAAAAATTCAGAATGTTAAAACTTTAGTTGCTGCTTTAGTACCATTACTGTGTAATTGTGCTACAGTGGAATCACCCTTATTTGTTTCTGCTGATCAGCTTCCTGAGATTGAAGAAGACCTTGAATGCGGAGGAATTTTCTATCTTCCCAATCTAAGAAAGTAGCAGTCAGAATCATCGGAGAAAAGAACATAGAGCCACATGATAAAGAATAATTGCATATAAACAAAATGTTTGTTTATCTGCTTTCTAGAAAAAAGACTGTTATGAAGTATAGTTATTCAGACGACCATAAGAAAAAATATTGACTACCGTAGTCCTTTAATCATTAGTTTGCTCAATTAGTGATAGCCTGAAATCCTGGATTGCTGAGGTGCTGCAAACTTGGTGCCATATTAAATTCCAAGCCCGTAAGTGCAACGTGAGACTGAAATTTGTCTGAGTTACAGAGCTATTAAATTAGAACATGCTGCGAGTTACGGGCTTGAGACGCAAACCTGTAAACCATTTGTTGAAGATTGGATGTGCGGCCGTGAACATGATCAATTAGTCAAACCCATAGTTACAGATTTTGATGGAGCCAATGGCAACAGAGATCGTCAGAATTACGTCACTGAAAAATGGAGGTTGGATTTCAAAGTCTTACAGGGTTCAATTATGACTTACGACCGGACCCACATTCCAGAAATGATGCAATATTCATAAAGCTGTAGATATGATATTCTATCACATGCGAGTTCTATTATATGTATTAACACATTGATTGCCGGGATCGATATAACACGGAAATTAAACATGAAATTAAGTATTTTTTGTGGCCGATTTGCGAGCTTGAGAATGTTGTGCTATTAATTCTAAGACCTAACATCACTTTCCCTGTTAATAAAGTACAGTACTGTGTGTATATGTGCATTTAAAGTGCTACGGATTGGATTTTACCCCCCTTGCGGGTCCAGTCTAGCACTCGTTGGCTTCTTGGCTCCATTTGCGGGTTACAGGCTTGAACGTCAGGGACTTCATTGCAATGTAATAGCATTGGAAACGTAAAAGTTACAGACTTGACAGATCAAAGGATTTGCGGCCTCGCAAGTCGAAATGTCACGCCCCGTAGGGTTTTCTCGCCCCTACCCCGCAAGTCGGCGGCAGTTTGCTTTGCGAGGCCAGTTTAATAGCTGTAAGTCTTGCAGGTTTCGTTACAAGCTACGGTTTTACACATTAGGGGATTTTTATGTGGCTCTTGGTTTTGTACTTTGCTCTAGAACAACAATTTTAGTTTTTTTAATTTTGTTATAAAAATACAGCACATACAAACATTTTAAGAGCAGTTTCTTGTTTAGAAAGGTTCTGAAAGATTTTATTTGTCTGTTGGTTGCTAATTGTCCAGCAATATATTACAGCCAAGTGCAAGAGTGACCAACATCAAGCAGTGGATTTATTAGCCTATTGTTGTTTGTTTGTTTTCCCTTATAAAGATCATAAACCTCTTAGAATGCATCAGAATAAAACCAGAGAGATTCTTTCTGAATCATAAATCATGAACAACAGAGGTGGTACAAACATTGAAAATTAGATTTTTGGCACCTCTGTCTCATATTGAAAACCCCTTTGTGTTTTCAAGAGAAGAGTGAAAAAATAATCCTTGGCATGCATGATAAGACATGCAAAAATCCTGTTTTCATGTTGGGAGCTATCGGAACTAGATGCTCTATGGATCTGCACAGGCTTGCTAGAGGTTTGACAGCCCTTACTGTTTACTTTTGCAGTGAGGCTTTTCTAACAGTATACTTCATAAACGAGGTGCAAACGTGTTGTTGCTTTATTTATTTTTTAGTATAGCCATATCTACAGTAAGGTGATATGGTTAATATGATACGGGAGTATAGCAGAACATAAGATCATACCTTACCCCATTCTGGACATGTATCAGTAGATATGGCAGTAAAGTTGAGCTGAGGTTCAGGCTGGTTCATGTACATTAGACTTGATGAATCTTCATTTTCATGTCTCATTGAAGGTGTCAATAAAAGGTACTATGTGAAAGTGAGAAGCATGACAAACATGAATTTATTCTATTATATTGTAGCTTTCTTACTATATAAATAAGAACATTATTATGTATCCTAAGGAAATATTACATTACGTATACATTTGTAATTTTAAATCGTAGCTGTTAATTAATATTTGTCCTAATATTGCATCTATTATGTAATGTATTTTCCCAGAAATATACTTATAGAGAAAATATATAATGGGATACCATGTAATACATTCCAATATTGCCATCAAGAGCTTCTGGTGGCGTTTAGAAACCACAAGGCCTAAAAGCAGTATTAAACCATATTACACAGTTAACCATTATTCATTTTTTTAAATTGCATGATTTGTTCATTAGTTTTTTTTTATTGCATATTTAGCAGTAGAGGACCTGGGTTCAAATCAGGATCTCCTACCCCTTTCTTCCAGACGTATACTTCATCACATTTACAGTTTTCCATTCTAGATATTTTTCCCTGGCTCAACTACAATGAGTAAAATCCCTTCCTGTGCCCTTTTGAATGTATTTATTTTAAAATGTTTGTGTGACTACCCATAAAATATCTAGTTTCCAATATTAGTCTTCAGTCTTACAAATATATTTGCAACAGAGAATTAGGCAGATTTGTTGGTGACTTGCTTTTGCTTGATGAAAGTCAATTCCAGCAAAATAATGACAGAAATATTTTAGATTGCTTAATTTTATAGTCCTCTCATTCCCGTTGAATATTTCACTTTCACAGGTCAAATGCCTTTATTGCAGCAGCTACTCCTTAGATAATTTACACTATGGCAGACCAGATGTAATGAGGCATACCATCCAATTGTCCCTCTGTTTTGAGGGACGGATCCTCTCAATATCAGAAGTATACCTTTTGCTTAGGGAGTAGGAGAAGGCCGGTCTGGAGACCTAATAAGATACCTTATCTCACTCAACTCTCTGGTGACTTGATAGATGGTGGAGAGAAGCACCTCTTCTTGTTCCTACACACTGAAGTTCAAAAATAAATGTTATAAGCTACACAGAATATATTTTCATTTTAAATACTGATTACAGTGAGAAAAAGTTACTATATAGCACTGTGGCCCTTATAAATGTCTCACTTTATTTCTTTGGTTCTTTATCTTTTTCCTTTAGAGTCTTTGAGACAATGGGTTTGTTCTGTGGTATGTGTGTTTATATAAAGCCGTGAGCAAGTATAAAGGGAAGCCATTATTAACATTTGCACAGTTTGCTAATTATAGTGAATTATTATAGCTTACAAATACAGGTGGGCCCCGGGTTACAGAAAACCGACTTACAGAATGGCTCCCAAGGCTTTTTGTATGAGTTTGCGTTTATGATCTGTTTGTTTGAATTAAAAGAGAGAGCACAATAGTTTCTGTAACTTATTATTAAAGTACAGGGGTATTATTGTTATTATGATTACAATATTACACTGTCTTATTATTATCACGTATGAACCATTATAGTATTGTTGTTGTTATTATTATTATTATTCATCAGGGATCCGAGTTACATACAAACCCAGTTTAAAGATGTTCTCGGGAACGTATCTTGTCTTAACCCGGGGACTACCTGTATAAGTGTCCAAGCTTAGCCTCATGAAATGTTTGGTGGAATCCTAAAGGGTCAAATGTTGACAGCTCTTGGAAAACCTCTCCATTTCTATGCTACTGTACAGTGCAAATTTAATAGGATTTGACTCTCCAATAATTCTTAAAAACACTTTACACTTTAGTACATATGACCCTTGCATCTTATGCTGTTACATTTAATTTTTAGGGCTGGTATATGCTACATTTTAGTGATATTTGTGTTGCCTGATAGGGCTGTTAGAACTGATTTGTCAGCCAAAGTGATAGAAATAGGAAACCTCATATTGTGGGTCTAGTTTGGAACCTATCAGCTATTATTGTATTATAAAAAGAACATAATCTATCCAGGTTTATCTGTCCAGAGTTAACAAAATGTAATAAATCTATAGGTACAATGATAAAATGCTACCCAATGTTTTATACTAAGCATCTGTATTTGCTAAACATACAACTAAACAAAAAAAGGTATAGAAGCAAGGGAAGCAAATATAATTCCGCCACTATACAAATCTCTAGTACGCCCTCATTTGGACTTTGGAGTACAATTTTAGGCACCACTTCATAAAAAGGACATTTTAGAGCTGGAAAAAGTACAGAGAAGGGCTACAAAACTAATAAGGGGAATGGAGGGGCTAAGTTATGAAGAAAGACTAACCAAATTAAACTTATTTTCGCTAGAAAAAAGGCGTCTACGAGGGGATATGATTACGTTATATAAATACATCCAGGGTCAATATAAGGCTTTGTCTAGGGAGCTTTTTGCAGCAAGAGATTTTCAACTGACAAGAGGACATCCTTTGAGGTTAGAGGAAAAAAGATTTCACCTTAAACAAAGAAAAGGGTTATTCACAGTTAGGGTGGTTAAACTGTGGAATTCTCTACCAAAGGAGGCGGTGACAGCTAATTCAATAGACAACTTCAAAAAGGGGTTAGATATATTTTTGAATAAAGAGGGCATTCAAGGCTATCCTAGATAACTAGCAAAGGAATATTGATCCAGGGAGAAATTTGATTGCCAGATTTCTGGGGTCAGGAAGGAATTTTGCCCCTTATGAGACAATTGGCAAAGTTTCAATGTTTGCCTTCCTCTGGATCAATTAACAATTAATAATAAATAGTCCACATATTAAAAAGATCAATAGGTTGAACTTGATGGACTAACAGTCTTTATTCATCCTCAAATACTATACTATTAATAATTATTTAACAACTAATTGATTAATAACTAATCTGCATATTGCAGATCAGAGGAGATCTTAACAGGTTGAACTTGATGGACTGAAAGTCTTTTTCAACCTTAATTACTATGTAGAAAAACTCAAGTTGATTGCAGCTTGTGCATTAGAAGAATTTAGAAGGAATTACAACCATTTATCTGAAGCTTTAAAGCGTGTGTATTTGTGAAGCTACTTTCTTCTTTGACTTGGTTTAAAATGACTCCCTTTTGTAGTCTGGTAACACAGCAGGTGTAGGGCCGATATTTAGCAGGCAGACAGCTTTATTGTTTGAAGTGGTGTGTATTGTGTACACAACAGGAATATGCAACTTTCTGACAGCAGGAAGAATGACAGTATCCATTATAGGTGTTTTGGTTTGTTTCTTCACATAGTTTAGTGTAATGTATATCTCTGTGAGCAGTGTCATTAGTCTTATAGAGAAAAACATTCAGAAAGTTTGCACATAATGATTATAATAGCTCAAACACTTTTTGGGGTCCATGATTCGACATTCAGATATTTTCATTCTGCATTTCTGTCAAATGGTTGTCCTTGCATTGTCCATATTCATTTTGTAATGGCAACCCCCAACAGAATCTGACTTTACAACACATCTGTATTACCTATTTTTTTTTTTAGTTTGATGCACAGGTCATTAAATTTGAGCATATAAATACATAACACGTTGTTAGTCTCTGCAGTAGTCATTTAACAAATTATTATACACCAAATATTTTATAATCTATGAATATGGTTGCCTAAATATATTGTCCTATTGAGTAGAAATACATACAACTATTTTAAGGTAGAAAATTATACATACTACATACGACTTTAGAAGGTGTTTTTAAAAATATGCAAATTGATGTAAAGTCAAGTAAACTTGCAGAACAGGTACATATTCTCAATGTTTGGGCAAACATTCAATCTGCTTTCTACATACTCAGAATATGAAAGGGGTCCTGTCTTCTCCATCATTGTCAGCAATGCAGTCAATATCACTGTCTATATCCTGATTAACTAAGCAACAATAAACCCCCATGTAAACACTTTGTGAAATGCAAGTACAGTGGAACTAAGTGCTATTATTTAGTAAAATATGCGTTTTGTACAAATTGGTGTGCTTTTTTGAAGACTTACACTTGATAGTGCTCAAATTTTTTTTTCACAAGGCAAAAAAGTGTTATGTGTATATGGCATGCAATAATATATCTCTATCCTAGTACACCTGCACCAGGAAAATGATTACACTCATCTGACTTGCACAAATGACACACACATTTACACTCCTCCTCACATCCTCCTCAGTACCATGACTGTTTTTCTGTCGCCATCGCTCACACTATTGGTTGCTTTACTGCTTTATCTCCTACCCAAGCTTGTTGCCCAGATGTCATCTTCGATTCACTTTCTCTATCAAGCCTCACACCCATCATCTTACAAATTCCTGTCAACGTCTTCTTCCTCCAAACCTTGTGTAGCTCTTACTACCATCAAGATTGTAAAATTGGAAGAACAGAGCCCACCAGATCGTTTTGATTTGATGTCAGAATGTTAATTGGAACTGCATTAATTACAACAAAATGTGTTATATTTTACAGCCAAATACCAAATATCTGAGTGAAACCACAGTGCAAATCATTATATGTGTGTTATCTTATATGAAAAGCAGCAATTGTAAAAAGGGCATAACCTATACGTAAATACATTTTTAAAATAGTATGCTATCCTTATAAACACATGGCTGCTTTGTCTTAGTTATATCAGTTTCTGTTAGGAAACTTCAAATATACAATTAATATTTCTCATTATTTTTTTTTTAAGTTTTCCATAGATTTTGAGAGGTTAACACAGGAGAAAGCTAATTAACTATTTGATGGCAATGGGTGAGATCTCTATCTTGCAAAACACAGGTAGCTTCCTTATCATCTCATCAGTGTTACAGCTACTGTGTCAAGATGTCACATTTTGTGAGCTTCTGTATCTTTTACACCTTGTAAACTGTCAAGGTAGTCCCTGCTTAGCTTTGTTAAGGCTACTAATAAGATAAGATTCTGAGTACACAAAATATCTCCTGGAATGGGAATAGGTTGGTAATGTGCACATGAGTAAGGAGACGTTCATGATAGAGAAATAAATAATACTGTAGCTCTAAACACTTCAGGACATGGCTTGACATGACTTACATATTACAGGGCAATTATTTGCTTCAGCACCAAAAAACGGTTTAGTTCCAACATGAAAGATGATTGGTATAAATTGCTCTTCCATAATGTCATATATTCATCATATCAAAATGTTTTCTGTTACAAAGAAAATCCTTTAGCTACTGATTAGTGAATAGATATAATATGTAGTTATTCTTGAAACCTTACTGAGAGAAACATTTATTACATGTATTCATGGTTAGTTATCCAAACTCATGATGTCTTCAGTGTAGGATACGTATTCACTGCAACCATAGCAGTCTGACTTATTAAGAAGGATAAAAATTGAATTTAGCACTGAAAGTGTCAGGGAACATACAGTAATTGGAGGCCCTCTTCCATATAACTTAATTTGATGAATATCCTGCATTCTACCCATGTAGACAACTCATATTTTCCTCTTCAAGTTTTTAAATTAATATTTTAAAACTATGTATACAATTACTATGTATGTGCCTTATTAAAAAGTGCTATAGAATCAGAAAATAAACAAAATACCGCAAGGAGATTATTTTTCCAAACAATTATGTGTATAGGCTACCTGGCAGAGCAATGGTATTCAAGGTAGTAGTAGTTCTACACTGTCCTGTCCTTGGGAAAAGTTCTCACAAATTGAAGGACATTTTCACTCAGTAATATTTAAAAAAAACACTTAACAAACAGAAATGTACATCTTTTCTTTTCTAAGGTAATTATCAGTATGCAAAATGTAGTGTTTAACAGACCAAATTATTTTGAGCTGTAACAAAGTCTTCATTAATTCAGAGATATAATATTCATTAAAATACTTAGTTAAATTAAAAATAATAATAATAATTTTAAAAAATCTATTACAGATTTACGTAAGCTCAAAATGAACTCTAAAAAGTATGTCTGGTGTGTGCAGCTGTCTTTTCACATTGGTGTTACAAAATTGTTGATGCCATGTTGTAGTTGAGCTAGGTCTATGTGTCCTTGGCGACCTGTTCAGAAATACAAATGTGGTAAGTTTAGAGAGCTTGGCATCCCAATAAACAGTGAAAACTCTCAAGGAATATGAGAGAAAAAAAAATACTAATTAGAAAGAGACATGATACCTATGTATGCTTCAAATTGTTAGCTGTGAATTCATATCAGTGTCTGTTTGGTACTTTGATTAGTCAAAGCCAGTATATGCAAGATCAGTGTGCTATTTCATATGTTATGCAGATGGTGTTTTGGTGCCTTGCTCTAAGGTTTCACATACATTGTCTATTTAATTATTAAGAGTTACAGATTCCTGCAATATAGTGTTCAGTTTGGGATTGCATTGTCCACATGAAATTCATTGATGATCTGCATTGTGGTTTATCTGAGCCTTAGACCGGACAACTTGTTCTAATGCAACATGTTTTAAAGCTGTGATTAGCCATCATTAGTTAATATTTGGTTAACAAAGATAAATCAACTATGATTTCTGGATAGGAATACTTTTATTTACTATGTATAAACCTTGTCCTCATGGACATGACAACCTTCCTTCATAACTTTGACCTCACATTTATTTATATTTCCCATTATTGTATATGACTTTAGTGGGTTTATTCTTTATTCAGTCATTCTACTTGCATGTTTTGCGCTCTTTCATAAAAGTACCAAACAAGGTAAAATTATTCGGCATGGTTGCTGAAACAATCAGATATGTACTGCCATCCTGTGTATTCCAGGATCTGTTGCAACAGATTCACTCAAGCCAGTTAACGGTATTTGCG
The DNA here is from genome assembly GCA_027410445.1 of Discoglossus pictus. Classification (NCBI taxonomy): domain Eukaryota; kingdom Metazoa; phylum Chordata; class Amphibia; order Anura; family Alytidae; genus Discoglossus; species Discoglossus pictus. The sequence goes on from CM050169.1 coordinate 154,301,602, forward strand.
GTTTGCAAGATCCTACATGCCAGAGTAAAATGACAGACACATTATTATCACTTCTGTGCCGCTATCTAGTCCAAACCTGTCCTGGGATACAAATACAGCTGCCTGGTAGGAGTGTAAAAAAAATTAACAGCCTACGGCTGCATTTTTCTCTCTCTCTCCCGCCTGCCTTGTTGGTGGCTTCATTGGGATCCATTGATTATAGTCATGGGCAAGTTTAGTTCAAGTCTTTTTCTACAGGCTGGAATGTATGGTAGGAGGAGGAGGGGGGTAATGGGTGGGAAAATGTAATTGTTTGGGCAAATCATTTCCTTTAAGAAAAAAAATGGAATAGGATAACCCCAAAACAGACAAGTCTAGACGCTGCCTTGTCAACAGCTGAAGATAACTACTATTTTATCAGTTGGGAATGTGTTGGGACACATCAGCTAGCGGTTCTACTAAGCAGGGCTGCTTGGTTTTCTTGTTGTTGTTGTCACAGGGTCGAAAGTGAAGTAATGCATATTGGTAATTGAACTTAAATGTCTAAAAAACTCTATAGACCGGACATGCCCTTGAAAGATGAAGTCTTCTTTTACCGTGACCATAAATACTGCAATGTCCTATGAAACCTGTTTTCAGTATTATTCAGTCAACTAAGTTTTCTGTCATGCATCTAAGCATTGCTAACATTTTAGTGTTATTGTGTAGTTTCTGAGATTTTTATTACCTTTTCTATATCCCTTGGATTAAATTATGAACATAAAAAGTGGTTGCATTTATAACCACAACAATGATCATTAGGATTTTGTTTTGTTACTGTTTATTTTTTAGGTATGTTGTACTATTAAATGGTTTTACAGAATAGTCGTTTTGAATAAGTAATGTTAGACAACATGTGTTATAACGACCACAAAGCTCATTGTCTAAAGTTAAATGGCTCCATAATCAAGGCATCCCCACAATAAAATTAAAGTTGAATGCTGGGCATTAGTTTTAGTTGTAAAAAATTAATTGTTAATACAGTAGTGATAAAATCATTAAATAGTAACATGGATCAATGTTTCCAATTACTCTTACAGTAGATTTGCACCAACAATAATAGCATTGTAACACTGCATAGTTATGATCTTATATGGGTATTGGAATCCAATATTTCTATGTGCTATTTTGAAGACCTTATTGATAACAGACAGCATTGTTTTAATAAGCGTTATTTTCTGAGTGATTATATGCATCTATATGTTCTTCTGATGGTCATTAAATCACTTGTACTGAAAACTTGCAGAACCTGAAGCCTGTTTCTATTGAAGGCCCAATACCCCCTTGACGATACATATAAACAAGCATAGTAGTTGGTGTTAGTAGTACATTTCTCTTTATGGTTTTAAATTAAATCCTGCTATTCATGGCACATATTAAAGCTAAAGAAATGTCTTCATGAGTAGTGGTATCAATAATGCCATTCAGCATCTACCAAGTCTGAGCTGCCCTCTCAGTTACATGCACTATAAAGAGGGCAGACAACTTCAAGTGCAGAATCCATCTGAACACAGATGAATGAGTTAAAAAAATGGTCTCACCTGTGCATAACAAGAGCATCCTAAAACCCTGGCCTTTGTTCACCATTCCTAGACCTACAGTGCTTGCCTCTGCTTTATATCTTTGGTGAGCAACATGCAGCACTGGGAGGCTACCCATGTAGCCTCCATCATGTTATCTCAAATTGGAAAGCATGGTACTTTTACACAGCACAGTATTTTCTCTCTCAATACTTTTCTCTCTCTCTCTCTCTCTCTCTCTCTCTCTCTCTCTCTCTCTCTCTCTCTCTCTCACCCTAATAAATACTAACCCTCTATTAATCATTCCCGCAGCATCGGTCCTTGAGCAAAACAATAAGTAATATGTGTTACAAGGAGAAGGCAGCGAGTTATCATGGTAATACTGAAAAAGATTTAAACAAATTTAGAAAGGAAGATTGACATTTTAGTGTTGGATAAGCTAAATTCTGAACATACCTTCAGTTAAAGTGGAGATGGATGTTTTGACATACCAAACTTGTTGGACAGCTCCTGTTGAACATCGCCAAGAATTCAGAAAGCACTCAGAAAGCTTAGAGAAAAGTAATGCCCATTTGTTATTGTTTTGTAAATGCATTAGAGCAGACATCTTCTATTGTAGAGTAAGAACCACTGATGTGTAACAGAGACCACTAGCATGTATGACATTTTACAATTTAACATAACTGACGAGTTCTTGTTAATAGCTCCGAGTTGCAGAGAAAGAATGAAGCAAACTGGTACTGTGTAATTCATAAATGTAATCTGATTTCCTGAAAAGAAAAGCCACAGTTGTTTGGAATACACCCCTTGTTTGATCCAGTTCCCTTAAAATTGTACACTAGCAGACCACATTCAACTTGTAAGGCTGAACATCCCTATACTAAAATGTTACCTATGAATCCCAAGGTGAGGCTGTAGCCTATCTCCCAAAAGGAGAATCACGACATCTCAGTGGTTGTAACTAATGAGGATATTCTACCCTTTCTTTACTGCTTGATTAAAAATCTAAGAGGCATTAATACTCTGCTGCTGAAGTCCTACTCAGTTTACCTTATAATTGCTCTGATGCAATTCGCCATCTGAAAGTGAACTAGAGGCAACATAGGCAACACTTAATTGCTACTCTTAAATTAGTCATCTGTACTTCATCACAATCTTCCACCAACAATAAGCTCTCTTTTCAATATTACTAAAGATGTTTTTTTTGTTTTTTTTTACAGTGACACTAGAAATTCTTCTTACTGATCTTCACTACTAGAGTTATTACAGTGATCTTTGAAATGTACATTGTCAAATAATGTTATTAATACAGTATTTACTGAGTGATCTATGCCTTTTTAGGTTTAATAGCCATACGTGTTTACTATGAAATGTGCAAGGAAAAAAGAGCACAGAACACAAGAACCTGTGCATGCTTTAAGTTGATGTTAGTGTTGAGTGATATTTGAGGAAGATCTAGGAGCTGTTACAACTTGATAAGGTTATCAGTAGAGACATGTTTGTGTTGGACTGTAGTGTTTCTCTCCTTCAGGCATCTGGTTTGCTATTTAGCAGAGGTTTATCCATGTCATAACATGGCATAATTAGAGAATTTCTTACTTAAGAACTCACTATAATACATATCTCCTCTTCTGGAAATTTTATTTCCTGGGCATGTTCAGGATTGCCTGGGAATGTCTACATGAAAGGGACCTTTAACAAAATCTGACAGTATGTTAGCACCTGGCCAGCTACAAAATCCCCCAAATTGTTCATGATTGTCTGATAAAAGTAGCAAAATATATCTTTTAGAAAAATACTTTGCTTCTGTTGTATAGTGATTGTATTATTCATGCATAAAATGAGTCCTTAATGATGCACTGAATATTCAGAACTGTTAGAATGCACATTTCTAATACAGTACATCAATTATATACAACAAATGTTTATTATTTGTGTAATATTTAATTGTATAGTTCCATCAATTTATGGACACCACTGGAGCACTTTATTTTCCAATAAACTAATAGACATACTGGTTTGATAAGTGCAGCAATGGAGAGATATGCCACTAGATTACCAAGTTTCATAGTTGCGGTGACGTCTCGTTCCTATGGGGAAAATGCTGCACGGGTGCTCTGGATGAAAATATATCTTTCTAATGTAGAGCTGTCCAACTGGCTGTCCGATTGTGGTCCACCAGCTTCATTCTGTGGCCCACAGTCTGCCAGGGAAAGTCCCTTCATCAACCTTGATTTGTTTAAATAAAACACTTTGGACAATTTAAACACTTGAGTTATCATACATAAATTGCTAAATCTTTAATTATTGCATACAGTATATAAAAATATGTAAATATATATTCTTAAATATACATTTCTTTAAATTATTATTATTTTAATTCCAGCTCACCAGTTCATTGAGCCACACTAAAGAAATCGGACAGCTTGGATATATTTTTTGAGGGGTGATGGTCTATATCTGGAAATTACTGGCTCATTAGAAAGAGATATTAATCTGTCCTTAATTGGGGGAAAATAAATGACAGTTGACATGCAAATGTCATTGTATGTTTACAGTAAGAAAATGCAGTTTTTAACTAACCTTTTATTGAGGAAGTTACTTGCTATTTATTACGTATATAGTAATTTATATTATATTTAAAACCTCCACTGTGTATCTTTTTAACAATAAACTCTCCCAAAAGTAGTGGGAAAAAAATCTGTTTTGGCCCATTTGCTTGTGTTATTGTTATTTTTATTATTTCCTTCATTTGTAACACGCCAACATGTTCCATAACACTATACAGGGGTATGTTCAAGTCAAAAACAATATTAACACAATGCACAAACAAAACAAAATAAAATGGAGGGCCTTGTCTTTGAGCTTGCAATCAACGTACAGAGTGCTTTCCCTTAAGCACTTAGCAACATTGAACACTCGCAAACTTATGTTGTTTCTATTTTACACAGGTGTAAATATATTCAGTATCTTTTAATAAAGTGAACACTATTCATAGTTACAGGCAATTGAGTTTTCAATATAGGCTCCAGAATAAAATTTTAAATCCTGACCCTAACTTTCAAAGCCCTCAACAAGAGCGCTCCCCCATACATTTCTGGTCTCATCTCCAAATACTCCCCCACCCGCCCTCTTCGCTCTGCTAATGACCTTCTTCTTTCCACAACTCTTGTCACCTCCTCTCACTCTCGCCTTCAGGACTTTTCTTGTGCTGCCCCTATTCTCTGGAACTCCTTGCCTCGCTCCACCAATTATCCTCCAGCCTCAAAACATTCAAAACCTCTCTAAAAACACATTTCTTTAAAGAAGCGTATCACCTTCCACCCTAACACACTCTCACTTCTCTCTCCCTCCTTTTCCTCACACAATACCTTTAGGTTGTAAGTCTGCGAGTTTCAATCCCACAAGGTGCTTTAGGGAAAGCCCTATGGACACTGGATTCGAGGCTTAAAGACAGGGCCCTCCTTGCTTTGATATTTGTTAATTTGTATGTATCCTTGTCTTGAACGTATCTTATGTACAGCGCTACAGAATATGTTGGCGCGTTATAAATAAACGATAATAAAAATAAGAAATGTTTTATTAGTTTTGTTTTAGCTGACTCATATGCCAATTTGCTTTATATATGCCATAAAGGCAAAATATGTTTGTGAAAATATTTGGTCGATCGTAATTTGGGAAATCCTACAATTTTATCACAGTATGCAACAACATTGAATTAAATATTCAATGAATAGTATGTAAATATAAATAACAACTAATATACAGGAAGCAAAAACTGCAGGAAAATCCTTAACTTTATCAGTATACAACGATCTTACATACCAAGAAAACATTTACCGTTAAAACAGCAGCCTGAACCCAAAACAAAGCCACATTTTGCAGCTAATTACATTTGCTTGTAAGTACTAGCAAAGCTTTAATTCACAAGCCTTCAGGCTAGCTTGACACATAGGTGGCTAATAGTCAATTATTCTATCAATTAGTTGTTTATTACAAGTATACAACATCTCATTTACAGTGAAAAGAGTGATTAGTGTGACCAAGCTTTCTTGTGATTTCAAACCAATTAGGTTTGGCAGAGTTTTCAAAGACAAAGGTAAAAAGAGTTTAGACAGAACCGTTTTACTTTTTTTTTTTTCTCATATCAAAACAAGCATGCTCAGCTTATCATGTGCATTTCTTTCTCATTCAGTAAGAATTTCTTGTTTTATAGTAGAATTTTTAGCAACCATTTAGTGATTTAGTGTTTTTTCATCATATAAAATGGTTAGTTCACATAACCTAGAAGCTTTGGTTTAAGTAGTGGAGGATTTCCCAGAGAGACCATGGCCTACAACATAAGGAAATAAAAAGATACTTGCAAGGGAAGTCCAGCCTTTCTTCCTTCATAGCAATATGTCCCCCCTTGCCTATCTCTCTCTCTTTCCATATGTTATCTCCTCCCCTATTTTACCTTCCTCATTCTTTCTCTCATCAATTCGTTTGTTCCTGTCTTTCCATCCGAGCTTCTTCCTTTGTTTCTTATTTACCAGTTCTTCCCCCACCCCGCTTTATTTTCCTTTTTTATATTTCTTATCCCTTTCCTCCATACTTACCATCTTTCTATCACCTATACTGTCTCATGCTCTCTTTTGCTACAATGATTCTCAAAAAGAACCTAGGTAAGAGTAGTATTAGTAAAAAGGCCGTCTGATTAAATGCTTTATTAAGCAGGGAAAAAAAGTTTTATAAAGCTAGATTTTAATTAGAAAAATAAATAAATAAGCGTTGATTCCTCTGCAGAACCCTGGAGATACTTGATGGAAGCCGTATGTGAGATGTTTGTTTATATTTCTTTAGCGCAGTGATTGTATCTGAGGGGGAAGGGGTGTGGTGTTAATTTCAGGCTTATTCTTTTTATCTAGCAATGACTCTGGATTTCTCTCTATTCACTTCTCCACACATCTCCCTCTACTGATAACTACAAAGACACTCTCCCATCATCTAACTCTTAAGGATATGATTTACGAAAAACAAAAAAAACATTTCTGTACTCATAAACAGAGTCTTCGAAAAATGTTATTTTCCCAAAATATATTTATTTTGCCCAAGGGTTATACAGCTGCTGATGTTGTTAGTTTGGTACATACTTGACCAAACGCGTGATGCTTAATATCATTCAACTGATAAAGTACTTATTATTACCTACGGTCTAAATTATGCCATATTTTGAACCTCCGCTGTGTCATTTAAAATGTGGGACTGCCCCTTGAAAAGAATGAGGGAAGCAAACAGGAGCACATCATTTTTCTTCCCTCCATGAGACTGACAGATTGGAGTTAGGCTTATGGTCTTCATATTGAAAACAAGTGTGCCCTAGAGAAAAGTCAGAGCCTGAAGGGATTACATGAAAACAACTCATGACCATTTCAGAGAAGAAGCTATTAGAGGGCCTTTGTGAGTCAGCTTACAAGTTGGCAATGTGGATGAAAAATGAACAAAATACTTTATATAGCTCATATGAGTGTGAATAAGAGGTACCAATTCTTAGCAACCACAGGCATATTCAGTACAGGAAGTGCCTATTGGTGCAAAGTATGTGTATTTGATCAGATATATATTTTTACCACTGTCTTTATGTTAAGGGCATTTAGTGATTAATGTCAGTTTGTGCAAGGAGAGATTATGTTAGTACAAGGTGGCAATTGTGTACCTGAGTTCTTGATGGGAAGGGTAACAAACAGTGGAGCATACTGTGGCAATTTCTACTTATACATTTATTTATACATATTTAGGCACATGGAATTTATCAATACTGCTTGACATTAACATTTAAACTTTTTATAGTTGATGTGTATTTCAGGGTTTATACGATTTTTTTTTATATAACCCAGTTTGCTTGAAGAAGTCATAAGGCTATGTGGAGCTTCCTAGACTCAGCAGATCCTTCTGTGACCAAAACTCACAAGCACACTCTAAGGGCAATGTACTGTGCTACAACCAAAAATATTAGCTTATCCCTTTGGGTTACTTGCAGCCGTATTAAATTCCCTCAACATGTAAAACCGTAGCCCGTAAATTGGTCCTGTAAAGCAACCCGCCAACGACTTACGGGGTAAGGGCGAAAAAACCCTGCGGGGCGGAGAAAATTCTGTGGCCGCAAATCCTTTGTTCTGTCAAGCCCGTAACTGCTACGTTCCAATCACGCTATTAAATTGCAACTAATTTACTGGCGTTCAACCCTGTAACCTGCAAATGGAACCAAAAAGCCAACGGGTACTAGAGAGGACCCGCAAGGGGGTTAAAGTCCTATCCGTAGCACTGTAAATGCAAATATACACACACTACTGTACATATAATAAAAGGGAAAGTGATGTTAGGTATTAACGTTAATAGCACAACATTCTCAAGCTCGCAAATCTGCAATATAAAATACTTTTTTTAACGTTTAATTTCCATGTTATATAGATTCTGTCAATCAATGTGTTAATACATATAATGGAACTAGAATATCATATTTACTTATTTATCAATATTGCATTACTTCTGGAATGCGGGTCCGATCGAAACTCGTAATTGAAACCTGTAAGGCTGTGAAATCTAACCTCCATTTTTCAGTGACGTAATTATGACAATATAATTTGCCATTGGCTCTGTCTAAACCCGTAACTATGGGTTTGACTAATTGATCATGTTCACGGCTGCACATCCATCGTGCGAAAAATGGTTTACAGGCTTGCGACTCTGGCCCGTAACTCACAGCATGGTGGAATTTATTAGCTCTGAAACACAGCCAAATTTCAAGCCCGCAGCCTTTGCGTTCTTGCCGATGCCGCTACAGGCTTCTAATTTAATAGGGCTGTTAGACATTTAACAGCAAAGTGGAAAATAGTGAAATGTGTTATTCCATTGAAGAGAGTATGTAATCATTTAGGGCCAGCTTATAGTTTATGGTTGTTTCAGGAACTAAGACCTTGTTCCCATAAACTCAATGAATCATGCAGTACAGCTGACTCCTTCTAAAACTCAAATCAAATAAAAGTTAAGGCTTCAGTATTTAAAAACAATTATAAAATAGTGTAAACATTTTAAATGAAAATGTTTTAGCACTTTTTCTACTTGATGTTGACTGCTGTACATGATGGCGCAGAGCAATATCCCTGATGTCAGACTCTCTGTTATATCATTGTCTTTGTGATTACATTTTTGATAAAGCAGGCATATAGTTGGAAAATGACTTAATATAGCAGATGCAAGATCTATATATTCAGTGGGATCAAACCACAAACATGACTATTAAAATATATTTACGCTGATGAAACCAAAGCAACATATTCATGTCAGGAGATGTAAAAACTTGTTATAAATGAGTAATTATTCCAGTCTGCTCATGAAGGCTCTTTTAACAATATTGCTAGAAAAAAAACATTGAGTGGGTGGATATCAAAGACCAGGAGATATGTCAAATCTTGAAAGTCATTATGTCTAACTCTTTTATCATAGATTTGACAACAAAACCATTGTGTACTAATAATATGGTTCCTGGGGGTATTAATTGGTAATGCCATGACATCTGTGTGTATTTTTCTGTATGATTCAAACAATTATTCTAAAGAACCTTTGGTACAGAGATTAATAAAACAGGAATGGTTTCATCTGATCAGAACTACCGTATGTAAAAAAAACCTGAAAAATAAAGATCTTCACAAAGAAAATGTGATATATATTGGCACTAGAACAGGGTTAAGGAGAATCCATAAGTAAACAGTAAGTAATAACACTTTCTGTTTTCTTACAAGATGTTTTTATGAACCTATTTAGAGGAGAGTGAAAAGAAATGAAGCCACTTAGTGCATTTTACTAGAGATAAAGCAGCTTTCAGTACTAGAAAAAAGAACTGATCTTTCTGCTTATCGGTACATGTATTTGTCTGTGTGATATGTTCTACAACAGTGGTTCTTAACTTTTTAGATCTGGAGACTGGCTGCTCATGAGAATCATATCTGAGACCCAGAAGAAGCTTAAGAGGTTGACACTACATGTTGCAGTCTACAACTGCATTTGGTTTTGCTCTTATTTTAATTGATTAAATTTTTACTGGAGATACATTTATCAATCATCTGTTTATAACTATGATTAATTGTAGTGCTGTGTTTAAATTGTTAGGTTCTCCTCATCCCTGAGGACTGGGTAAGGATAAGGTCTTAAAGGCTGGCGCCAGTCCTAGTAATGGCTCTTGAGAATCAATGCTCTTCAACAGGGGTGAGCAATTAATTCCCCAAAGGGGCCACATGAGAAACTCAGACTATTGTGGAGGGCCGAACCATAGGCTGAACTTAACATCCATCCCAGTTAGTCACAATACTGCTGCTCACAAAGTGCCCCCTTATACAATTGGTAGTGTTTTTTTGTCCAGAACACAATTTTTTTTTTAAGCCACTGTAGCCGCTGGACAGGGACAGCCAAAGGGCCAGATGTGGCCCGCGGGCCGTACAATGCAGAGGTCTGCTTTACAACCACTGAATATCCTTTATATACTAGTCATTCATTAGGGATATCAGCCAGAACAGATATACTGCGGACCTACACTGACAACCAGATTTAGTGGAGGTCAGTACAATAGAGAAGTCTGGAATCATGAAATACTGAGATAAAGATGGGAATCTTCCAAAGCATTTCCCCCAATATATCAATGTTGAAGGCAAATAAGAACACTTGGCCTATCTAATCTGACATCTCCTACCTCTAAGGAAGGGTTCTAAACCTTAATTGGAGATTATGACATGAATTGACCGATTGTTAATAGTACTGATAGAATAACAAAAATAGAAGAACAAAAATTACCGTATTGGTCCGAATATAAGCCGCACCTTTTTTCCGTTTTTTGAGCTTGCGAGTTACTGGTGCGGCTTATATTCACGACCGGCAAAAAATCATTGCCGATTTGCGAACTTTGCTTGTAACGCGCCCGACTTCTATTCGCGAATACAAAATTAATTTGCGCGATTGCGAGTTAAGGGTGACGATTTTCCTGCTTTAGACTGCGGTATTGAATAGCGATTTACGGTTTTAGTGATTCTAACATCCTGTAAGGCCTGTAGCCTGCAAAAAAAGCTACAGTGCTAATTAGAAAGCCTGTTTCTTGCAATGGCTGATCACTTTGAGAGTCTTTTTCTCTCCAATTTTACGGGTGCGGCTTATATTTGAGTACTATCTTTTTTCTATTTTTTCCCCTTGAACTTTACGGGTGCGGCTTATATTCGGATCAATACGGTAAATGGTGGAATCTTGGGTTCCAGCCAAGCGGTTTCTCCAAATCCAGTTGCTCTGTTGATTCTGACACACACACATAAAATGGAGTTCTTATTAATTTATCACTTTTTGGTCATCCTGCTTAGCACGGTGCGTCCAGACTGACTGCACTGCAATTGTCACTAGCACCTGCTCCTCTTGGAGCAATTTCAATAATGCGTGGTTTTCAATGATACTTATCCTGCCCATTTTTAGCTTGAGAGCACAACTTTGTGTTTTTCTCTTGCATTTAATTGAACTCTCTATTTTCTGTCTATGAATAAGCCCCATCGATATTACCACTGCCTATACAATGTATCCTGTATCAGCATAATCACTCCTTGGAAAATCACAGTACAAGTACATAGTGATTTTGCAGCTGGCTATGGCCCGCATCTATCCAAAAGCAAGGTTTTCACTAACTAAAAACTTCTTTAAAAAATATATGCTCTGTGCTTATTTAGAGCCCTATTCAATTGGCCAAATCGCAATTGAATGAGGCCCTATGAGTCTAAGAACACACCTTCTCAAACTCTATCTAATTCACTATGAGCATGTGCTAGTTATGCAACTTGCAGGGAGTCATCCTGTTTATTAGTTGTAGATAACATACAGACCCCCGGGGAAGAGAATCAGTGGGACTGATTTGAGGACACAAAATAATATATTATATATATGTTTAGCCTTCAGAATTAATGTTTATAATACCATTCAATTTCAATAATAATTTTCTGCGTCCTTTTAAGTTTATTTCTAAAAATAACAATTTCAGTGTAATAAAATGTGATGTGTAGATGTATAGGTAAGTCAGCAGTATAACTGTTCAGGGTGATATCACCAGAAAATAACGGGTATATGGAAAAATTATGTTGTCTCAGAGCATACCACAAACATAAAAGCGCATAGAATAGCACAAACAACAGTTCTTTTAACAGACATGAAAGCTTCATGTTTAGTAAAATTCCTTAAGTGGTTACATTTTTTCACTTTCCTCTACATAGGTTCCTAAATACACCATGTGAGAGCTTTTTATATTTTTTATCATCATTGACATCCAGTTTCTCCAAACTTGTCTTGGCAGATCTAAATGATGAGCCAAATGGTGCGTAAAGGCCCCTTTTTGCTCCAGGTGAATTTTTTTTGGGATCATTTCTAAGGTATATGACCTGTCCCAACATGTTGGAAATAATCTTTAATGAAATATAAAAATATATATCCACTGTTAGGATTCCTAGTAAAAAGTCAGATTTTATCAATACAAAATAAAAATGAGTCTCTGGGTAAAATAAAGGTCTAAACTAATTAATTGAAGTAGTGATTAGAATAAAAATATATTTTCATGGGTAAATTTGCATTTCCCCCGACTATTAATATTATCTTTTATATCAAAGAAGTAAAAACAATGACCCCTTCTGGATCGCTACCTTGTTGTGGAGAAGGGGCTTGTGTACTTCAGCGAAGCTGTGAGCTAAACCACGTAGGGTCACCCAAGATGGGCAGGTCATGGCAGAGAGGTCAGACAAATTGCGGTCCTCTGGAAAAAAAAATGCCAACCCACTCCAGTACCTTTTACATGAAAACCTTATGAATGAGCACAACCAGACACAAGACGTACTGCATTCTATAGGGTCACGGAGAATCGGAAAAGACTGAATGATTGAACAACAAAAAAGACAATGAATACAATGAGTATGTGACAATTGAGAGTATAGTTAAAACATGTTAATTCAGAAAGTTTAGAGAAAGAGCTTACATTCTAAGAAAATACAACTGAGTAAGTTATAGAAAAGTAGTGGGGGAGATCTATAGCAAGTTGGAGGAGGTGGTTGTGTGTTATGGTGAGCACTGATACCTCAATACAGTTGATTTCTATATTAGAGCTGTGGGTGATCGGCTTCTTTAAAAAACATTTTTTTTTCAAAGAATGCTCTGAAAGCTAGGAAAGAGTCTGACAAAGTGGGGTTTGGATTCTAAAGATTAGGAGTGGCATGGCAGGTATGACTAGAAAGGGTATTAGAGAACAGGAAAGGAGCAGGTCCTGGATAGAGGGAAGAGACAGTTTGGTGTATACTTGGAGCGCAGATATATAGGGGTGTGCCAAGTTGTATGATAAGGTCAAGATTTTTGTCCATGGACTACATGCTTCATTCAAATAGGATTATATAACTATGAGATAGGATAGTTTTAAATAGAAAGAATATATTTTGATGCCTCTGCAGTATCCTGGAGGGATCCATGATACATTGGTGGAAGTAATGTGTCAGAGGGGTGTTTACATTTCTAGAGAGCTATAGATTCATTAAATGATGCAACACATCCTAAAAACAAGCTCAGAAGCAAACACAAATGGATTCCTGTAGTTATTCAGATTTTCCCACAAAAAATGTTACGTCCATGGCTTACACAGCTGCTCATGGCACATACTTGACAAACAAGTGTCTTATTTTCTTGGACGGCGATGGTCCTTTAAAGTGTTAAAATAGCCTGTTTTGAAGCAATATTTTGAAATAAGCAATATACTTTTTGAATGTAAAAAAAACACCAATAAAACAAGCTTCTAACTTAATACTGTTATGCTGCTGTGGAATCTATGATTTTATTTCCCATTGACCTAATTCCTACGGTGAAAGCCTTGAATACACATAAAGTTTGTATCTACAAAATGGAAAAGTGGCAGATACATCAGCCAATACGGTCATTAGCTCTAATAGAAAGCTCTATTAGTTTATACCTTGTTGAGACAGAAGCTGCAAGAAGGAGTCTTAGTAAACAAAATGAAAGTATGCAATAAAATTGAATTGCTTACTAATGTTTCTTTTTAACTTATTATGCACTTTAAATGTTGATATTCAGCTTATACAAGAAAGTGGTTCGTTAACAATGTTAAGCAAGCAAAATCTATTGACAACAATATTTACTGTTGTAATGTTACATATTGCTACTAGATGTAAAATAAATAGACCTATTCTGGTGCATTATTATAGAAAAAGTATACTAAGGGGCCCACTTGGAATGACTGACATACTTATTAGAAAACAGGTTGTTACATAATGACAAGAAATGGTCCTCTTGAATCAATAAAGTTACGCAAAAACAAAAAAAAATGACAGTTTTATGAAAAACTAAGAGGATTTTAGTATATAAGTTAAATTTAATATTTTATTTTACGTGCAGTTTTGTTTAATAAAGAAAAATTTAAAAAAGAAGTGAAGGATATAGAAGTTATAGAATAATATAGGTTTGTGTTTTTAATGTTATACAAGTTATTTGTTTGTATAATGTTATGTTCATTACAAATATATATAAAAGAAAAATAAAATGCATGAATTATTACTGCAGACGTTCCTGGATAATGTGTTTTTGCACAGTACTTCAGAACGGTTAAATAACATTCAGAAAAATGAATAAATGGTCTGACAAGATCCTTGATATTATCGAAGTGGCCCCGGAAAAAAGTTTAAAAATCACTGCTCTAACACAATAGTTTGAGTATTTTCCAGCCACTTAGAGAACATAAATACTAGGCTTACAATATGATTGTTCAGCACATATGTTTCCTAAGTAGTGATATCCACAGGGAAAAGATTTCAGCTCATAATTATCTCTTATGAATTAAACCTCCAGTTACTCAACCATAAACATCTGGTGACACATTGTGTAGACACCTTTGTGGCTGTACTGAAGGATGCTCCATTATGGTATTATGGTATTTCTGTCTAGAGCTTATAAGTGATTTGTGGTCAGTTAGGATCACCGGGGCTGGTGCTGGAATGTCCATCCGTGGTGTTCATGGTTGCTTCTTCCTTGAAAGCTGTGCTCTTAAATGGATTTAATTGATGTATTTAAGCTGACAAAGTGAAATGCTGTGTGAACATATACCTGAAATAGATATATAGAGAGAATTGCTTTATTTGCTTTTGAGTCATGCTGACTGGGATGTCATCCCATTACTTACAAGTATCATTTTGTTGATTGACTCCATGATACTTATATGATTTCACTGGCTTCATGGTTCAAATCTAGCTGCTGAAATATAAGAATTGTTTGTGTTTTGGCACTGTGATTAACTGTATAACCCTTCTAATATAGCATGCTTTAAACATCAAATTTTCTTAATTGAAGTCCGTAAATCTTATTTTTTATTTGTAGCAGAACTATGTTTTTGCAGTTTTCAGCAGGAAATTATTCACCCTCCTCCTGTCTTTAAAAATGAGCGACCAATAGTGATCAACGAAAAGCTCTATAAGCAAAATAGTTGACTGGCAAAGATGATGGTTTGTGTAAAAGGTATTCAAGATTTTGGCTTGCTGAAACAAAATAAAAACATTCTCCCAAAAGTTTTTCACATTTAGAGTGAGTGGTTAGTTCAAGTTTTTCTTTACTGACCATTTAATAGACTCACAGTGTATAATTATTATTGTTGTTGTTTATAAAGTGTCCACAAGTAGCACCATGTTAAACAAAGGGGGAAAATAAGTATATGCGATACAAAGACAAAACAAGCAGAGTAGATGGCTTTGTTCATAAGACCATCAAATCTTGGAGATCTTGTTTACAATATGCTGTATTTTACACCACAACTTTGTTCATCATAGTTCACTTATAGCTTTATCTTCCTCAATTTCAGTATTCACCCTTGCTGAAGAAGCTCTACTGCCAGATTGCAAAGACATGTCCAATTCAAATAAAGGTTGCCAGCCCACCTCCACCTGGTACTGTTATTCGTGCAATGCCTGTCTATAAGAAAGCAGAACATGTGACTGAAGTGGTGAAACGCTGTCCCAACCATGAACTTGGACGTGACTTTAATGATGGTAAGAGACAGCTGCATTTTTGTAACCTATATATCTAAACTGAATATTGCAGTATACTGTAGTTTACTCTATAATATTCTGTTCGAACAACTAAGAACATAGTGCAACAACTGGAAATTATATTGCTATCAACTAAATCTTACTTGGCATGCAAAATATTTATATTGGTACTAGTTGAGCTTCAGAGAGAACTTTACAAGAACACTTCAGTATGTCAGTAGCACAGGGCTTGTATGGGCAATTGTTACAATATTTTAATTAGGCATTGATCATGAATATCCTTACTCAGCCAAAGAGTAACTTATTCAGGTGTTTCTCACTACGTCAATCAAATAGCATCTCCAATCATCCACAGAACTGTTCCCCTCCCCAAGTCAATTCACATCCTTATATGGGAAGTTTCAATTAAAAACAAGTTGCTCTTATTGGAAGAACTTCACATATGGAAGTTCAAATAAATGTGTAAAAGTTGTAGCAGTTGACATGTATTGCTATATGACCTCTGTATATAAGCTGTACATAGGAAAATGAATATAACTGACATAACTTAGATATCACCTGCAATCTTAGTGGCTTTTGAATTTTTAACCCAATTTCACTGACAAAATATAAGGGCCCGATTCAATTTCAAGCACGCAACTTGATCTTAGTAGGCCGTATGTCTGGTGGTGTGCTGCGGGCTCCTGTTCGTCGCCGATTACGATGCTATTCAATTGCTCAAGCCCCTGTCCCAAAGCCAAAACATAAACCATGCACTGGTTCGTAGCAGTTCAAGTCGGGAACATGATCAGTTAAGCAAGCCCGTAACCTCCCATTTCGAATCAGCCAATAGGAAATGAGACTGTCATTATTACGTCAGTAAAACATGGAGGTTACATGTCAATCACTTAGGTTCGGGGGTCTGATATGCGATCAGACTCAAAATACAGAATAATGAAAATGAATGCCAATAGTGTTCTAGTCCGTATGGGTGGCCTGATCTGTATTAACTCATTGATACCCGAGATCGATTTAACCCCGAAATGAAACATAAAAAATAAATTTAATTTCCTGACGATTTGCGAGCTTGAGACTGTTGTGCAATTAATTCTAATGTGTTTCAACGCTTTCTCCGTTATTTACAGTGCAGTATTAATTTTTTATTTGCATTTACAGTGCTACGAATAGCAGCCTTATTAAATTGCGATTCGGTAAATTTAAAAGGGCTCTATATAAGCACACAGCATATTTTTTTTACAAAAGTTTTTAGTTAGTGAAGACCTTGCTTTTGGATAGAAGATCACTAACTAAAAACTTCTGTAAAAAAATATGCTCCGTGCTTATATAGAGCCCTTTTCAATTTAATAAGGCTGTAGGTGTTTAACCTCCTTGCGGGTCCTCTCGAGCACTCGTAGGACATTCTCCTTCTTTTGCCATTTACGGTGTGAAAACATTTTGGGATTGGGGAAATTGATCGATTGAATATCAATTTGCGATTTTAGCCATTGTAACTCTTTGGAGCCTGCAAAAACACGCCAACTGAATAGCAAATTAACTTGCGACCTCACTTACCGGCTACCGGATCGAGTGAGAGCTCAATTGAATCGGGCTGTAGGACTGCAGTTTCCGCTCTCCACAAGTACAGAGCAGTATCTGACAAACTAGGCTCATAACTTTTACAAACATATTTTGTCTTTTCTAAGTGTGCTCTTTAATATAAAAGAAACGTAATTTTAGGTGGAAATTTCCATTAAACATCACTAAAACTAACTTGCCTTAACATGTAACATAACAATAACATAACAATGATTGGACAGCAGCTAGTTAAACATGCCTTACATTTGACTTTAAACCTATTAGTTAAACCACGGCTAAGGAAAACAATAACTTGTGTTTCTGAGACTAAAGTCTGTTACAAAATACATTATTCTGAAGCTCCTTATATGTTTTCCTGTCAATAGAATAATTTTTTATTAGTAACAGTTAAAAGGCAATCCCTATTTAATGTTGTAGCAAAAGTCTGTAAAATTAATTGATATAATTAAAATTAAAAAGTTAGTTTTTTTAAACCTTGATTTAAAACATTCTATGTATTCACTCATGGGCACATTCACAGTAATAGCCACCTATATCGTTTTATATTTTGGGGCACAGATTTTCTGTGCTCTAGAAAGTTCTCTTTATGTCCTGTATAAAAAAAAGATTAGAATATTAATAGCTTGATTGCATTTGCCTTACTGATATTGCCTTCTTTCTCCCTATTTTAATTTTCCTGGTACTATTTTCAGGCCAAACAGCACCAGCAAGCCATCTTATTCGAGTGGAAGGCAATAACTTATCACAATATGTGGACGATCCAGTTACATGCAGACAAAGTGTGTTTGTACCATATGAGCCACCACAGGTAACATGATTTTGGCATACAAAGAATTTATATGTAAAGCAGTGAAGACATATTTACTGTTCATGCAACAATATAATTGCTGTTAAGATAACTGCACCAGTGTGTAAAACTGTATCTGTTAAAGTTATGTAGACATTGGAATTATAACTAGTATCGGATTGTTTTTCACAGAATGACTAATAACATTCTTTATCTTTTCTTAATCATTCCAGGTTGGGACAGAGTACACCACTATCCTTTATAATTTTATGTGCAACAGCAGTTGTGTGGGAGGAATGAACAGACGCCCGATTCTAATAATTATTACTCTGGAGACAAGGGAGTGAGTTTACTTCATTATTATTACCTTATTACCTTTAGGACTAATATATAAAGGATAATGCCTTATATTGGTAGTGAAATATATTTTAATTTTGTATTAACTGCTGTGTTTTTCTCTCTCCCCTTTACTATTCTCTATCCTCCATCTTACGGTCTCACATATTCTCTTTTATTTTTCCATTCATATTTTTTTCCTTCTTTCTTTTAATCTACTTTATCCTGCTCTCTCCTTTGAACATTTAATACGGTTCCTTCCGCTTTCCATATCGCTTCTCATCTAATTTCTCTCTCTTTACAACTGTATGCCAGTACTTTTTATATGTTCATTATAATGCAATTCTAAAAGATAATCAAAAATTTGCAAAGAGGGTAAATGTGACATTGATATACAGTAAATTTAATAATTCAGATTCCGGCATATAGTTATTGATTACTTAACTGTTACATATTCCATTATTATAAAAAATAAGTAACTAATAATTGATATTGCCTTATAATTAGGCAGTTGATGAAACCACCAATACATGTAGAAATACAACTTCTGACTTGCAAAAAAAATAAAAGTAATTAAACTGGAATGCAAGATTACCTAAAGTGAGAGTCCTTGTTGGACAAGAGTTTTGCACATATATGGTCCAAGCTTATTTTATTAATTTGGAATATTGTAACCAATTTTGAACATTAATTTAACATTGTTTTAGTAGCTGGATTATAAATGTTTTTTTTTTCTTTTTCATATTCCCTTTTAATTCATCTACATAAGTGTGTGAGTGTGTCTGTACAATCTGTGACTTTGAAACAATTATGAATATCACATACATTTAAATAGCAGATTTCAACCACTTAATCCCATAATGTATAAAAATAAAATATAAAAAAAAAATCCTATAATCTGTCTTCTTTCTTTATAGCGGACAAGTGTTGGGCAGAAGGTCATTTGAGGGTCGAATCTGTGCCTGTCCTGGCAGAGACCGGAAGGCTGATGAAGATCATTACCGAGAGCAGGCAGCGTTAAATGAAACAGCAGCAAAAAATGGGAATGCAAACAAGCGCAGTAAGTTAAAATTATGATGATGCTTAAAAAGACATGGAACTTCTCTAAAGGGTCACAGAGAGTTGGGTATGACTGAATGACTAAATAAGAAAAAGCTGTGTTGTAACCTGCTTACAATGCGTGAACTATCATAGCCCCACTCTCTTTTATTGGACATTCTCAGCTGAACCAGAGTCTGTTTTTAAGAGAACTTTGCAGTGGTGTGCTCCAAGTTGTGCTGAATTAACCGACCCTTTAGGTGTATTGTCAAACCATCTATGATACAGCCCCTGATAAATTTGAGCATTTACAACATACTTTTATTTTTTTGCAACTAACAAGAACAAACATCATTGCATTTTATCATATGACTTCTGTGTCTGCACTATGGGTGAAACTAATTAATAATTTTAGAATATGGACCCATTAAAGAGTATGTAGTAAGCTCAAAAGAGGCATATTGCTGAAGTAAATTTTGCCAAACCATTTTAACAAGCCTTATGGGGATTATTATATAGGAGACTCTAGAGATCTACAATACACCTTGTGTGCTCTGATGTCTACAAGGACGGAAGTAATTTCATTACTTTGAATTGCATCAGAATAGTGCTCTGGTCTACTAGGAGATCTTAAACATAACAGCAGTGGCTAACAAAGCTATAATATGTACGTTTGGTGCTGATGCAAGAATATAAAACAGGTTCTTTCTGTAGTATGGACTGTTTTCACAGTATGCAGAAAAAGCTGGGCAGGGGTAGAGCAAGAAAACATGATAAGAATCCGAAAATATTTTAGCTAACAATGAATTTCTGTTGAAGTATAATAAATAATCATATAATTGTTGCCGAAATAATGAGGAACTTGATCAGCTGTCCAATAGGTATTTCAGCTGGTTCTGATCCTTCTTAGGAATGTAAAAGGATATAAGTGTTTAGAATATTATATTTGTATTTTACTGGTTTACATCTGTGATTTTACAACTCTCTTATTTCTTACATTACTAACATATTCTTTGTTCTAACTGTAGCTTGTAAACAGAGTCCTCAGAGTATGCCAGCACTGAGCGCCAACATCAAGAAAAGAAGGCATGGTGAAGAGGAGATATACTATTTACCTGTGAGTAAATACTGTATGTCAGGTCTCTTTTATATGTACAAATCTACAAGAATCATAAAATAAATAAACAGCTAAAATCACAATAATGTAAGTGGAAACGTGTTATTTACCAGTTGACTATGGTGTCTATAAATAGTCCACTAGCAGTCATTCACTTCTATATATGTGTAATTTATTATCTCAGTGATGATAAATATGAGCATTTAGTGGGGACTTCAGGACCTGTAAAGAAATGTCCCTATAAGCTCCATCATTGTGCAGCATCCTCCTGAATAGGGTGAGGTTACATCAACAATTAAATTATCATTGGAGTATTTTTAAACATTTATAAAACTGTGAAAAGAGCTCCAAATTAATATATTTTACAGTTTGAATACAATAACCCTTTAAATGACCCAAATAGTGTGTATGTTCATATTATCATAAGGTACAATGTCCGCTGTTACAGATGTTAATACTGTGAATAATTATAACACAATTTATGTTTTAAAATCAAATATTGAGTCTGCCCCCCGAAATTACTCTTCCACCCAAATTGATAAATTGTCAACTAAACTGTATTATAATCCTTATTTTAAAGAGTGTCCACTAAGGGGCATTAATCTCTAGGTTTGAGTGTCTATCAATCTCTTGGAAGCTGTATTTGAAATGCTTGAAGACCTGGTTCTTGGATATCTGTGTTCCTTTTTTGCATTATTCTGCTAATTACTCTTGTGTCATTTCTGTCTACTTTAGGTTCGTGGCCGTGAGAACTTTGAGATCTTAATGAAAATAAAAGAAAGTTTGGAGCTTGTAGAGCTGGTCCCACAACAGTTGGTTGACTCCTATAGGCAGCAACAGCAGCAGCTTCTCCAGAGGCAGCAGTAAGTATTAATAATGACATGACTATAGTATAACTCAGGGGTGCAATTAAGTTCTGTTGGAGTAGTCAAAGAGTCTTAATTTAGCTACAACTGATAATATAAGCATTTATTCTTATGTTACCTAGTGGGCCTAAATTAAGAAAGTTGTAAGTTTTCCAAGACATTTCACCTAGTGGAATCTAACCCGATACAGTGTTCTTCCTAGCCCTAATTGGAAGTGTCTCCTGACTTGCGAATTAGCAGAGCGCAGCTCCACCGTGGAGTTGGAGATTTACCAGCCTCCATACCTCCATTCCTTCTTTCCCTCTCAACTAAACAATAATATAACTGGGAGAGGAAGTAGGCCTATGAGGTGCAAAGTAAGGCTGCTAGTGGGTCCCGCAAAGAACTTCATGTGATGATACAAAATCATGCAAGATCTTGTGATGTCACATGAGTTCCACCTTGGGGCCCACTGGAAGCCTCACTCCTATATGATGGTGTTATATTCTTATTTTGATTGATTTAACTTCCAAGTTTTTAAATCACTTTGTTACATTGAGCAGAGGGTTACTGAATTGTCGAACCAAATTCCTGCAATGTGGAATAATGTTCCTGTTTTGCTGTACATGTTAGGATGAGCAAATTTGAGATTTACATGAAACTGCAGTTCTTGCAGTAGTGTAAATTGCATGTCTACATAAACCAGTTTGCAATTAGTTGTCACCAAAAAGTAAATGACAGAAATGTAATTTTCATAGCTCATACCCTCACTGAGTGAGAGATACTTAATAAGACCCCTATTATTAAGAGAACATTGGTAGTAGGCATCAGTGAGGCAAATTAGAACATTGTTGCATTAGTGCATTGTTATCAGTAATAAAAACTGATTCATTTTATTTTTCCCTTTGTGAATGCAGAACTCATTTGCAGTGTCCTTCATCCTATGGCCCTGTCCTCTCACCAATGAATAAAGTGCACGGAGGGATAAACAAATTGCCATCTGTCAACCAATTGGTGGGACAGCCTAATCAGCACAACTCAAACACAGGGCCAAACTTGGGACCAATGGGTAAGGTCTTATGCTCTCAAATTATTGGCTCTATAAAGCAATTAGTGATACAGTTATATGAGTGTTATTAGGCAGGGAAAAGTCTTTTACATAGTTTTTAATTACATTTAAAAGCCCTCATCCCCTCTCCATTGATAGATTAAAATACACATCCTTCAGGAATAAGCTATCAATAAGTGATGAAAGTAGATACAATTGAATATTCTATATATAAACAGAGGTTTCACAAAATCTGGTTTTCACTACAAATATTGTATTACACATAGCTTCAACAGTTGATAATATTATTTTCTGCAAACTTCACAAATATGCAGTTTACTTGAATTACAGTGGTCCTTTAATTGTTCCAGATAACAACAACAACAACACACTGTATTAATGATCAGGTCAAACTAAAAATTCACTGGTGTTAAAATTGTGCTAATAATGTTTGAGTTTAACACATCATTTTTTTTTCTTACACCGGACTGGTGCAAGCTTTTAAGTAAACTGGCATAAGTTCTCTCAAACCGAAACAAGCATTGGTATAGTGACACTTGAGTAACTTAGAAATCACTTAATTTAATGCATAAATTTGTAGTGGTCCCTATTGTGTCTCAAATATTGTTGAACATTGAATTGTATTGTGTCTCTTTATTATGTCTAATTGTTGAATTGTAATTGAATATGATTAACTAGAGTGATACGATGTTTGTTTAGTGCCTCGGTTGACCTGTGAATATGGAAAATCACACTTCAATTCTCACTATCTTTTTTTGCATTAAATAGCACAAATTCTGCCTAGGTTTGCTTTACCCTGTCATACTCCTTCATACATGTGGGCCACTACTTATTTAGGCTATTTATAATGTTATAGAAACCAAAATTGTATCCCTACAATTATTCTTTTATATCAACATAGTGATCTAGAAATTACTCTCTAATAGTAAAAGTACAATACGCACATGTATAAATGTATATATACCCTTTAATTTTTACATCATCATCACTGCTGTTCTGTCATTTAAAATCAGGTCCTAGCATGTTGAACAATCATCCTATGCAAACCAACGGAGAAATGAATGGAGGTCATTCATCCCAATCTATGGTTTCAGGGAACCACTGCACTCCCCCTCCTCCCTACAATGCAGACCCCAGCCTTGTCAGGTATGTATGCATGTTTTTAATTTATCCTTTGCACCTTTGTGATTGTTAAAAACTAACTTAGAAAGTTGCTTATATTAAAATTGTAACTGTAAGTAAGAGGCTGTGAAACCATCTCACATATTAAGGACACAATTTGTAAATTTATACACACTTAAAATCACTCTTAATATTGCTACATATTCGGCAAATATTACTTATTGTCACTAATGAATTCTTAAGTCAATAGAATGCATATAAACATTTATAAAAAAAAACACCCAAAGCTAAATTTATGAGTTCAAGGCATTTGCAAGTCGTCTAATAGAATATGGCTCTAAGTATTTATGGGCTCGAACTACATAACAATAGATATACATTATGAGTATGTAGTGACAACTGTAAATTAAATCATTTACTTATGCGTGACTGACAGTTAGTAATATTTTGGAAGAGGATTATTTAGCTTGTGAAAAACTAAATCTGTAACTGCCTCCAATTCTTCCCCAGACAGAAACTGAGATTCCTTTTTGTCATGATCTTTGTCTTTTTAAAATTCAGCAACAGGCCAGCTTTTGCACTCTCTTCTTTCATCCTCATGAGTAGGTCCTTTAGTTCCTCCTCACTTTGTGTATCTTAGGTTATTGATATTTCTCCCAGTAATAATAATTCCAGCTTTGGATTCCTTCAGCCCGGTCTTATGCATGATGTACTCTGCGTATAAGCCTAATAAATAAAGTAACAATATGAAACCTCATTTCCCGATCTTGAACAATTCGGGTTTTTTATGTTCTGTTCTGACTTTATTTACCTGAAGTCTGCAGATGACTGCAGCGGTAACATTTAAACATCTTTGCTTCTGGGAGGAAAGCAATTTCAAGTGTGGAGAAGCTATTAAAAATTAAAGATATAACTTTATCAACATTGATCTACATAGTTAGAACTATGTTATTCCCAGTAGTAACATACGGATGTGAGAGCTGGACCATAAAGAAGGCGGAGCACTGTAGAAATTCTGTGAAATTCTGGAGTTGGAGAAAACTGCTTAGATTCTCCTCAGGAAATTTAGCCAAACTGTTCACTGGAAGGTATGATCAAGAGGCTAAAGCTCAAATATTTTGTCCATATCATGACAAGACAGATAAAACTCTGATGCTGGGAAAAATTGAAGAAGGGGACGGCAGAGGTGGATATGGATAGATAAGGTAATTGAAGCAATGATCAGGAGCTTGATGGAGCTGTTGGTCCACATGCTTATATCTCAGGAGGAGGATGACATGATCTGATATCCCCATCTTTTTAAGAAGTTGGCACATTTTGTTGTGATCCACACAGTCAAAGGCTTTAGAAAAATCTATGCAGCAGAAGTAAATGTTTTTCAGGAACTCTCTTGCTTTCTCTATTATCCAGCAGACATTGGCAATTGTATATCTTGGGCCTTTGCTTCTGCAAAACCTGTATTGCACATCTGGTAATTCTCAGTCCAAATATTGTTGGAGTCAAGCTTGCAGAATCCTAAAAATTACATTGCTTGCATGTGAATTGAGTTCAATTGTTCGAAATATTGTTGCACTCTTTGGCACTGCCTTTTTGGGGGATTTGGATCTAGACTGGCCTTTTCCAGTCTATAGGCCACTGTTGCGTTTCCAAATTTGTTGGCATAATACAAGCAACACTTTCACAGGATCATCTTGTAGGACTTTTAACAGTTCAGCTGGGAAGCCTTGTTATCAGCAAGGCTTCCTAGGGCCCATGTCACTTCACCCTCCAAGATATCTGGCACCCCACTAATTAGACAAACTATTGAGGTTATCAATTCTCTTAAGATCCTTCTTGTATAGATCTTCTGTGTATTCCTGTCACCTCTTCTTTATCTGATCTTCTTCTGTTATCTTCTTCTATCTCTTTTTATCACTCATTATACAATGTCTCCTTATCTTTTCTTGCTATCCTCTGGAATTCTGCATTCAGTTGGACATATCATTTCCTATCTCCACTACCTTCTCTTTCCTTCTTTATGGGCTGATCTGTAAGCCAGTTTACCTTCTTAGTTTTCTTTATTTTTGGCAATATTATTTGTTGCTGTCACAAACTTCTGTCCAAAGTTCTTCAGGCATTGTATCTACTATGTCTAGTCCCTTAAACCTGCGGGACGCAACAAATGTGACCCCTGAGGAAATAGGGAAACATACGTCAGGTCACGTGGATGCTACTGATGATGCACCAGCATGTCGCACGGTTACTAAGCCTGGCACAAGTAGAGTTTCTCGTCAGAGTCATGTTAATGAGTAGAATTTATTAAATCAAAAAAGTAATCTTAAGGTACATACCTACAAACACTATGATAAAAAATAGACATATTACCGCTTGGGATTGATATAGTAAAATTCCATTTATAAACTCTATACAGTAATATCTTTGTAACAACATTGTGGTCGGAGCAGTTTTGTTTGGTAGTAATTAATTAGTAAAAAGATACAACTTTAATGATGTTATAGATGCAAAGTATCTAACTCTAACAATTTAATGTCACAGAATATGACAAGAGCAAGATATATCTATAAATATGCTGGAAATAAGTGTATGTATATATATATATATATATATATATATATATAACTTCTATTGTATATATTTTTCTATTTTGCACAATATTATTTTATTTATTATCACATGTAAACTCTCTACTGAACATCATTATTGCCCTAGTAATGGTGATCAGTTTTAATATTTTAAATTTATAATTTTAGGAAAATTAAATAAAAGTGAAATTTTAGATACATTCACTCCGTTTGACAATATTAATTAAGGTGCGCCACAGTAATAGAGAACTTTTCTTTCCTTTTTCATTTTATATTGACACTATCCCAGTGAGCACCCTATTGAATATTGATATTTAGCTATCCTTGAGCCATTACAACCTTTTCTATGCAATGAGAATGATGTATTATCTTTTATATGTGGTTTTGCTGTTGTGCAATTCCTTTGATCAACTTTCTGAGTTGGGACTAGATTTTGAATACAAAGGAAGTGGAAATGTGGCTTCTGAAACTGCCAGTTCTTTCAACATGATTCATTTAAAGCTCCATCCCCTCTCCAGAACATCCCCTCCTGAGAAAGTTCCCTACGTTAAAAACAATGTGCATATAAAAGTTAAAAATACAAAGGTGTTGTTTATTTTTTTGCCCTCTAAAATAATTTTGGCAATTATCCTGCTGAGTTATTCACAGTACCATATATAATAATTTGATCACAGTGCTCCTTTATTAATAAGCAAAATTGTCAGATGGCAAAACGAGTGTTTATTGTGTTTGTTGTGCTAATGCATCAAGCAGTACAATAGCTCTGGTAATATCAGCAATTAGCTTAATCTAGAGAATGATAAACTAATTGATAATGTAATTAAGCTATATTTTACAAAAACAATAGTTATTTCTCAGAACAATCTTTTATTTCAGATTATAGAAGATACAAGTGGTATATAGTTTGCTCTTAGCAGCCCTCAGATCCTGTAAATAAATTAGAGATACCTGAGGTAGACAAATGGTAGCACAGTGAGCTGCACTGTATGCAGATAGCGATGCAGAACTAAGATTTAGTAATTCTAAGATAGCTTTTTTTGTAGTAAATTCTAATTAAATTAGTAAAAATGTAGAAAAAATTATATGTAAATATTTCTAAAATACTGTGATACTCATTCAATTGAGCAGTTTTGGAGATCCGGGCTCGCAAGTGGAGGTCCCAAGTTATTTTGCTATTCAATTGGCTTCCGTTTGGGGGCTCCGATCAAGTTACGGGCTCTGAGCTGCGATTCATTGCGATGTGTAAAATCGCAAGTTAATGCCTTTGATATTTTACGGCCGCAAGAGTCCCGAATGCTAAAATCGCGAATCGCTATTCAATTGCCTTGATTCCCCCTCGCAAAACACTCCGTCAAGCCCGCAAATGGCAAATATCTAACCACAACTTAATGGTAGCAAGGAGGTCTCGCAAAGGGCTTAATGACAAATCGGAGCACTTTAAAAGCAAATAAAAAAGGAAAACTGTACTTTTATGAAGAGTGAAAGTGCTGTTAGGTCTTAGAATTAACAGCACAACATTGTCCAATACTTTATTTCATGTTCAACTTTCATGTTATATTGATCACGGCAATCAATGTGAAGTCCTACGGGCTTCAACCTCCAAGCCCGTAGGACTTTGGAATCCAACCTTCATTTTTCAAAGTCCTACAGCCTTCACTTACAAGTTACGTGCTTGTAGGTTGGTCATGATGACGATCTTTGTTTCCATTGGCTGTTTCTGCATTGGGAGTTAGGGGCTTGCTCCCATAACATGTTCAAGCCCGCAAATTCTGTCCGACCGCAATGGTTTTTGATTTTCGCAATAGGCCCCTAACCTGCGTCCAAGGCCAATTTAATAGCACCATAACCTGAGGACGATGCGGGCCTGCAGCAGGCCCGCAAACGTAAGTCCTACATTAGGTAACTTACTATGCCTCAATTGAATGAGGCTCAGTGAGAGGCAACATCTGTGACAAGCTACATCCGGTTTAAATATATTGTATTCAAATATTTACTAAAGTTATTGGCAGATGTTAGAACTTTTTGAACAACTTTAAATTTTCAGAAAAATGTACACCTTTATATCATTTCCAACCTGGAAACTGATGATATGAGTGAAAACACTAGGAATATTTTGTCTTAAGTGACTTCGACATAACAATACTCCCTATAAACACTCTATATACATTGTTGTGTGACACACAGTCACATATATAGTACCTCCTGACGGTAGTATTTGTCCCTCTCATAGCTGACCTGATTTAGCTGTCCTCTGATAGCTGTCCTGATTTAACAGAGGGCTCATTTGGGTAACTTTTCAATAGCGCTTATTGATTCAAAAATACCATATAAAATGTTTAATACATAATTTTTTAGACGTTGGAGAATTTGGAGTTTTTGTGTACTTTCATTTTTAGTTTATAGTTTAGAATACATATTACATACAGGTTAAGAACAAGATATGTTGAGAACGTTGTTAGGTCGGATTTGTATACAACTTGGATCTCTGAAGAAACAGCGCATACACCTGTGCTGATGTGACAGCTACAACTGCTTGTGAGTGGTTATCATATCTTTCTTCCATCAAGCCCCAAATCTTAAGCTTTAACTGATTTCCATTCCCCCCAGCTTTCTCATTTTCCCCTGCTCCTTTTTCATTTTTTTCTCCATAGTATTTTCCTTTCTCATTCCTCATCTTCTCCCATAGTTATCTTCTTCTATTTGTTTTTCCTTAGTTTTAGCCATGTTTCTACCCCAGTGCCCCTTCCATATTTCTCCCAATCTCCCATTTTGACCCCAGCCCTCTGTCACGTTTTCTTTCAGCTTCACCTTTTCACATCTTTCTCCCCCAAATCCCTTCCATATATTTCTCCCAGGCTCACCACTTCTTTGTTCCCCTTTCCACATTTTTACCAGCCATCAATCACATAATTCTCCTCCAGCACCGCTTCCACATATTCCTCCCACCCTACTATATATTTCTAGGATAGTATATTATATTTAATAGATTTCTGATAACTCTACTAGACAATTCTCCTTCCTCTTCCATGTATTCCTCTACAAGATTTTTTCATTCAACTCTTTCCTATATGTCTGCCTTTTAACAAAAGCACATGATATACAATAAAGAAACTAAGGCGTTCGTAACTGCAGAAAGGCCATAAGTCGCATGGTCCATAACCCAGGGACCACCTGTAGTTCTCTATTTGATTGTTTAAAAAGTAATCACATACAATATAAATAAGAAAATATGGGACTTCAGTGAGGGGCAATATATGAAATATGAAAAAAAAAAAAAAAAAAATTATAAATAGTAACTAATTAATAATCCGATTTAAATGCAATTTAAAAAAGGCATTCACTTTCAGTAAACTTAAAGTGAAGTTTGCAGTTTTTACCTGTAAATCAGTGTTTATTGATAATCATAGATTACAAACTTCACTGTAAGTTTGATATAGGAACTTTAAATTGATGCAGTACTTGTTATTACTTGTAGACCATATTTGGAACATATGTTGGGGCATTTTAAGATTTTTTTTTTAATAATTAAATGTAAGTATCATAAGTGTTTGTTTACCTTGTGTAATGTTTGAAAGAAAACCTTCATGCTGCCAATACCAGATTTCTTCATATCTTCCCATGTAGACCAGATGTCTTCATATCCTCTCATGTAGATCAGATTTCTCCATACAGGACCTCAAAATATTATCAAATTGTGCCATCAAAGTAGCTCACTATAGTCAAAATACATTGAAATAATTCTATTTGATCAAACTTGCAAATCTGTTAATTTCATTATACAACAGAACATACCTACAGTATACATGGAGAAAAAAACAATATGACTAGAAATTGTGTCAATTGCTTATTTCATGTTCTTCCGTATGGAGTACTTTTGATAGGAAATGTAATGTTTATGTATCACATTTGTGTATTTTCCAACATATGCTATGATTTAAAACACTTGCTATATAGAGGTATGTTTATAGGGCCCCATTTACAGAATGCCCCTTATTTTATACATCGTTGAAGGATTAGTGTTGCTATTGGATAAAATAATTTTAGAAAGTAAATAAATACAGCCTTAAATGTATTTTGTTTGCAAGTATGCTGTGGCAGGAGAGCCATTGCTTTGTATTCCCACCTACTTTTCCTTTTAATTTGTTAACATTCTAAAATTTGCCATGATCAAGACTCCCTTTAAAGAAAGCATACTTTAAATATAAGACTTTAATGTAGACCAAAGCTGAACTTTAGAATGAAAGCATTGTATATGGTATAGAAGGGTCCTGTGAACAATCACATCTAGTTTTGAGTGAGGAGGTAACAGTATGAGACTGAAAACACCTTCAACAACACTTCCTAAAAAAGAAACATGTTATATTTTGTACAACATATAACAAATCTTAAGACAGACCTGTTTTGCGGATGCT
The DNA here is from genome assembly GCA_027410445.1 of Discoglossus pictus. Lineage (NCBI taxonomy): Eukaryota > Metazoa > Chordata > Amphibia > Anura > Alytidae > Discoglossus > Discoglossus pictus. The sequence goes on from CM050169.1 coordinate 154,332,110, forward strand.
TTTGTATGTGCATTTTTTTGCTGTAATATGAAATGTGTGTTCCGTTACCCTTCCTGCAGGAAATCTTTGCCTAATTAAACTCAATTCATGTTAGTAAATCCCAGCTTCTTAAAGATTTGTTATGGGCAATGATATTATTTTTAAAATATAGCCAAAGTTCAATAGTATCACACTACAATCCCACCACTTGATCTGAATGATAGTCTCAGAAGGGTCAAGGTGTGTTCACCTGAATCTGAAGTATATGAGCTTTTCCCAGCTTAGCTTGTTCAACTTAAGTTCTCTAGACCCAAAACAAAAGCACACCTGCATTCAAACAATTACGTTGAACAACTCTGTTACAACAGGATTTGTATCAAAACCAAAAAATGTGATTTTTGAGATCCCATCATATATATTCTCTGAGTTAATACTACTTTATTTTCCAAACTCTTTTGTTTCTGCAGTTTTTTGACAGGATTGGGGTGTCCAAACTGCATCGAGTATTTCACATCACAAGGGTTACAGAATATTTACCATCTGCAGAACCTAACTATGGAGGTAAATGCTTTGAGGAAAACCTTCTAAGAACTCTTACGGTCAGGATGTCAGTCTGCAAAAAGAGGAATAATGTGTAAATGGACATCTAGATATTTCCAAACAGATAGGTGTATTATTATGGCAATAGAAACATTCCAGCATGATAGATGTAGTGCCACCATATGTACAATGGATTTAAACTATTACTCCACACAATTATCTGAGTAAAGAGAATGTAAAATATTAAGTAAATGCACGATCAGTGAACTGGACGGGGCTACAATGGCTCATGCACTGTCATTGGGCAGAACCTGTGGAGCAACTGCAAGCATATTACAACAGAGCTGTTATCTCTGGGGGCAGAGCTAATGATGTCATAGGGCAGGGTCAGTGACATCAGCCCAACCCGTTTCCAAGCTTCATGATAGTGCAGCACATAGGCAGAGCGGGCCACGGCCCCTGATATATAGGTAGGTGGAGATATGCAGCTCTATTTGAGCTTAAAAGCTACAAAAAAATGTTAAATTTAATTTATTTTAAACTGCATAATGTTTATTCTGGGCTATGAAGAGCTTTATTATAAATACACTACAGGTCTTTTAACAGTGGCATTCTGATAATGAATTTTGAGAAACAGAGACAGGACAATTACACCTGTTGAAATCATGTCCTTTCAGCCTGGGTCAGAGACTTTAGTACACTGGGCCACCAGCACTAAGAGAAACTAAAAAAACACAATGGGGTTAATAACACATTCAGGATGGGGAAAAAATTAACAATTTTCTGAGTTTGTATTTTAAATTAAATCATAGCTTTACATTATATATAGTGAATGTAAACTTGTGATGTTTATTACTGAAATGTTCACATTTCTAGAGCAATGAACATGATGGTTTAAGAGTCTAGCAAATTGAGGAAGATCAACTCAAGACTCCTTTGATTGTAGCTGTATCCTAAAGAGAATGTGGTTCTTAGGTATTCATATCATATATTTGATTTACATGTGCAAGTTCAATGTTAATGAGCTAAGGACGATGTTGCAATGACTACATCAATGTCAGGCTCCATGTTCCAGCAGTTCTCTGTCCTCTGTAGTGCAATAAATTATGGCATCAGTATGCCCAAGATATAAACATAATTCTGGTGACAACGGCCTTGATTTTTGGAGTCATGGATTATGTCATCAAAAATGACACCTCAATAAAATAGTGTTTGTGTGCAAGAGAGGATAAGTGGACATGAATTAGTACAATTCAAATAATATTTGGGTACCAACAGGCCTTTCTGACAGGATGTCTTTCTGATATATTTATCATTTTCTGCACTGTCCATTGTCTTGCCATTTTGACTCCATGACTGTTTTCTAAGTTACCAGTTTTCACATCCCACATTACATTTGGCCCATCTCAGTCATGACATTTCTGGCTGGTACCGCTTTATTTTGCTATACTGTATATGTTGCCATTTCTGTGTCTATCTCCAGTTAATATTCTCATCCTTGTAAGACTGGTGTGTACGGACAGGCAACTTTTACTAGGGTATAGGGGGGCTGTATGTGCATTTTTTCGGCCTGGAAACACATGGAAGGAAATGGCATTTCATGAAGGGAACATATAAGAAAAAAAAAACTTCCAACAAGCTGTGCACTCAGTTATGCAGTAGACTGAGTTTAGTCTCCATATCCACCATGCCATATAAAATAAACATAAATACTGGACCTTCTATTACTATAGCATTACTTTAGTAGATACATGTTATTTTAAATACCTTATGTTACAGCTGCTCATGTGCTGTGTGAAATTACTTGTTTGGATTAGCACATATATGTGCCATCTGTATAAACATGTTACATAGCTTGTGTCACATGTAGATGTCATCTGTAATAAGCCATTGCCAATCAGATTCTCATGATATGAGATGTTAAAACACAGGAAAACAATAATATTGCAAACTGTTTCAGAAGTTAAGAATCCTTTTATGAGTTTCAGATTTGTGTTTCCATTTCTTGGCAGTTACCAGTATCAGGGTCCCACGCCATCACAAATTGAAGACCAGAATTCATTCTTTGGCTATGAATCAGATTATATGAAATAGGTTTTTGCCTATAGTACGGCATTCTATATTGATGGTCATTTGGGAAGTCCTTTATTGTGTCATATGTCACTGAGGTACATAGATGATCTGCTGAAGCTATTGTTGCATTAGCATTTACATTATATCTATAGCAAGTCTTATATCACACATGCAGAAATAATGTGCTATTTTAGCATAAAAACATTATGCACTATTTAATTGTTGCTTCAGTTGACCCCTATCTTGTTAAAACTATTCAGTAAGTTGAAACATTTGAAATTTTATTTATGGCTAGAACAACCTTGGTGTGACAAAAAATTCTTAAAATATCTCTTTTGTCTATTAGAGACCTCCATGACAATAATCGTAATTAGGAAAACAATTATATATTACAACATGTAGATCTTGAATATATTATTTACAATGTTTGTAAATAAGGGATGATTGCAATTAGTAGAGACTTTTTCATTATATTTAGTTTTCTTTAATTTAGTTTTCTTTTAACGTTTCATCATGTACATATAACATTTTAATTTAACAAACCATATACATGTTAACAATTAACAATACGTTGTCTTGCAATGATAACATATAATTGGTCTGCTTATATTTTTTGGCATTGCTGCAAGATATTTTTTGTAGACTAATGTTTAAAAAAGGCATGTGTATGTTAAATCATTAGTTATCCCTTTAGAATATTTGGTAATAATTCAAGCCATAACATACTAACATGAGATGATAATTTCATATGTATAATTATGGTTAAATAAGATATGGAGATAATTAAATAACCAATCTAAAGTTTTATTGCTGTACTACAATATGAAGTTGTCTGTTATGGTAATGTTAGATTGGCATTTTTTGTACAATATTCAGTTGAAAAAAAAAATGTCTGAGTAATTTTTATGAGAAGAAATATTGTTTAAATACGTGTTGAAGACCAAAGACTTACTATATTGAGTTATATAATATTTTGTAGTTTGACATTGTTATGTTTTAATGAAGTGACTATGTCATGATTTATTTTTCCAGGATCTTGGAGCACTGAAGATACCAGAACACTACAAAGCAATAATCTGGAGAGGTATTCAGGAGCTCAACAAGGGTCATGACTACGGAGCCCAGCAGCTCATCCGGTCAAGCAGCAATGCTTCCACTATTTCCATTGGCAGCTCCGGTGAGCTCCAGCGCCAGCGTGTTATGGAGGCGGTACATTTCCGTGTGCGTCACACCATTACTATTCCGAATCGTAGTGGTGCTGATGACTGGGCAGACTTTGGTTTTGACTTACCCGATTGCAAATCTCGTAAACAATCCATAAAGGAAGAGTTTGCAGAAGGTGACATCAACTAAAAACAGTCTGTATTATGACAACCAGTGCTGAAGCAGACCAAAATTATCCACCTTGTTCAGGCCAAAAAAGAATGGCAAAACCGTTTACAGCTCATGACTGTAGTAATAAATGTGCCAGACTCAGGATGGGGCAAAAAAAAAAAGGGCTGTAAATATGTACAACGGTTTTAATGACAGGGTCATATGTAAAGGGATCAACTGAGTGGAGAATCAATGACAACATATGTCAACTTATTATTATTTGTAGACATTTTTGTAGGAAGAGGAAGCACAGCAGCCAAATGAAGTGGAAGAATTTTACGCCAGTTGATAAACAAAAGTGAAAATGTGTTCTCTTTCATTAAGGCTACCCCCACTGAGCGATGTCCTGTGAGTCAGGAGGACCTATGGGTTACATTCAAATAGGGGAGATGCATCTGTTCCCAGTCGTCTGCCAATTGCTGATACAGAGAACACTGTAGGAGGAAAAGGATGAATCTCTTTCATGATGAACTGCCAAAAAGTATTTTCCAGCATCTTTCAATTCTTTGTAAGAAGTTTAAAAATAAAATCACCTTTCATGTGGATTTTAAAATGTGTAAATGAAAGGTTATAGGAAATTGTATAGGAATTCACCTGAAATGGTGTAATTGTTTTTACATAATGAGAAGGTCCTTTAAGTCTCATTCCAGCTGCGTTTTAGGGGCACTTATGTGGAATTTAGAGATTTAAAATTGTTGTGACCTACTCATGTATACCCCTGTATCATTAATATTTTCATATTGTTATTTATTTTGTTAGATATGTGCTCTAGGCCCTATATTATTGATTTGGTTGAAACGAAGACCACTTTAGGGTGACTAGCGTAATTGTAGTCTGTATAACTGTTTTCATTTGTTATCGTAACAGCTTGCTAGGTAATGTGGTTTTAAATATATACTGTACTTATATAATTTTGTTTCACCTCTAGTCATTGATTTTATTACACAGTAACATGTTGGAATTTGTTCAGCTTTTTGTCACAGAACCAAACATTTAGATATTGTGCATATTCACATGAATATATAGAACAAGGTTAGTCCTTGAGGAATCCAGCAGACCAGAATTGCCAAATCACTCCAACTGACAAATACATGTATCTGTGGACCAGTTGGTTTGAAGAGTGGTATCATAAAAACCTATCCAAGCTGATATCCTCTAGGATCACCATACAATCCACATCCACTTATATACAGATATGTGCTTTGCATATTGTGAATTTCACAAACTGATTAAAATTTATCTATATATTTCTTGAGATCTTTGCCATTTCAATGTATTTTGTAGAACTGTAAATACAAAAAATACACATCTCTCTTTTCTTTGTTTTTGAACACATTGCGAAATTGTAAAAACATGTTTTTCCCACATTGCATAAAATCTGGCTTTCAACAATTATACATTATATTGTTTTCATTGAAAGATGTCACATAACACAGTCACACAGAAGAAGCCAGTTGCATGTTGTATGGTTTCTTCCCATATAGATTTGTTTGTTGCAAATTTCAGAAAATTGTATTTAAATACTCTTTGAAAAGATCTGGTAAGAATGTTTTTTATTAATATATTTTTGAAGCAGTATGTTGGCAAAGCTTTCACAGGGTTATAATGTTTTTAAGTTATTTCCATAGTATATGTATAGACCAGACTGATTCAGGCTCACTAACCAAAATACAATAAACCTTTTTACATGTCCTTCTAAAACTTGTCATTTTAGTTTCAGTCGCTTACTACAACCCATATTGCATATTGATATTTATAGAAGATAACCGGAACATGAAAGACTATTATATTATTTAGCGCTTTTGTTCTGTGCCTGTTCTGGTGTTACGAGTCACAGCTTTGATACAGAGTTTATCTATTGCCTTCACTACACTTCTACTGCTTTAAAATGATGAATTATGTTAAATTGATTGAGCCATCATTTACTTAAACTATTATTTAAATGTTTTTTTTTGCATATATTGTGTTAGTACAGTTTTTTCATGACTATCTGCACCATACCCTTATAACAGTTAAATCTTAATGAACTAAAGAAAACTGAACTGAGTGGCTGCACTCAACAGAATAGGAAGAAGCCTTTCAATGGAAACAAAAAATAGTAATAGCGACGGAGAATGCCTTCAGTTGTAGTTCAACTAGATTTGCATGGCTCGTGTTTGATAAGCCACAGTGAGTAGACATTAATCTTTTTTTTTTTTTCTAGTGCTACAGATGCACACTGAGGGGGGGGGGGGGGGGGGAATGAAAATATCCAATTGCACCTAGTGAAAGAATTGTGAATCACTAACATCATTCATCACTCAGGATTTATCTCAACCCAATAATGTTCTCTAGACAAAGACCACAGACAGGGATTACAGAAGCAAATTACTAATATGCAATATTATAGTTGGTTTATAAGTATCTACATTTTCTTAAAATAGTATTTGTGGAAAATAAGCTCCCATAGATGAACTTTACATACTTCCTAGGAACTACCCCACTTATATGACAAGTATAAATTCAATGTTGGTACATTTGTTCAAATTATTTAAATTTTTTATCTACTGAAACAGACCTTGTTGTGAATATAAGAAATTATTGTTTTCCGTTTATTTAGGTATTTTAAACACTTTACCACTGGTAATATTTCTAATTCTAATTGCAGATATTCTACAAAATATTATGCATTTAAATTTTTTCCACCTACTGAATATTTGAAACACCCCCACTTGTAACAATGTATTTAGCATTTTAACTATCCCCTATATTGCTTTGCCTTAAGTTACTAGCAAACAATAAATGTGTGTATATCTAATTTAGTATAAAAGAATCAAACAAACAATCATGAAGCTATGTAATATGTATTAAAACCATCACACCCCCTAGAGAAAAACAAATGTAATCTAAAATAATGTGTTGGTCATTTAAAAAGCTCACAGAACATGCTCCTAACATGGTTACTATTAACATAGTAACAACAGGTCAACCCTGGAATTTAATTATTTCCTGGGTATGGATAACAAAATAATTACTGTAAATCTAATACTGTATGATCGTAAAGGTCCACAAATTTCACTGCTTTTGCTTTTTTAGCAATGTGTTTTGTAAGTTAATATTCATCCATTTTATTCACATATGTATTTTTGCCACGTTTCTAAAACTTGGCATAAATGTCCTCATTTTGTAAACCTTTTATTGATTTTTGTTATGTATATTTTGCTCAAAGCTCCTTGCAGGGCAAGGTACATTTTGTATATAGACATAAATATACAATCACAGACAATATTACTCACTAAAAATTGCTCAGTGCAAATGTGAAACTGTCAGGACATCATTTTTGGATAAATTACTTACTATGCTGCTTTTCCTTTATTTAATTTGGGAGAATGCTTGTAGCAGAATGTGAGATAGGCAGCAGAAAAACTGAAAAGGATTACTGTCATTTGTATTAATAATTCAAAACTAAACCAAAAGACATAGCAACACTACTGAGACATATTCATTAATTACATTTAATCCATTGCTCTTAGCAATCATATCATCTATATAATTTGTTTGACCTTCTTAGAAAGTGATACCTATACACCATTTGCATTAATTGTGAAGCCAAAGTCGATTAAGAGCAGTGTGGCCAGAAATTTGATGCATATACAGTATTTATCGGTTGGATTGACTGGCTGTAGTGCCGTCAAATTTAGTGTCCTTGCTAATTGATTTTTTTCTATAGAGAAAACTGAGGAGACAGATTGGCCTTACCAGCAAACTTACCCATTGTGGTGCCATGCAAGCTGGTTCTGACCAGTCTGGTGTCCCCTAAAGAACAAGATGCCAGATGAGATGGAGTTCAGAAATGCTTGGTTTACATAATGTAAGTTTTCTGGAAGTGCCAAACCTGAATTACATTGGATTCACAAATTATTGCATTAAATTGTTTGATTTCCACCATTTAGTAAATATCTACATATAAGGAGTACAACATAGATATTTATATACACTCAAATGCAGTGCCATAACAGCACTGTACCCAGGCATTGGGCCAATACAGTTCAATTCTACATTAACATTTTCTGTGCCAATACCTCCCAGCACAGCCAAAGTTACAAATAATCTTAGTCTACAAATAATGCATAGAAGATGATGTGAACTTGAGTAAATGTATGCCCTGTATTTGAGGACTAATATATAAAGACATAGGCTGTGATTATATATGTATACACACTTGGTAACTGCCATCATTTTGTGCAGCAGTTACTCTGGTTAGGACTCCACACTGAGCATCAACACTTGAATTATTTCAACCATAGAAGTGTCAGTGGAAAATCCTTACTCTGTCACATCTTGTAATTTATGTTTATATATTGTAACTCTTTACCCTACCTTTGTTATCTTAATGCAGAGATCCTTGCAGTGTTGCCAATGTGTTGGTAGGCTTTTAATGCAGGAGCAGTTTAAAGCACTTTATGCTTTAAGTGTTAATTTTTCCCCTTAATTTTCAGGTTTATAAATTTATTTCATGCTTTTTTGGCAGTATTACTTCATATACTCCAGACTTGTGATTGTATATACATTATTTTTAAAGTAATATGGACGGAAAATGTATTTTTGTTGTGATTTGTGCTTTTGTTTACTATGTCACACAATAAAAAATTGTTATCCTACTTTTTGATAAATGTCCTTATTTGTTTTATTTTACTATGGATAATGTAAAATTTTGTTTAATTTTTAACACATTAAAGAAAATGTGAAAAATTACTTCTCACAGCTTAAAGGGAGATGGAAGATTCCTGGATTTTACTAGGTATATAATATGCATGTGTATCTATTTACATTTATGTACTTTATTTTATTAAGAAGTGCTTATAAGCTATGTTTATACTGCCTAAAATTAAACAAAAAGTCCCCACGTGGGTCTCCCCATTGTAGGGCTGGATATGCAGTGTAGTGTCCTAGTCTAACTTGGTTACTTTATTAATCATATTTCTGTTCTCTAAACCTTCAATGTGCTCAGTATTTCTTACCATTATTGCTAATGGTCCTATGAAAAGTGCAAAAAGCAGAGGAGAGATGGGGCATCCCTGTCTGGAACCAGTTTTTATTCTAAAGGTATCTGATTTATAGCCAGAACCTAATACATAAGCCGATGCATAAAACCAAGTAGGTAATATTTATTTGATTTTAGGCGGTAAAACAGAGCAACACTGTACTTCCATGTTTCAATATGGGACAAAGGGGAGTTTAAATGCAGATTATTTTAGCTGCTACTATTGAAATGTGGTGCTTATTATGGTCAATTCTCTCAGCAGCACTAAAGCAAACGTCACCTGTCTCCAAGGCTCTTAACAAGGCAATGACTGCCCACAGTGGACTGTATGCATTGTCTAAATACATGACTAAGGTGCTCCTTAAACAGTTTCTCCTAGCAGAGCACCATTTGAGGGAAATCTACCCCAAATATAGCTTGCTGTAGTGCCAGGATTACACCCCTGCTAGCTTTCTTCATTCTTGTATCAACAGTATAATAAATAAACAAACAGAATTTCAAATAAGACTTTCAGGAAAACAGGAATAGGTATCAAATATTTAATTAAAAGCTACGGTACCTTTGTTTTTTACACTCATTTGCACAAACCACTCCATATAAATGAAGAGGATGAGATAAATAAAGAAAACATTACAGCAAAAAATTAAAAAGACATTCAATAAATGTGAAGAACACTGTGAATATGGATATATGAAGAACAGTAACAACAAGTATGGACATATTTATAGATCAAAGTGGCGAGTCAAATTATACAAACATTTTATTTAACACAAAACTGACAAATAAATTATTCTTCCCTTTTGTTTCCAGCCATTTTTTTTTCTCTTTTGGTATTATTTAAAAAAATAGATTATTACAGTTCTAAGCACTATGAATTAAGAGCGTCACAATTTTAATTCCCGATCTAAAACTCCAATTCCTTATTTATTCTTTAGATTCAAATTTTGTAGCCCTTTAGACCATCAATTGCTCCAGCTTTCAAACCCAAATGTTTTTCTATTTAGAGTTATCGCTTTGTGTGAATATAATACTAGAATACATATTTATTCAAATTAAAGGTTTGCCCTACTCGTGATTTGGTTATGATTGACATGACTTTAAAAAACAAACATGACTGTTAAATCTGATAACAATCCCCTACTTGATGCTCAAACAAGAGGAGGAAACACTAGCCAAAGGGTCACGCCAAGCTGTTAAAAAAACAAGGTATTGGCAGCAGCAAGACAGCTCAGCTCCTATAAACAAGGATTAAAAAGCTTGAAAAATCCTGGTGACCTGCAACTGCCTCATAAGCTTGCAACCAGGGGCTTTCATCTGGGGAAAGTGAGAAACCCAGAGGAACCCTGACAGAAGCTAACCTGGCAACAACTCCCAGGGAAAATGTGAGTACAGAGGGGCTGGGGGAGAAGGAGTCTGGAGTCTGGGTGGCAGCCATTTTCCCTACTCCACTGAGACAGGCACATAAGCTCATGCAAATACTTACTTGGACACAACATAATATAACACCATCTCCATATAGTCCCAGCTGCACACAGAATATAACTGCAGGAACTCTAACTTTTTGGCAAGAATCCCCTCCATTTGCAACAATTATTGGATAACTACAACCTACCAGCTAATGCTTATGCAGGACTTTTTGCTACTTTCCCACAAACAGCACCAAAGGGATTCAGTTCAATAAACCGGCAGGCCTAGAAGAAGTGTGCCCACCTCTTTCAGAAAAGATTGCAAGTGCTATAACACCAGCCTTGATGAGAGAACTGTCTATAATCTCACTATAAAACATATTATTGTCCCCAAAGAGAATTTCAAACAAAGCAAAAGTTTGTCTCAGAGGCTTTTGTGCTCAGAAGCAGATCCCTGACTCTGAACTCTCAGCAAGCAGACACTGACCCCAGGTGGACAATAGAGAAACTACACATTGACCCACAGAAGTGTATAGGTCTGACAGTGTATGACTACAAGCCTGAGGGGAGGTGTAGCAACACAACAGACCGTCTATACTCATCACCAAGACCCCCTCTTTACAAAACAGAATCACCATAATCTGAGATGTAAGAGTTCCTAAAAGCCCACCTCAAAGGGACACTGGCATAAGGAAAAGTGACAACAACATACACCATAGGATATGTCTGGAGTGGCCACTCCCAAGAGCACTAAGAGTATACAATCTTATTACGCTCCAAAGGTCTCTCCACCTTCTAAGCAAAAAGACCAAGGGTCAGTAAAAACTCCCACCCCAACAACCATGGAACACTCAGCCCCAAGCACCAAGAGCGATATTCAGGATCTGAAAGACCTGATATTATCATTCCGCGAAGAAGTCAAAGCTGAGATCCAAAAGGTGGCAGCTGACCTATCAGCCGAAATAATAAAAGTGGACTCCAAGACTGTTACACTAGAGGGAAAATATAATGACCTCAAAGAGGCACACAGCAAGCTGGAGGCTGATATCACGGCCCTGAGAGAGGAATAACTATCTCAGCAGTCTGTTCAAGAGGACCTAGAGAATCGCTCAAGGAGGCAGAACGTCAGACTACGTAATGTCCCGGAGTCGGTGACTGATCTCCATCTATATTTGCTGGAGCTGTGTGAACTCCTCCTACCAGACATGAACTCTGAACAATACCGTCTAGAGCACAGAGCACTGGGTGGCCGGTCCACGATGCCAGATCGTCCCAGAGACATTATTGCCCGCTTCCACTATTATACAACAAAAGACCTTTTTATGAGAGCCTCTAGAGCAGGAATCCCGGCCATTGACGGGCAGCAGCCCAGCATATTCTCGGATATTTCTCAACTTACGCTAGCCAAAAGGAGGAAGATGAGACCCGTCCTGGACAGTGTTCTCTCACATGGGTGGAAATACTCTTGGGGCTTCCCATTTCGACTGTCCATTGCAAGAGATGGCAAATTTTTCCACATAAAATCCCTGGAGGAAGGAATCAACCTGCTATCCTCATGGGACATTCAGCTGCCAGAGGCGGCCAAAGACCCATCAGGCACCCGCCCAGTACGAGAAAGAAGCCGAGACTCCAAGTTCCGACAGAGAACCCCGAACCTTCTGACCGGCAGACCTCCAGACAGAGGGACCAACAGACACAAAGAGGCTTCAAACCTCTAAGACCGTTTTGTTTCTTCATTGTACAGTATATATTATCTTGTCTAACACCTTTTTTGGTACTCTGTTTTACACTTAAGACAACTGCTTAGAATTTCCTAGTTAATGCTAGCTACAGACAAGAGTCGTCACACTCTTATAAAAAGATTTATGTGACTCATAGTGTCCCTTATGGGCTTTTCACCTTTGTTAAGTTTACACGAAGGGCGAATCCACTCAGTGTTCCCTTGTAACACTACTGGATTCACCAAGTGGTTAAGGAAGCCAGAAGTTGCTCTCCTGTAGGTAGATTTTTTTTCCCTACCACCAAAGTTACTTAGTTAAGTGCTGTTAATTTACAACAGCTGCTATTCACTTTTACCTAGCATAGGTGAGTCTAGACTGTCCGAACATTAGTCTAGATTTACTTAGAGAGCTAGAAGTTCCTTCCTTTTCTTTTCTTATTTATTTTTCCCATTTTTACTTATTCCTCTCTTTCCCTTGGTCCTCCCCTTTTAAGATAATGTTCTAACGATAACTTAAAGACTCTTAAGAGATAAGATCAACAACATATCAGCTACTAGCCAGACCGTACAAGTAAAATCTTTTCTGTATAGGACTAGAGATCAGCAAGCTTTAAGTTAGGATAGCTAACGCCAGCTCTCACTATCTAACGTACCATTGTTCGCTGTGCTCCAATCCCCGCAGGAGGTAGGTCCATTTGGATCTAGCGAGGCTCCGGTGTGGTCCCAGCAGGAGGTCCACAGTCCTAAGGAAGCTCCCAAGGAAAGTTCAGCATCTAACCCCACACCTGGGCGGTGCCTGAGCCTGAGGCTACGGTGAGTCATGAGCATTAACATCATTACACACAACACTCAAGGCTTAAACGAACCAGTTAAGAGAGGTATAGCCCTGAAAGACTACACAAGACTGGGGGCGGACGTAATAATGCTGCAGGAAACACACTTTAAGAAAGCAGCGGTCCCAAAGTACTGGGGGAAGGCATTTAAACAAACCTTTCACTCGACAGCGAATAAAAAGAAAAGAGGGGTGTCAATCCTATTTCACAATAAACGTAACTTCCGCCATACTCGCACACAAAAAGAAGCTGAAGGGAGATACCTAGCAGTCCACGGCACTATCCAGGAACACAAAGTTTCTTTCCTCAATCTGTATGCCCCAAACACTGACCAAGCAAAATTTTTCCATAAGATATCTAATCTCATTACAAGCTGGGAAAACTCAATCTGGATAAAAGGAGGGGATATGAATGCCGTCCTAGATCCGAGTAAAGATAGATCACCTCCCCCCACGCCATATTCCACCCCCACTGCAACCAAGGCATTTAAATCGATCTTAAGTTCTAACTGCATGGTAGACAGGAAATATACCTTCTACTCCGCAAGACACCAATCTCACTCACGCATAGATTACCTCCTAATTCAACAACATATGACAAACAGCCTAACGACAGCCTCCATTCACTCTATCTCCTGGTCGGACCACGAGCTGGTTAAAATTGCCCTTTCGGGCATAGCACCAAAAGGTTGGTCTCCCAACTGGTCCCTTAATCCTCACCTCTTCAATGACGTAGAAATGAACACAAAAATAAACAAAGCAATTATTGAGTACTTCAAATTAAACACGGAGGGAGAAGTAGACGAAGCAGGAGTATGGGCAGCACATAAAGCGGTGATCAGGGGAATCTGCATACAGCTAGGGGCGGCAGCCAAGAAAGCAGACCGAGCTCAGATTTCAAAATTGAATCTAGAGATTTCGGATTTACAAGCAAAGTTCGCTAAACATAACAATGTACAAATCTATACCAAAATTCTTGGGCTCAAACAGAAATTAAACAAGGTAATGAGAAAAAAAATGGTATCCATTCTGCAAAGGACGCAAGCTAAATTCTTCCGCTGCATAAATAAACCAGACAGTATGCTAGCCAGGCGACTTAAGGCACGGAGAGCTGACACATATATACCTAAAATCACTGACGCGGCAAATAACCCTGTATTGAAACCAGATCTCATAGCTGGAACGTTCCAAAAGTTTTACACAGAACTATACACTGCCCCGACCCACTCTGGGACCCAACCTCACAAGAAACGTATAGAGGAATTTCTCGCCTCTATCAACCTCCCCCAAATTAAAGCAAATGAAGCTGAAGCCCTAGCACGCCCCATCTCCCCTGAAGAAATAAAAAAAGCAATTAACGACTCCAAAGCGCATGGGGCCCCTGGCCCGGATGGATTCACAAACTATTACTATAAACACTGTATGGTATCCTTACTACCTCACGTCCAGAGGTTATTTAACAGGTTTTTAGCAGGTGAACAAATGAGACCAGAATTTCTGGAAGCAAAAATTATTGTCATCCCCAAGGAGGGCAAGGACCGTACCCAATGCAGTAGTTATAGGCCTATATCCCTGATTAACACAGACTTTAAACTATACTCAAAAATCATAGCAAACAGACTTGCCCCACTTCTGCCCGATGTGATCCATCCGGACCAGGTAGGCTTCATTGCGGGGAGGGAAGCCCCCGATAATACAAGCAGAATAATAAATTTAATTGACATGGCCCACAAAGTAAAAGTGCCTTTAATGTTGGTATCATTAGACGCAGAAAAGGCATTCGACCGTATAGACTGGCCCTTCATGGAGGCGACGCTCTTAAAAATGGGACTAGGAGAGGGATTCTTAAAAGGGGTCATGGCCCTATATAAATCCCCAAAAGCGTTTATTTCCTATCAAGGATTTAGATCCCTCCCGATCAACATCTTCAGAGGTACAAGACAGGGTGTCCTCTATCTCCTCTACTGTTTGCACTTTGCATAGAACCCTTAGCTGCAGCCATTAGGGACCACCCCAGTGTTAGAGGGTTGCAAGTGGGTAGAAAAGAATACAAAATAAGTCTCTTTGCTGATGATATCATGACTACGTTATCTGATCCATTAATCAGCCTCCCTAATCTTATGCAGCTCCTTGCGAAATTTGGCCAGATATCGGGCTTCATCAATGCAAACAAGAGTATAGCTCTCAATATCACCTTACCTGAAGCGCTAGTAGAATCCATAAAACACAATTTCCCCATCAAGTGGGCTCCCACATTTATAACATACCTGGGCATCAATATCCCAAAGTCACTAAATCAAATATATGAGGTTAATTTCCCACGTCTATTCAAAAGAATAAGAGCAGACATAACCAACTGGTCCTCTCTTAATATTTCCTGGTTAGGGAGGATTAATGCAGTTAAAATGAATGTCATCCCCAAAATCCTATACCTATTCAGAACGATTCCGACACTGATTAATGTTAAGGAAATTAAATTAATACAAAAAACTCTGAATAACTTTACATGGCGTTCCAAAAAACCCAGAATTAATAAAGCCACGCTGACCGCCCCAAAACAAAAAGGTGGGTTGGGGTTCCCAGATTTACTTAGATTTTAGAGAGCTGTAAGATTAGCACAAATGACGAATTGGCATAAAAAAGACAACTACCCTGTTTGGCTGGAAATTGAGAGATATGTTTTGGGAGATCACCATCTAATCCTTCCCCAAATCTTATGGTTGAGCCTACACCACAAATTATAACTTGATAAGCTGTCATCCTGTATAGACAACTCCATAAAGATCTGGCGAGAGAGTAACAGGAAATCCAACCTCTTGAAAGAAGGTTCAGGATTGACACCCCTCTGGTCCCCACACAAAGACTATCGCTTTGACAGACTAACCCAAATGAGCTGGTGGATAGACAATAAACTAACGGTGGTAGCGGACATGTGGGATAAAAATAGAGAATTCCCCTTACCGATTTCCGTTAACGCGATCAATGCACCCCCCAAAGAATGGCTCAATCTGATAGGGGTTAACGAGGTGCTCACACACACAAATAAGTTAAATAGTCTTAGGGACAGATCGGTAACTGAACGATGCTTACTCAACAACCCTGGGGGGAAAGGTAACATTTCCACCTTCTACAAAATACTCTCTGACACCAATACTCCCACCAAACTCCCCTACCAAATAGCTTGGGAAACAGACTTACATGTTACGTTAGAAGACAAGGAATGGGGTAAGATATTAAAAAAAGCAAACAATGTCTCTCTCAACATAACACTTAAGGAGAACGCCTATGAAACAATAATGAGGTGGTACCTCACTCCGACTAGGCTGCATCGTGCAAATCCCACATACCCCTAGAGGGTGCCCCAATGAAGGCACCATGCTACACATGCTCTGGGAATGCCCCAAAATTCGCCAAACATGGGATTTTACCTATGACACCTTAGAAAAACTATGGGGGACACGTCTAGTGCAGAACCCAAGCGAAGCCCTACTGGGTCTTCCGATCAGGGGTATTTCAAAAAATGAGCAGTTCTTGACCAGTCAGGTGTTTCTAGCAGCCAGATGTGTTATCGCAAAACACTGGAAAGCCACTTCTCCATCGAACACTGAGGTGAGGCAAAAAATAGGATACATACAAAACATGAGCTCACTATCGGCCGAAGTAGACGGGAAATACAGACGCTGGGCCTCCTGCTGGGACACCTGGACTCTGCGGGATCCTCTCGGAGGTTAGTTCTATTTCTAAAACTCACTCATCTATTAGTAAAGGCACAAATTCTGCACAAAACGACACAAAGGGCCGCTAGGGTAGGACCCGTCTAGGTCCTCAGGTACTGTTTCTAGGCTGGTCCACGTTTGAATGTTACGAATGCTATGTTTTGAAATCTAGTTGTAAGGGAACTCTGAAACAAACTTCTCGACTGTTTGCAATTTGTATTACTTCAAACGTTATATGTTTATTCATGTTATGTTTTTTTCAATTTATAAACAAAATAAAGGAAAAAATTGAATAAAAAAAAACAAAAAAACAAGGTATTGAGTACTTGCAGGAAACATGTTCAGTAATTATGTCCTCTACCCGAAATACAGAGAGAGAAAGAGCGAGCCACAGTAAATTATGAAAAATGTCTTATCAGTGAAGCATGCAACAAGCCAAGAACATTAGAAATTGTGTAAGCCATAAAAACATTTTTCAAACAAAATCTTCATTTTAGCAGACTCTGCTAATGTATGGTAGCTGCCATGATAATTAATGTTCAATTCATGAAGGGGAAGGTAAAGAGAAGTCCTATCAGGGTTTACAAGCATTCCTGAAATTTCCTTGTACTAAGCATCTGTGGGGGAGGTGGAAGATGTCAAATGCTAAAAGCTTAAAGGGACTCAATCAGGGTAATTTCATACCTGAGATAATATAACAAACCAATAGTGCCTAAGAGAATAAACAATAATGTTTGTTAAAAAATGCATAGATCTACCTGGAATTACTTTTTTTTTTATTTACATAAAAGTCATAAATATATATATATATAAAATACAAAACATAAACATATATATGGATTTTCCGTCAATACATATCAATCTTTAAATCAACTGAGTACAGAATGAAGAAGAGAGCCATAAGTTAGTTAAATGTTTCTATGTAGTCATCCCACATGTTGCAGGCGATATTAGTTTTCAGTTGTGTATTCAAGTTAAATTCAATTAAATCTTTTTCAATAACTCTATTTCTAGACTATCAGCCTTATTAAATTGCAATTCGGCAAATTCTAAAGGGCTCTATATAAGCACATAGCATATGTTTTTTACAAAAGTTTTTAGTTTGTGAACTTCTATGCAAAAGCAAGGTCTTCACGAACTAAAAACTTCTGTAAAAAAAAATGCTCTGTGCTTATACAGAGCACTTTAGAATTTGCCGAATTGCAATTTAATAAGGGTGTATATCTTATACTTCTCCCCACGTGGGAAGAGGTTTTTTTTTCCAATTAAAAGCGATCAGCCATTTCATGGCTGATCAGATGTGAACTAAGATGTATTTAACTTTACAATCCATATCATCTGAAAACATGTGGAACAACACAAATTCAGGTGTAAAAATCAATGTCACACTTTACTACAATCTTTTTTATATTATCTATACATGAAGATCAAAAACTGCACAATTTCACATTTCCACCATACAGTGGATATAAAAAGTCTACACACCCCTGTTAAAATGTCAGGTTTCTGTGCTGTAAAAAAATGAGACAAAGATAAATCATTTCAGAACTTTTTCCACCTTTAATGTGACCTATAAACTGTACAACTCAATTGAAAAACTAAAATCCTTTAGGTGAAGGGAAGAAAAATAAAAATTAAAAATAATGTGGTTGCATAAGTCTGCACACCCTCTTATAACTGGGGATGTAGCTGTGTTCAGAATTAAGCAATCACATTCCAAATTGTGTTAAATAGGAGTCAGCAAAAACAACACTGCACATCACCAAAAGAACACCATACCCACAGTGAAGCATGGTGGTGGCAGCATCATGCTTTGGGCTGTTTTTCTTCAGCTGGAACTGGGGCCTGAGTTAAGATAGAGTGAATTATGAACAGTTCCGAATACCAGTCAATATTGGCACAAAACCTTCAGGCTTCTGCTAGAAAGCTGAACATGAAGAGGAACTTCATCTTTCAGCATGACAACGACCCAAAGCATACATCCAAATCAACAAAGGAATGGCTTCACCATAAGAAGATTAAAGTTTTGGAATGGCCCAGCCAGAGCCCAGACCTGAATCCGATTGAAAATCTGTGGGGTGATCTGAAGAGGGCTGTGCACAGGAGATGCCCTCGCAATCTGACAGATTTTGAGTTTTTTTGCAAAGAAGAGTGGGCAAATCTTGCCAAGTCAAAATGTGCCATGCTGATAGACTCATACCCAAAAAGAGTGAGTGCTGTAATAAAATTAGTTTAAGGGTGTACATACTTATGCAACCATATTATTTTATTTTTATATATTTTCTTCCCTCTACCTAAAAGATTTCAGCTTGTTTTTCAATTGAGTTGTACAGTTTATAGGTCACATTAAAGGTGGAAAAAGTTCTGAAATGATTCATATTTGTCTCATTTTTTTACAGCACAGAAACCTGACATTTTAACAGGGGTGTGTAGACTTTTTATATCCACTGTATGTGTTAAAAATAACCTGTTCCAGATTCACATCTCCAGCAAAGATCTATATAGTCCATCATTGGATAACATTAAAATAAGTTAAAACATTTTAGAGTATTGGGTCTCCTCAAAAGCTATGTACCATGAAGTGTGGCTTCATTGCTTTCCAAATTCTTCCTCCCATTTACTCATTTTTATATATTTTTTTACTTCTTTCAAATCTCTTAAAATGTTTAGTTGTGTTGTGTTTTTCCTTCCTTCCTTTGCATTTAAAATTTCCTAATTGGTCTTATTAGTTGTTTATACCCATTAGACAAAACTAAATAAAGCATTATATTACAGATTTTTTTTTCCTGGGAGACAGTTTTCTCTCCTCAGTTCTTCAAAGGTTTTTATTTTCACATTTGAGACCAAGTCTACTAACCTCTTAAGGTTCCATTTCTCCCAGTTAATTTTGTTAAATTTAAAAGGTCCTTCATTTAGGGTTATTATAGGCGATTGAGAGGAAAATCTATCTAATCCCCATTTAATATTATATTTGAACCACGTTTTAACACAAAAATGTATCACTGGGGAAGGTGTTTTTACGTCCTTTTTATCTTTATCTTTACTCCAAATGAAGTACTCTAGTTTTCGATATTCTGAAAGATCTTTTTCTATTTTGTTATATTTTATCATGTTTCTGGCGTTACACCAAGATAACATTTGAGTCAATCTTACAGTTTCAGCATAATCCAGAATATTTAGAACTGCTAAACCACCTTTCTTAATGTTTCTTTGTAGTATGTCCAATTTATCCTTAGTTTTTTTTTTCTTATTCATAAAATCATTTATTAGAGTTTAGAATTTTGACAATATCTTTTGAGGGATTTCCAAAAGAATGCCTCTAAGTAAGTAGGTAATTTTGGGTAGTATTGACATTTTTAATCGCATATATTCTTCCAGACCATGACAAATTTAATCTTGACCAATCTTTCAGTATATCCCCAATTTGTTTGTATACGTTATCATAATGTTGTCTAATTAATTTGTAAAAATTGGAGGATATTTCTATACCAAGGTGGTTAAACCCATTTTGTTGCCAATTAAAAGGATAATTCTCCCATTCAAAAAAGTATTTCAGAGATTTAAGTGGATTAGCAATGGTCACCACAACATCGTCTGCAAACTTAGGTACTTTATTAATCATATTTCTGGTCTCTAAACCTTCAATGTGCTCAGTATTTCTTACCGTTATTGCTAATGGTCCTATGAAAAGTGCAAAAAGCAGAGGAGAGAGGGGGCAACCCTGTCTGGAACCAGTTTTTATTCTAAAGGTATCTGATTTATAGCCAGAGCCTAATATATAAGCCGATGCGTTTGCATATAATACTTTAATTGCCTGAGTACCAAAATTCCCAAGTCCAAACTCACTCACACAAGTTTAAAACAATCCCAGTTTACCCTGTCGAATGGCTTTTCGGCGTCCAGAGACAGGGCAAATGCTGGGATTATCTTAATTTTCGCATATGCTATTAAGTTCAGCAATTTTCTCACATTATCTGTGCCTTTCCTACTTTTACTAAAAACGTTTTTGTCCCCACCAATTAGTTCTAACAACAGAGGATTCAGTCTAGCTGCCAGTACTTTTGCATAAACCTTTATATCTGGGTTGAGTAACAAAATTGGGTGGTAGTTAATGATGGCAGATTCTAGCATTTCTAATGGTGCTTTGCCAGAACATTTTATTTAATTAAATGATTGCTTAAAACAGAAGAAGAGAACAATTTTAGTATAGGCGCCACATTCAATTCGGAGATGAATATCTGCAAGTGAGTTGTGGGCTCCCGTTGATCTCCGTTTGTGATGCTAGTCAATTGCTCAACCACCCAAAGTCACGGGCCCGAGGCCACAATCGTAAACCATGCACTGGTTCGGAGCAGTTCAGGGCGGGAACATGATCAATTCAGCAAGCCTGTAAACGCCCATTTCGAATCATCCAATAGAAAATGAGACTGTCATAATTACGGTGGTAAAACATGTAGGTTACGTGACAATCAAAAAGGTTCGGGTGTCCGATATGCAATCATACTCACAAATCCAAATAATAAAGAATTATGAAAATGATTGCCAATAAAGTTCTAGTCCATATGAGTGTCCTGATATGTATTAACTCATTGATAACTGAGATCGATTTTACCCTGAAATCACACATGAAAATAAATATTATTTCCTGCCAATTTGCGAGATTGAGACTATTGTGCAATTAATTCTAATGTCTTTCATCGCTTTCCCCGTAATTTACAGTGCAGGATTGATTTTTTATTTGCATTTACAGTGCTACGAATATGTGTTTAACCCCCCTTGCTGGTCCTCTCTAGCACTCTGGAGAACTTTCTCCTTAATTTGCCATTTACGAGTGGGACAACATTTGCGGGCTTGGGAAAATTGAGCAATTGAATAGCGATTTGTGATTTTAGCCTTGCGAAAGTGAGAGATCATTTTTCTTTAAACTGGCATCTATTCTACTACTGTATATAGTATATGGTAAAAATGGTTCCCTACCTCTAATCCAGTGGGTCACCTGCAAGCATATTATGTCTGCATCTTCTTTCTGAAAACATTTCATGGCAGTATTTATTTTAAATTGGGTGTTTAAACCACTCACATTTTGTGATAAATCTCTTTCTCAATGTAGATGAGTATAAAAATCTTATTATAGCATGACAGATTATTAACCCCTCTCTCCTCTACTTCACCCTGTATATTATACTACAATTTGACGGAAATTACAAGTATACATACAACCAATAACAAAATACAATTTAACACTTCCACATCCATACTCAGAGACTTTCAATATAAAATGTTCTCTTAAGACAGACTTAAGATGATAAAAGCTGTCTAGGTAAATTTCTGACTAGTCAAAAAAAAAGAGAAAATAATTGACGAGACTTTTCCTGACCGATGAAGTGATCCTATAGCGTGTATATCTAGGAAGTATAAAAAGCGTATAACTTTGTTGATCTCCTATAAGAAGGCCCTAGTTAAGCCTCCACACATATTCTCTCACCTCCTCTGCCCCCCTCTTACCCCAGAGAATTCTGATAATCTTTAATTTACCAAATCTTTTTTAACAGATATTTTTAACACACTTCAATTATGCTGTCTCTTATAGAAGTATAATATCATTCAGACCAATAAAAGTACTCTTGCAAAAGGAGACGGGGAAAGTGAGGAGGGAGACGAGGGATGAGAGGAAAAGGTGAAAGCTGGAATCCCCTCTTCCTCCTAAATTAAACTATTTACTTATGTCTAAGACTATGTAACTACATTAAGTTGTGGTTATCTACTACTACTCGTGAGTACATTTGTGTAATTTCTTTGGAGCCATTAGTAACTAATTACTTAAAAAAATGGGCATTTATACTTCTCAAATACAAAAAGTGTGATATCCTACTTACCGGTATGCATAACATTTACAAAATACCATGGTGTAAATTTGTGTATTTATATGGACGATGAGATAATTCTGTCAATAATAATTGTGCTATTCCTTGAAAATAAATCTGGTGCTCTTTTGAAAAAAAAAATAAAATAAATCATAATATCCTGAACTGAACCAGACAGACATGGTCTTTTTCCAAAAGAGGGCAGAGATCCACTAGAAGTTAAAAACTATAGGCCTATATCGCTACTTAATGGGGATGTCAAAATACTTGCTAAATTGATGGCCGATAGAATCTCTAACTTCCTACCATCACTAGCCCATAAGGATCAAGTGGGTTTCATCCCTTTTAGGCAAGCGGGGGATAATATTAGGCTGATTCTGGATACCATGCACTGGGCGGGTAAACACTGTACTCCTTTATGCCTTCTAGCCCTGGATATGGAGAAGGCCTTTGACTCTCTAGAATGGCCCTATTTAAGAGCTGTATTGACGAAATTCGGACTTACAGGACGTTTTATGAACTTGATTAATAGTTATAATAAATCCACTCAAGCAGTCTTAAAACTTCCTGGTGAAGCCTGGGCTTCATTTACTATTCAAATGAGGACCAGACAGGGCTGCCCTTTATCCCCTTAGCTCAGGCTATTAGATCAAACATAGACATCAAAGGCATAAATATAGGCCATCATCATTTTAAGTGTGCCTTATTCGCAGATGATGTCCTCTGCACATTGACAGACCCCAGCACCTCAGTCCCTGCCCTTTTTCACTTATTGGGAACATTTAGCAAATTTTCTAGGCTTCACATTAATGTGGATGTAACGGAGTTGGAACACGAAGTCCAGTATCTCCGCTGGTATACGGTTAAATATCCAAGAAGCACTACAGTCTCACCATCCCCAACCTCCCATATTGGACGACACTCAATTGGGAGTCAAAAGAATACTGTCTTTATTTTGTTGTGCAGAAATATATATACACATCTCTTCTCACAGGCAATACACATCCCCCATAGTTGGCCACACAATACACATAGAGAGACAATAGGTGTGGTCACACCTCCCTGAGGCTACCTGGCTACTTTGATACAATCAGACATTGATCAGATTATATTTCTTTGTTCTTATGTCTGATAATGAAAACACTTTATACAATAGACTTCCTTATCTTATGAGGAGTCTCTGTAATAGGATTATCTATTATGCCAAGGTCTGCAATAGTCTGGGCTAATATTCTGCAGAGCATAAACCAACATACATACAGTATAACAGTAGGATCATATTTTAACCATAATAATTAAAAAACCATAAAACAGGGTAAAACAGTGATGGGTTCCGTTACACACCTCCCCAGTGACCATAAGCCGGCATACACGGTCTGATCCCAACGGATCGGCCTGGGGATGTCCGGACAAAAGTATTTGTTGGTCAATTCTCTAGTTTGACAACCCATCAGCAGTACTACAATTCACCTTTACTCACATTTCAAGAACAAAATAAACGCACACTTCATACAGCATTCACAGCAATAAACATTTCAAGGAGAGGGAAAATACATAAAGTCACCTTTTACACATAACACACAGACATTTCACATATCCCCAGATAGCTGGGATCTGAGCGCACAAAACTACCGGATAGCGCTCAGATCCTATTCACACAGTTCAATTGCCATGTAGCTAAAGTCTTTCCCATAGTCTTTCATTATATGAATGGGCTCCATGGCATAGCTATCTGGGGTATCACCGCTCCCACAGGGCAAGTACCGAATAACCCCCCTGTATTTAAAGGGCCAGAATGAGTGACATACACTCTGGTATGGTCGAATACTGTTTTTAAAGGGCAATATGTCCCAGGGCCATAGTCGCAGGGCAGGAGGCTGGCAATAAGTCCTTTCCAGGACAAAGTGGCGAAAGGCACTTTGTCACACATCTCCCCTTTGGGGAGAAGTCTAACCAGGCACCTGGATATTTCGCTGTGGGGATGGGGCAACACGCTGAGGGGACTTGAGGGGCAGAGGCCAGCGGCACTCTGCCCTGATGCCAGCTCTTCTGCTGGTATAACCTGCAGGACATTCTGCTCTGTACAAGGGACAAAGGGAGGGCAGAGGCCGACTGCACTCTGCCCCGCTGTCAGCTCTTCTGCTGGGGTACTTGGGACATATTCCGGCTCAGTAGCCAGGGAAAGGTGGGGGTCAGTGGGGGTTAACATTTCCTCTGTTAACCATGGGGCCACATTAGGAGTTAGCTGGGGAGGGGAATTTGTACTTACCCCCTTCTCCGGTTGTCCCAGTGAGGGTAGTTGGGGATCTGGACAAGCTGTCCAGCATCCCGGTAGGTCAGGCACAGAGACCACGGTCCCATCTGCGCCGTCTGGGAGATTGGTGTCTCCCCTTGTTATGGTAAGCTGTCGCTGGGGGCAGAGGGCCACACCTTCAGCTCCCTGGGGTTCACACTGCCGCTGGGGGGGAAGGAAGACACCTTCGGCCCCCTGGGGTACACACTGCCGCTGGGGAGGAAGGACGGCACCTTCTGCACCCTGGGATACACACTGCCGCTGGGGAGGAAGGACGGCACCTTCTGCTTCCTGGGATACACACTGCCGCTGGGGGGGAAGGACGACACCTTCGGCCCCATGGGGTACACACTGCCACTGGGGAGGAAAGAAGGCCCCTTCTGCTCCCTGGGGTACACACTGCCGCTGGGGAGGAAGGACGGCACCTTCTGCTCCCTGGGATACACACTGCCGCTGGGGGGGAAGGACGACACCTTCGGCCCCCTGGGGTACACACTGCCACTGGGGAGGAAGGACAGCACCTTCTGCTCCCTGGGGTACACACTGCCGCTGGGGAGGAAGGACTGCACCTTCTGCTCCCTGGGATACACACTGCCGCTGGGGGGGAAGGACGACACCTTCGCCCCCCTGGGGTACACACTGCCGCTGGGGGGGAAGGACGACACCTTCGGCCCCCTGGGGTACACACTGCCGCTGGGGAGGAAGGATGGCACCTTCTGCTCCCTGGGGTACACACTGCCGCTGGGGAGGAAGGACGGCCCCTTCTGCTCCCTGGGATACACACTGCTGCTGGGGGGGAAGGATGGCCCCTTCTGCTCCCTGGGATACACACTGCTGCTGGGGGGGAAGGACGGCCCCTTCTGCTCCCTGGGATACACACTGCCGCTGGGGAGGAAGGACGGCACCTTCTGCTCCCTGAGGTACACACTGTCGCTGGGGAGGAAGGACGGCACCTTCTGCTCCCTGGGGTACACACTGCCGCTGGGGGGGAAGGACGGCACCTTCGGCCCCCTGGGGTACACACTGCCGCTGGGGAGGAAGGACGGCACCTTCTGCTCCCTGGGGTACACACTGTCGCTGGGGAGGAAGGACGGCACCTTCTGCTCCCTGGGATACAAACTGTCGCTGGGGAGGAAGGACGGCACCTTCTGCTCCCTGGGATACACACTGTCGCTGGCGAGGGGAATAAGTTGGAGTATTCCACGTAAAGCGGTTTCTGTTTCTGGGACAGTCTCTCTGCATGTGGCCCTGCTGGTTACACGTGTGGCACCTGATGTACAGTGGAGGGGTTTGGTAGTTCCCACCACCCAGACGCAGTGCTGGGGGGGGTTAATGGTGGGAAGTGGGTTAGCAGCTCCCAAGATGGACCGCCCCCGTGCCCGCTGCTTTTCCATTATGTATTCGTGGACATCTGTCATTAACCATTCCAAGGTTATTGTGGGAAGCGTACCTGGGAAAAAGGCCAGTCTGCTTTGGAGTTCTCTTCCAAACTCATTCTGTGTGCTGTCCGTAAGAGGTGCTGTAGCTGCTGCCCAGTCTCCCTCCATGAGTTCCATTCTGTCTGCATCCCTGTAGTCCGAGGCCGCCTCCTCCTCCTCATCATGGAACGCTGTCCGAAAACTAGCCGGTTCCATCCTGCTGTAGCCAGGGGCGCTGTACGAATACTAGCGTTGCCCTCAATTTGTAACTCCACGGAATGGTGTCTCCTGTAGCTGTCCTTCTGACCGGGAGAACAATCCCACCACTGCCACCAAATGTAACGGAGTTGGAACACGATGTCCAGTATCTCCGCTGGTTTACGGTAAAATATCCAAGAAGCACTACAGTCTCACCATCCCCAACCTCCCATATTGGATGACACTCAATTGGGAGTCAAAAGAATACTGTCTTTATTTTTTTGTGCAGAAATATATATACACATCTCTTCCCACAGGCAATACACATCCCCCATAGTTGGCCACACAATACACATAGAGAGACAATAGGTGTGGTCACACCTCCCTGAGGCTACCTGGCTACTTTAATACAATCAGACATTGATCAGATTATACTTCTTTGTTCTTATGTCTGATAATGAAAACACTTTATACAATAGACTTCCTTATCTTATGAGGAGTCTCTGTAATAGGATTATCTATTATGCCAAGGTCTGCAATAGTCTGGGCTAATATTCTGCAGAGCATAAACCAACATACATACAGTATAACAGTAGGATCATATTTTAACCATAATAATTAAATAACCATAAAACAGGGTAAAACAGTGATGGGTTCCGTTACAGTGGATATAACGGAAGTTCTAAATATTTCCTTACCCCCCTCGGACTTAACCTTTTTGCAACAGCACTTTAATTTTAACTGGCCTCCCAACCATCTTAAGTACCTGGGTGTAAATCTCACCCGTAACACCTCAGATCTCCACAAATCCAACTATACGTCCCTCTACAAAACATTCACCCAAAATCGACTATGTTCATCCATAAGTCAAAAGGAGGTCTCTCCTGCCCCAATTGGAAATTATATTTTAAAGTGGCACAATTAGCCGTTATCCCAATTGCGCACTCCCCTACTCACCAACCTCTTTGGATATTTATTGAGAACTTTATGATGGCCCCATATACGTGGGATTCCATCCCATGGATTCCAAACCCACTGACATGCTTGGGCAAATTGGACAGTCCGTATATGAAGCAATCCTTATGTATTTGGTCATGGGCTGTCCGCAAATTTTTGCTGATCCCGAGGTACCCTACTCCTACTCCCATAATACCCAATCCCAGATTCCCGGATACTCTCCCTGCAGCCTCTTTATTATGGTGGAAATCCCATAATCTACTGACGGTGAACTCCTGGTATAGAGATAATACTACCTTAACATACACTCAAATTAAAGAAGAATTCAATATCCCCATTCAGGAACATTATACATTTTGCAGATTTAAATACTTTCTCTCCACGTTAGAACATACGCTAGGTAAACCGACTTCAAATTGGTTTACTAGGTTATGCCTGTCTGCTCCTCTTACAAAAGGTACTGTGGATATTCTATATAATACTTTTAATTCCCCTTTCCGTCACCCCCCTCCCAAAATATATGCAGAGATGGGAAGAAGACTTAAATTGCAACGGGGATATGGAGACTTGGCAAAACTCCAGGGGATCTTTCAGTAGTAAAATTTTGGACCTTTATTAAAGTTCTTCATAGGATATATATCACCCTGGATAAACTATTTAGATGGGAAAGCTCCCCTAATCCTAACTGCTTTAGAGCTTTCCACACTTGGTGGTCATGTCCCCTGATTCAATCTCTTTGGAACATGGTTTTCCATTTAGCCTCAACCATATTTGGCACTCCTGTTATGGCTAAGGCAGACATAGGCCTTTTAGGGCACTCTGTCCCTTTACTATCAAAATACCAGAATATACTCCTTCAGTACTTAATGCTAGCTACAAAGAGCCATATAGCCAGACAATGGAAATCTCCAACTCTTACTTTACAATCATTCATCAGCAAGATGAATTACATTGCTATAAATGAAAGGCTAACCCTTTTAATGGAGGACCTTAAACCTATATTTTTCCAGATCTGGAATCCCTGGATTCATTCTCCTTATAGCCCACCTATCACATGAAATCTTCTTAATAAACATTGTGCTATATTTTGCTATTACTTACACTGGAGTTGCGGATCGGGGACTGGAGGATGCGGGACGGGTGATGGATCCGAGCTGACAACCTACAGGACTTATACTTAAATACTTTTGAGATAAAAATCTGTTTTCGAATTTAAATTTGTTGTGTATTCAACAGTGTTTTGTTTTTTTTTGTTGAACTTTTTCAGCTCCTTTAGGGTTATATTATGTCTATACAACTTTTTTTTTTTTTTTTTAACTTAGGCTCTGGATGTTTGTTTTTCCTACCAATCTGTTTTATTTATGGTAATCTTTTACCTTAGAAAAATGTAGGTAACCTGGTTCCACTTAGACCTTCCCACATGTGGGGATAGATCTTTTTGTTTAACTTTATTTTGACTATTATATGGTATTTTTCTATGGTGCATGTAATGTTAACCTTTTTTCTTTACTTGGTATGATTGTACCTTAATAATGCCAAACTTGTTACTTGGCTCTTATGTCAATCTCCTGTTTATTTTGGTTAACTAATAAAATAAAACCTTTGAAAAAAAAAATGTAACTGTAACTATCTTAATAACATATCTCAGATTCTCTTTCATAATTACTAATTTTGTTGGAAATCCCCAATTGTATTTGATATTTTTATTTCTTAGAACTTTGGTAATTTCATTAAATTCTCTCCTTTTTAATAACGTTTCGCTTGAGAGATCTGCAAAAACCTGTATCTTTTCATACGGTTGACTAATTTCCCTTATTTATTTGAGTGCCTTCCTTAAGGCCTCATAATAACTAGGGTCATGTATAGTGATGTCCCGAACAGTTCGCCGGTGAACTATTCTTGGTGATTTTTGCATGTTCGTGTCCGCTTTTCGGTTCGCCCCCTATACTTTATCATTGAGGAAACTTCGAACATCATTTTTTTTTTTTTTTTTTGTGTGTAATCTATGCCTGCCTGCTAGCGTGTGTGTGTGACAGGCTAACACCTAACAGCTTATATTGTGCTTATTTTCACTACTCATACCTGGTGGTGTAACATACATTGAAAACAACCATTTTTTTCCTATAATCTAATTTCAGTTGCCTGCCTGCGTCAGGCTCACAGCTTATATTGTGCTCAGTGACATAAAACAACCCTTTTTTGACTGTAATAGATTGAATAGCAATTGCCTGCCTACAGGCGTGTGTGTGAAGCCTATTGCATCTACTCTGCCAACTTTTGCCAGTGCACAGTGATACGTCATATCTGGTGCAACCGTAGTGTACAGTGACATAAAACAACACTTTTTTGACTGTAATCGATTGAATATCAGTTGCCTGCCTACAGGCGTGTGTGTGAGGCCTACAGCGCCTACTCCTATCTGGTGGCACATTACATTGCATGTGCAGTGCCCCAAATTTAAAGTAGGAGGTCCGACCAAGCATCTTTTTCCATCTCCCTGTTCCAAAAATCAATGCCATATACACATCCCCTAATAGTGGACGTAACAGGGATTAAACCGATAGGAATAGTACTACTTAACAGTACACACCTTATAATAACGCAGACAGAGGCAACGCAGAGAGAGGAGTCTGAAGAAGAGGAGTCAGAGGAGGAAGGTGGCTTTCAGGAGACCAAACACCGCAAGCGTCCCAGGGGGCTTGTTGTCATCTTTTCGGGGACCCTTGGTGGCTGGGTGGAGGAAGAGACCTTCAATGACATCAGTGAGGACAAGGAACGGGACATGGCTAGCTTGGTATCCAACCTTGTGCAAAGGGGGAGTTTGCGGTTGTGCAAAGGGACTGTTTGCGGTTGTTTACGGTGCATTAAACGGGGAGATTGGTCTGTTACTGTGAAGCGGGTGTAACCCTTACACTACCTGATCGGCACAACATCATACCTGATGTTTTAAAGCATGTTATTCCAAACAATTTAGGAATGTTAGGTGATTTATGCCCTTTATGGCTTAAAACCAGACTCTGCATCAACTATGTAATTTTCCGTGGGAGTTCTGCCATGGATCCCCCTCCGGCATGCCACAGTCCAGGTGTTAGTCCCCTTGAAACAACTTTCCCATCACTATTGTGGCCAGAAAGAGTCCCTGTGGGTTTTGAAATTCGCCTGCCCATTGAAATCTATGGCGGTTCGCCCGTTAGCGAACATTTGATGGAAGTTCGGGTCCGCTGTTCGCGAACCGAAAATTTGATGTTCGCGACATCACTAGTCATGTATTATTTATATCAAGTCTCTATATGTGTCCTTTGGGGCATTTGTGGGTAAAGGAATCCTATATATACACCATCTATTTTGTCTTCTCCTTGAGGGCTTAAGCTCATTAACGAGTTAAAGAAGGTAATAAAATACTTAGGGAGTTCCGTTGTAATAAATTCTGGTATTCCTCTCAGTCTGAGGTAATTTCTTCTGAGGGAGTCCTCAAATTGACATTGTTTTAATCTTAAATCCCTGACTTCTTCCTCTAGATTTTTTATGTAGTTTATCATAATTTGATTGTTTTTAATGAAAGTTTCTTGCTTATTTTCTACTTCTTGTAGATTGTATGTCAAGTCATTAACAGCTGAGTGTTTTTAATAATTTCTTGGGTTAACTTCAATTTCAAGGAATTTTGAAAATCTGTTAGTAATCGTCACCTTACAATAGCTGTAAGAACTTCTTGTTCTGGAGTGCTTACGGTACTTGACAAGTCCAAATTTTCATTATCTCTAAGATTTAATTTTGGTGGAGATTGTTCTGTGACAGTCAAAGGGGTCATTTGTGTACTATCAAGCGATTTTTCCATATTCTTTTCTTTGGGGGAGAAAACTAGAGGGGGTTTTCACACCTATTTTTATATCCTTGTTTTTACTTTTGAGTAGATTTTGATCTTTTTTTCTTAATTTTTAATACTCTCCCTACTCCCCCTTTTCCTTTCTCCCCTCTTTTTCCCTCCCTTTCTCACCCTTTTCCTTCTGCTCTTTTTACTATTCTTACAGTGTGAAGTAAGTGCAAATTTGGCATACCTCTACTTATAATTCAAACAGACGTATACTCCTTAACCCTATTCTTCTTGTTCAACTTCCCCTTATGTTAGAATAAGTTTCAAGTTAACCATGAATAAGCAATTCTTTAAACCTTATCAGCCTTATTAAATTGTGATTCAGCAAATTTAAAAGGGCTCTATTTAAGCACATAGCATATTTTTTTTAACAGAAGTTTTTAGTTAGTCTATCCAAAAGCAAGGTCTTCACTAACTAAAAACTTCTGTAAAAAAAATAAAATGCTATGTGCTTAAATAGAGACCTTTTAAATTTGCTGAATCACAATTTAATACGGCTGTATTTTCTTAACACTACTAAGATTTTGTTTCACAGTCTCCAATTATCATGCACTCATATGTTCTCTGAGAATTTCACTAAAATAATTATATACAACCAATAAATATACAACCAAGATTTCACCCCAAAAATCAAATATATTCTCTGAGTCTTTCCACACCATACTTTGTCCTGTGAGGCTTCCCCAAAATACTTGGCAGTAATATTTAATAAAATGACCCAGTCTCTTACTGTTCAGATTGCTTTAAGCAGAATGTTAGGGCGTTGCCCTTATATAGCAGCGCTACCAGACTCACCACCACCTGGACTCTTCTTATATGTTGTATGGTCATGCAGGAAGCTTCTCACTTTTAGATGTTCAGCAACTATCTTAAGTCTGACTTTAGACACTATGCTTGGTTCCTTATAGGACCTTCCATTCAGGGAATTTCTGTCTTTTTCTATTTCTTTGAACAGGTTCCTTTAAAGAGGCATTTCTCTCTTACTAGTAATTTTCTTCAGGGGAACATTTTCAGATTGCACTGTAGGAGAGCACTCTCTGACTTCCTTTTCTTCTCAAGCTGACTCCATCGGTCAGGATGCCCACGCTAGAAAACATTGCTAGCTACTTCCTAGGTGGGGCATCAACTGAGCCAAGATATACCTGGAATTACCATCTTAATCATATTCTGCATTTGTGGGTAGTCATCTTCCCCAGTAGGGCTGGTTTCTCCATGCTCTATGGGCTGTTTAGATGCCAATGATATGTGCATGGCAGATTAGTGTCCCTTGCATATCAGTGCTTGTTAGAGGAATTACTGTACTAAAATAGTACAACTGAACAAACAACGTTTGTAGGGACATTACACAAATAAACTATATTGCGTTGAAAGCTTTTATATAAGAGAGTTGCTTGGCATGGGAGGGATTAAGGGCGGTGCAGTTAGTTATTGACATGTAAGAGGACCCGCTCTCCCCATGTATAATATTACTGCTACCATTGCACACACACACACTGGAGGCCTCACTTACATGTTGTCCGGTAGGAAGAGACTAACTGTCGGGGTCTGAGATCGATAACCAGTCAGAGGGCATTACTGCTCCGCACAGGTACCTGTTACTGCTCTCAGACCCCATAGCGTGTCTCCTCCCACAAGAGAGAGAAAGTGTGTGTCAGACACTGCTGCAGGGGCCCTATATCGCACTGTGCTAACAGTTCCCCCATACCTCACTTGGACCTGCTCTGCTTCTACTGTCCTCTGACAGCCTGCTCAGGAGCCACGGAGTCTCATATACTTGACTATAGCTTGCCCTGTTTCTGGGGCCTGCACAGCTCTGCTTCCACGCAGGACGGCGGAACAAAATGTGGCAAAGGACACTGGGTGGGCTGAGCCATTCTACATACCACCCACAAGCAGTTTACATACTCACAGAGGATTATTTTTTACTTATGATAACTTTATTGGGTGTCTCTACAAAAGACAACCACATGAGCAAATGTGTTTAGTCCTCTAGAACGAAACCTAAATAGTAAAACTAAAAAATACTTATTACATCTGTATATTAGCACTAAGAACATGACCAGCTATGCAAGCCATGAGAATATTAATATTGAAATGGGAGAACTGGATGGTTAAAAACAACCTTTATTATTAACCCTAATAACGACAACGCATACTAAAAACTTTAAAAACTATTAAAAAAAAATAAAAAAAATACCCTTTGCAGTTTATACTGGGAGACTAAAGCTTTTCAGAAAAGGTGAAATTTCATATTAAAGCCCATCTAGGCGTGAAGGAAAATTTTGTAGTAATAATATTTTCACATTACCCTTGTGTGTAGCAACTTTAAAATGTAGATATGCTGTATGCCATAACAAAAAGATGATTGGATTGCAACAGAAAAATAATTCTAGGAGTTACAGTCATATCGGATCTATCATATTATAGTTACGGCACAGGTTCGCCGCTGCAGTGTGGCGACCAACTGCTAGACGGCGCTGCCGATATTTTGCAGTGCTGCCAATATGTTAGAGAAGTTCTAAGCTTAGAATGGTAGCCTAACCCTTAAACTAACCCTTACAGTTTACTTAAACCTTGGCTCTATGATATGGCACTGGAATATCGTCAGCGCCATCTAGTGGTTGGTAACAAGTAAGGGACAATGTTGTTGAGAAGTACAAGTCAGGGTTAGGTTATAAAAAAATATAGACACATCTTTGATGATCCCCCCCAGGAGCACCATCAAATCTATCATAACCAAATGGAAAGAACATGGCACAACAGCAAACCTGCCAAGAGACGGCAGCCCACCAAAACCACATGGACCGGGCAAGGAGGGCATTAATCAGAGAGGCAGCACAGGTAACCCTAGAGGAGCTGCAGAGTTCCACAACAGAGACTGGAGTATCTGTACATAGGACAACAATAAGCTGTACGCTCCATAGAGTTGGGCTTTATTGCAGAGTTGCCGAAAGAAACCCATTACTTTCAGCAAAAAACAAAATGGCACGTTTTGAGTTTGTGAAAAGGCATGTGGGAGACTCCCAAAATTTATGGAGGAAGGTGCTCTGGTCTGATGAGACTAAAATTTAACTTTTCAGCCATCAAAGAAAAACGCTATGTCTGGCAAACCCAACACATCACATCACTCAAAGAACACCACCATTTTCAGCAACCGGACTGGAAAACCGGTCAGGGTTGAGGGAAAGATGGATGGTGCAAAATACAGGGATATTCTTGAGCAAAACCTGTACCACTCTGTGCATGATTTGAGGCTAGGACGGTGGTTCACCTTCCAGCAGGACAATGACCCCAAACACACTGCTAAAGCAACACTTGAGTGGTTTAAGGGGAAACATGTAAATGTGTTGGAATGGCCTAGTCAAAGCCCAGACCTCAATCCAATAGAAAATCTGTGGTCAGACTTAAAGATTGCTGTTCACAAGCGCAAACCATACAACTTGAAGGAGCTGCACCAGTTTAGCAAGAATGGGCAAAAATCCCAGAGACTTATCCAAAGTGACTTGGAGCTGTGATTGCCGCAAAAGGTGGCTCTACAAAGTATTGACTTTAGGGGGGTGAATAGTGACTTTTTCTGTTATTTTGTTCTATTTGTTGTTTGCTTCACAATAAAAAAAAAAAAAAAAAACACATCTTCAAAGTTGTGGGCATGTTCTGGAAATTAAATGATGCAAATCCTCAAACAATCCATGTTAATTCCAGGTTGTGAGGCAACAAAACACAAAAAATGCCAAGGGGGGTGAATACTTTTGCAAGGCACTGTATACTCATGCTGCTACTGACATCAGCATGCTGGAAGGAAGAGGTTAACTTTATTAATAAAGATAAGGAGATCTTTGGAATTCTGAATCACCACATTTTCTTCACTCTTGAAGCTTGGAGTGTGAGAGAGCCACTAAAGTTGCCAGTTGTGTTCTCTGCACCATTAGATAGAGGGTTGAAGGGTATGTGGGAAAAGTACAAAATTTTTCTGTGTAAAAGATGGTATTTTTTACCAAATTTTTTTAAGTCTAATATAGGGGGAACGTCTTATACACGGAATGCTGCAATTACATACCCTGGTCTGGTACTGTAATGCTGCATCTAACCACTAGTTTTAAGGCAGG
The DNA here is from genome assembly GCA_027410445.1 of Discoglossus pictus. Lineage (NCBI taxonomy): Eukaryota > Metazoa > Chordata > Amphibia > Anura > Alytidae > Discoglossus > Discoglossus pictus. Next base: position 154,367,480 of record CM050169.1, read on the forward strand.
AGAAAAGACACACATTTGCAAATGCATTGGTTCCAATTAGAGTGCATTACACTGCAAGTGTGCAAAAAATGTGTATTTTATAAGTTTTTATTGTGTTACACATATATTTAAGGGCACTTTGTCATGATTTTCACAGATTTTGATTCCAGCTCAATATCCCTCTGATCACATCACTTATTACTTGCTCGTGATGTGCAATTGCATTTTTCTGGTTTAACACTGGATCACAAAGATATTGAGCTGGAATGGAAATCAGTGAAAATCATGACAGAGAGTGCCCTTAAATATATGTGTAGCACAATAAAGACTTATAAAATACACACTTTTAAGCTCACAAGCAGTGTAATGCAATCTAATTTGAACAAGCATTTCCACTATGCGTGTCTTTTCTCCTGCCTTAAAACAGACGCCATCTAGTGGCCAGATGCAGCATTGCGAACGAGTTGATCAGCTTGTGTGCGGCATGTTTGTGATGCTTGTGTGCAAATAAACGTGTATTTTATAGGTTTTTATTGTGTTATACATATATTTAAGGATACTTTCTGTCATCATTTTCACTGATTTCCATTCCAGCTCAATATCTTTGTGATACCGGTAAAAATGCAATTGCACATCGCGATGGCGTAATAAGTGATGTGATCACAAAGACATTGAGCTGGAATGGAAATCAGTGAAAATCATGACAGAAAGTGCCCTTAAATATATGTAGAACACAATAAAAAACTTTTAAAATACACATTTGCATATTTATTCATTTCTGAATTTTGGGCTCCAAAAATAGGGGTCGTCTTATACATGGGGGCGTCTTATACATGGGGGCGTCTTATACACAGAAAAATACGGTACTTCCATTTTGAAATTGAATTGATTAAGCTAGAAGTATTTTAGTTAGGTTTATTGTAGAGTGTTTGCATCCTTTGATGACCTACACAAACAAAGACACTGGAACAGATTATGCAGGGCTGAGTGACACATGTTTTCCTATTTATATCTTTATATTCAGTATGATTGAGGTGCACAAATAATTCAGGGGCATAACATCAGACTGCAATAAAACCGTCTCTGTTTTTGATTTAGTTTTTTGTTTATTTGACTTTGCAGAATAAAAGATACTAGATATAAACTGAGAATGGGTATACAAAAACATGGAGGCAGTGCACTCTTATTCTAATGTCACATACCTTCAAAGTATCACATTCCACTGTCCCGAAAGTAGTCTCCTTATTAGCTTTCCCAGAATAAGTCCCTAATCTTTGCACACATTTTATAAAAACAAGACAGTGGTTGGTTGTAGAAAGTGTATAATGCAGGATAAAACAGTTTTATGCTTCAAGTTAATCCTTAATAAAATAAAACACCATATCAATGTTTAAACATTTTCTTTCAAATCTGAAACTCGTTACATTATAAGTCAAACTTATTATGGCTCAAATGCTATAAGAAAATTCTTGTAAATGCATTGTTGTGCATTATATACAAAATAATTCCTAGAATATTGCAGGATAAAACAAATTATTTGTTCTAAATATTTATTTTTTATTTTTAACTATACATTTTTTCATGAATATATAAAACTCTATTTACATTTTCAACTAAAACATGGGACAATATATTTCTTACTGGAGTGATCTATTTTGTGCAAATACCACCTTTATTTTGTGTAATATATATTACTATTAAGAACTGTATGCACATACCCACATCTGAAGCACAACATCCTAAAAAATAAAACAATAACATTGTCTTGAAACAACCTGATAACGAGAACAATAGTGCATTTATACTCATAGTATTTGGTTTGGCCTGGAAAACGCATAAGCTATTGCAGAAGGCTTCTACATATATTTAAACAGGAAAAAAATGTTTGATGTATATTACTATATCAAAGAAACTTAATGACCTCAGTAAATCAACAAATGCAGTAACATTCCTATTATGTTAGCAAACTGCACAATAGGAGATAAAATATTGACATTTTCCTACTATGCAGCCAATACTTTTTTTGTTGATTCTGTCCCTCTGTCTTTTATTCTGCAGTCCTCTGCATTGACATCTTTTTAGATTGTAATTTGTCCCTGACTCAACAAATCCACTTGGTATATTATTGGCCATCTCAGCCACTTTACAGTCTTTTAAAGTTGGTATATTTGATGCCATACTTTCTTTTTGCATCCAATCTCACTCTATAAAGACTTTTCGTTTGGTGTCTGTCCCTGGTTCTCCTAATCTTTCTGCATAGATTATATAAAATGTGGCCCACATCCTGGAACAGAGATAAGACGATGAGCGATTCCTTGGATTTATTTCTAAGACTCCACTGCACTCCAGTACAGGTAAAACAACCTAAAACGCCTGAATATAAAAGATTAGAGATTGCCATAAAGCCTTGTTGATTTCCACAGTCTTCTACTCCATTTCCATGATTTGTGGATTTCCTAAAGATACCGGACATTATCTTTTTTTTAGCATTCTCTATTGGGGTGAGGATTTGAAGAACAATAAAATCTTAATTTAAACATGTAAGGAAGTAAGACATATTTTCGTCTACTCACTAAATTGATCTTATTCTCTTTTCAGTCCATTCCTCTAGCCCTAATCAGATTTCATTTTCTTGTATGTGGAAGAAATCTTTGGAAATTGCTCCATGTTTGAGATAAAAAATGAAAAAAAAGAGTGAAAAAAGTGCATGGCTGTTTTTGGAAGCCAATTAAAGTACAGAGTGGAAAATCAAAACCACAACAGAAGGAGGGCATTCTTGTTCATATTATCTCAGTCTTAATAATCGATACATCAACTGCCTCATTTCTCAGGTCTACAGCTGAACCATTTTGCCATGACTGTTCTGCTGCTGCAGCTACTTGCATTGCACAAATGTACTGCTCTTTGGTGACTGTGGGCTGCTCTTTTCCTACAAAAAAAAAATATTTGAAAAAGGTATTTATTAATTTGTTTCATTACTGACCTATACATTGGTCTACACAATTTTAACCTGGTTCAAATGCAAGAGTAAATATTAATAAACAGTTAAAGTATATTATTCATATTTTGATTAATTTATACACAATCCAGTCACATTATTAGGATCACCTGTGAATATTCCAAATAACTGCTGTGTGTAGACAGCACATCTGCTAGGCGGCGTGGTAGTGAGTCAATAAGATGCTGGAAGGTTGGCAAGGTTATCTGGAGCTATGCAGACTGCAGTGGAAGATCCATGTGGCAAAAATTGCAATCGAGGTGGTACCACAGGTGCTCAATGGGGTTCAAGTCCTGGGAATTTGGAGGCCAGAGAAGTACCTGTGCTCCTCCAACCACTCATTCCCCAGACCATAACGCTGCCGCCACCAGCTTGTGCTCAATGGTTGCAGAACGTTTGTTCTCAGAGGTTTTGTGCCTGACACACCAACGTCCATCCAGTCGATAGAGCAGAAAACGTGACTCAGAGAAGGTAAACCTTGGCCAATCAGAAGAGGTCTAATTTCAGTACTGTCGTGCAAACTGAAGCCGTTACGGACAATGAACCCTTGTCAGCATGGGTGCAGTGACCAGCAATTTGCTTCAGAGCCCCATACACAACAGGATTGGCTGTACTGTCATTTTAGATACATGTCTGGTAGCCCCCTTATTGTTTGGATAGTGAGGTGCTCAACTATAGCATGTCGGTTGGCCCTCACGCACCTTCGCAGCAGACGTTCACTTCGGACATCAATGGCACGCGGTGCTCCACAGTTTCAACGCTGTTTATTTGCAATGGTGCTGTTTGTCCAGTCACAGTACACTTTAATCACAGCAGCACGCAAACAGTTCACAAACTGCGCTGTTTTAGAAATACTGCCACCCTTGGCCCAAAAGCCAATGATCATACCCTTTTCGAAGTTGGATAAATCACACATTTTAACCATGACAGTGATGGTTAATATGTTTGCAAAATGCCTACATGTCACCTTATATGCCCACCAAGCCAGCTCACGACACATGCCGTATTTCATTGGCTAAGCGCTAAGCGCTGAAGACGTCAAAAGTAGTCATAGTGCTCATAATAATGTGACTCGACCCCGTATTTGTTATATAGGCCATGTAAATTTAATCTGAAACAAATATAAAACTTAACGAAAGTTAGAAACTTTGAGCTACAGTAAAGCACTTTCCAAAAAACATGTTTTACTTAGCTAATGGACACATTACCGACCTTTGATTGTTCGAAGAAAGTGACGAAAAAGTCCTATATATGCATTTCGGTACCGTTCTTCATGTGTTTGTGAGTATATTGGAAATGATGTACCATTCTCTACAATGCCAAGTGGGTTCTGATTGTCTATACGTAACGATCCTTGAGAACCATGTACCTAAAGAATGAAAGTGAAAGCTGTTGCATTGTGTACAACAAATGGTCTCCACATGTAAGCATATAGCAATCTTGTAGCAAAAATCTAAGGAGAAACATTGAAGGAGTAACAAAAAGTAACCAAAATTATGATTATCTTTACTCTTTCATGTTACATCTTCTTATCTTTTCATCCCTTTAATGTACATTTTTTACAAAGGTCTTCTTCCTTGTGTTTATAACAACTGTTTTTTTTGTTTTGAAAGTTGCAGCAGGCAACACTGGGCTGCGTTGTGCGTGAGCATAAACTAAGACTTCAAGACACTCAATATACTTCAATGGTACTACAACAAAAGATCAAACTATTTTAAAAACAAAAAGTAGACCATTAGCTTGGAGTTCCTTGGAGAGATCTTGCACAGTAAAATGCAAGGTTAGAAAAATCCCATTTAACATATAAAAACATATTAAACATCTCTCTCTCTGATATATATATCCCTGTGCTCAGATTGTTAATAAATTAGTAAAAATGGAAGTAATGCTTAAGGTTAAAAAATAAAAAAAACACGTATAGAAACGCAAGGGTTTTCCTAGCGTAGATAGAATAATATAACACCAAGGAGAGAAAGAACTCTGTTTTAGGGCGCACCTATACTACCTGATAATAAAACGTAACTTTTAATTTAAAGTGATAACCTCTAAAGTAAGACAAAATTGTTATTAATTTTATAATTTTTTATTAAAAGTTAAGTTTTATAACCATTCTCTTTTGACATCAGGTAGTATTTCATAAAACTAAAGAACTTGAGCGGACACACAACGATCTCTATATTAATAGTGCCTTGAGAAGTCCAGACATTCTTGAGTGTGATACAAA